>CAWUFW010012612.1:0-530012 GCA_963921515.1 Calotriton arnoldi
TACTTTAATATTGCTTCTTTATCTCCCCAAGACTTGCTGTTGCCAAGGCTTGTTGGCTCCAATCGAGTTGATGACACCGCAGTAAGCTGCAGACTTCGTGGGACACCCAGAATCCAGCTCCTGGTCGTCGTCGACGCCTCCTGGACCTCGTGGCTGAAGAGTCAAGGCACCCGCAACCGACCTGAATCAACCGACGACGGTGGGCATCCATCTTCCTTGCCCCGAGTCACTGCCAAGTGACTTTGAACACTGTCCCCTCTGCTTTCAGGTCATCCTTCTTCAGAATCCAGGCTTGGATTCCACCGGACACTTCTTCAGCCCCCGCAAGCAGCAAGTCTTCTTTGTTCGCCATTGAAAACGACGCCGCGACCCGACACCAAAGGACACCTATGCACCCGGCTTCCCTGGGTGAGGTAACTCCAGCACTACGGTGCTCCTGTGGGTGTGGGCCCTAGAACTACTTACCCTGTAAGTGACTTGCTTGTAGGTTCTCCCGAAGTATCCTAGAACTCTTAATTTCCAACCGCGACTTGCCCCATTGAAGTCAACGGCGATCCGCGCCTGTGTATCCACACTGCACGCGTCCCCGTGGGTCCTTTACTTACCTGCCTTGGGTGGTTTCGTGAGGCCCCAGCACTTCTGAAGGCCCTAGGCCTTGTCTCCCTGCAAGTCGTTGTTGCTAAGTCCCTTTTTAGTATATGGTCTGGTACGCCCCTAGGGCCCCAGCCATATTTTGTGCTTAACTTATTGAGAAACGTTGATTTGTGCATATGTTTGTCTTCTAATCTCATAAAGAGATTAGTAGAGAGTTATTTAGAAATAAATACATATATATTTGATATATATACCTGTGTGGTGTCTTTTCATTTGGTGATTCAAGAGATTATATGGTAAAACAAGCTGCTTTACATTCCTTCAAGACTTAGCCTGAAGGCTGCTCTCCACAGCTACCACTAGGATAGCTTTCTTTAAAAGGTTGTCTTAAACCTATCTACCATAAGAGTCGATTTGCCCTGGTGCAAGGTGTCCACTTTAATTAGTGAACAGCATATACCAGGCCAACTTCTCACACTGCCCTTCTCTTGTTTCTTTCTGTACCTCCCTGGCTTCTTTCTGCACCTGTCCTGCCTCTTTCTGCACCCCTCTTCCCTCTCTCCACTTCTCTTGCCTGTTTCTGCATCTCTCTTGAGTGGTTCTGCACTTCTGTTGCCTCTTTCTGCACCTCTGTTGCTTCTTTGTGCATTTCTTTTGCCTCTTTCTGCTCTTCACTTGCTTCTTTCTGCACCTCTCTTGCCTGTTTCTGCATCCCTCTTGCCTGTTTCTGCACCTCTGTTGCTTCTTTCTGCACTTCTCTTGCTTCTCTCTGTCCCTCTCTTGCATTTTTCTGCACCCCTCCTGCTTCTTTCTGAACCTCTGTTCCCTCTTTCTGCACTTCTCTTGCCTCTTTCTGCACCTCTGTTGCTTCTTTCAGCACTTCTCTTGCCTCTTTCTGCACTTTTCGTGCCTGTTTCTACACCTCTCTTGCCTTTTTCTGCACCCCTATTCCCTCTTTCTGACACCTCTCTTCTCTATTTCCGCACCTCTCTTTCCTATTTCTGCACTTCTCTTGCCTCTTTCTGCACCTCTCCTGCCTCTTTCTGCACATCTCCTGCATCTTTCTGCAGTTCTCTTGCCTCCTTCTGCACCTCTGTTGCTTCTTTCAGCACTTCTCTTGCCTCTTTCTGCACTTTTCTTGCCTGGTTCTGCACCTCTCTTGCTTTTTCTGCACCCCTAGTCCCTCTTTCTGTACCTCTCTTCCCTGGTTCTGCACCTCTCTTACCTCTTTCTGCACTTCTCTTGGCTCTTTCTGCACTTCTCTTGCTTCTTTCTGCACCTCTCTTGCTTCTTTCTGCACTTCTCTTGCCTCTTTCTGCACCCCTCTTGCCTCTTTCTGCAATTCTCATGCCACTGTCTGCAACTTTGTTGCTTCTTTCTGCACTTCTATTGCTTCTTTCTGCACCTCTCTTGCTTCTTCCTACACCCCTCTTGCCTCTTTCTGCACCCCTCTTCCCAATTTCTGCACCTCTCTTGCCTTTGTCTGCACCCTTGATCCCTCTTTCTGCACCTCTCTTGCCTGTTTCTACACCTCTCTTGCCTCTTTCTGCACTTCTCTTGCCTCTTTCTACACCTCTATTGCTTCTTTCTGCACTTATCTAGCCTCTTTCTGCATTTCTGTTGCTTCTTTCTGCACTACTCTTGCCTCTTTCTGCACCACTCTTGCCTCTTTCTGCACTTCTCTTGTCTGTTTCTGCACCTCTCTTGCCTCTTTCTAAACCTCTCTTGCCTCTTCTGTACCCCTGTTCCCTCTTTCTGCACCCCTCTTGCCTGTTTCTGCACCTCTTTTGCCTCTTTCAGCACTTCTCTTGCCTCTATCTGCACCTCTATTGCTTCTTTCTGCACTTATCTAGCCTCTTTCTGCATTTCTGTTGCTTCTTTGTGCACTACTCTTGCCTCTTTCTGCACCACTCTTGCCTCTTTCTGCACTTCTCTTGTCTGTTTCTGCACCTCTCTTGCCTCTTTCTAAACCTCTCTTGCCTCTTCTGTACCCCTGTTCCCTCTTTCTGCACCCCTCTTGCCTCTTTCTGCGCACCTCTTGCCTCTCTGCACTTCTCTTGCCTGTTTCTGCATCTCTCTTGCCTGTTTCTGCACTTCTGTTGCCTCTTTCTGTACTTCTGTTGCTTCTTTCTACATTTCTCTTGCCTCTTTCTGCTCCTCACTTGCTTTTTTCTGCACCTCTCTTGCCTCTTTCTGCACCCCTCTTGCCTCTTTCTGCACCTCTGCTGCTTCTTTCTGCACTTCTATTGCTTCTCTCTTTACCTCTCTTGCTTATTTCTGCACCCCTCCAGGCTTCTTTCTGCACCTCTCTTCCCTCTTTCTGCACTTCTCTTGCCTCTTTCTGTACCTCTCCTGCCTCTTTCTGCAGTTCTCTTGCCTCCTTCTGCCCCTCTGATGCTTCTTTCAGCACTTCTCTCGCCTCTTTCTGCACTTTTCCTGCCTGTTTCTGCACCACTCTTGCCTTTTTCTGCACCCCTATTCCCTCTTTCTGACACCTCTCTTCCCTGTTTCTGCACCTCTGTTTCCTATTTCTGCACTTCAATTGCCTCTTTCTGCACCTCTCCTGCTTCTTTCTGCACTTCTCTTGCTTCTTTCTGTACCTCTCTTTATTCTTTCTGCACCCCTCTTGCCTCTTTCTGCACCGCTCTTTCCTCTTTCTAAACCTCTCTTGCCTCTTCTGCACCCCTGTTCCCTCTTTCTGCACCACTCTTGTAGGAGAGTAGGATCTGCCTCTTATGGTTACCCCCACTTTTTTGCTGATGCTACACTGTTTTTCGACTTTAGTCTGGCTGGGGCCCTGCTATCCCGGACCCCAGCCTAGCTGCTTCTTCTCTAAATTGATTCCATGTACTTTAGGGACATCCCAGATTGGATTCTGGAGTGCCCTTATAAGTCCCTAGTATATGGTATACTATGTACCCAGGGCATAGGTACCCCAGAGGCCTACCAGGGGCTGAAGCATGTATTGTGCCCCCCTTGGAAGGCCATACAAAATGACACCACAGGACTGCTACTGCAGCCTGAGTGAGGTGGTGCATGCACCCCTTACAGAGATATAGGTTCACTATATCTCACCTATCACTGCACATAGAAACCTATCAGTCACCCCTATGGCAGGCCTTATCAATCCTGAAGGCAGGGTGCTTGGTTATATGTGAGAGGGTGCCCATGCATGAGCAGAGCCCCTCTGCAGCCCTCGGAATCTTCTATCCGGGGTTGTCTGTGGTGCAGCCTGACCATATACTCTTAAGTGCATTATAACCTGGTGGTAAAATGCTAACTTTGGACTGGCTGCACGGAAACATGTCGTGTTTGGTGTCAAACACCTTGGAATCCTACCCCCCGCCAGTCCTGGCGGCGGGGGTAGAATTCCACCCTTCTAGAGGGAGAGACCTGTCCTCACGGGTATACCCGGTAGAAACCTTAAAGAGCCCTGGCATCACAAAATGGATGCTGCAGCCACAGACACGAGTCTGGCCTCCTTCTGCTGACCGAAACTCCGGCAGGGGAGGCCTGGACAATAGGTTTCCTGATACAGGGAGGTGTGACCACCTCCCAGACAGGCCTTAGTGGATTGGGGCTGGGTGGGTGCACTCTCTGAGTGCTTTGAAGTCCTGCACTGGGGGCACATTTGGTGTCCTCGTGCATACCCCAGTTCAAACCGGTTGCAGGGACTACCAGCCCCTGCTCTGGTGCGAAACTGGACAAAGGAAATGGGTGTAGCCACCCCTCTTTCCAAACCCTCCCATAGGTGGGTCCCCAGAGTTAGTACAACCCCTTTCTTTCGTATAAGTAAGGGAACCCTGCTGGCAACAGGACTTTAGATATCCCTGGACGAAACTCTGAAATTGAATCCTGGAACTTCGACGCTCTACTCAAGACTAGAGGATTGAAGAAATCTCCCTTGGGGTCAAGGAGTGACTCCCCTGCTTGGCAGGCACCAATAAAGCATTTGATGGTCTGCATCTCCGAAGCTCCCGCCGGACTCCGAAGTACTTGCAGCCCAGGAAGAAGATTTCCAGACATCTCAGAGGCCGACCTGAGTCCCCTGCAAAGCTGAGACCCGCAACCCTCGTGAGTAGTGTGGAACCGGAACTCCTGGTCACTGTGCACATTTACTAGTGCATTGACTTCTCGATGACTCTTGAAGTCCTGCTTTGGGTTACTCGTAGCCCAGGCTCTGAGCACCATTTGCACCAAAGATTGTGAGCCTACACTCCTTGAGTGTTCCGTGGGCCCGCTTCTTGCAATTCTGCTCAAGGCTTCTTTGCGATCCCTGGTCCGTCGACTGGTGGGTCCCTGTGAAGGCAACTCTTATTTTCATTGGGTGTTTCTGGTTGCTCCAGACATGCCCTAACTCCCCAACAAGTGGTGAGTCCCTCAGACCTTGCTGGTCTGCTCCGAAGCATCTTTCTCCTTTCTGCGTGGGTTGATGTTGCCAAGGCTTGTTGTGTTCAATCCGGACACCAATTCTGCAGCACTTGACATCCTTTGTGGGACAGCTCGAATCCAGCTCCTGGTTGTTGTCGACACCTCCTGGTCCTCGTGGCTGAAGAGTCAAGCTTCACCGCTTTCACCTGAAGCACCCGACATCGGTGGGCCTTCGACTATCGTGCCCCTGGTCACTGGCAAGTGACCCAGACTCTGTCCCCTCTGCTTTCAGGTTCTTCTCTTTTCCGATCCAGGCTTGGATCTCTTCGGACACTTCGCATCTTCCCGGCAGCAGCACTTCGTGGCAGGCTGCCATTGAAAACGACGACGCGACCCGACACCATTTGACACCTATGCACCCGGCTTCCCTGGGTGAGGTAACTCAAGTACTCCGGTGCTCCCGTGGGTGTTGACCCTAGAACTGTCTAATTCCAAGGGGGTTTGGTCCTAGTCCATTTCTAAGTGTCCCTAAACTCTAAAACGATAACCGCGACTTTCCCATAGACTTTAACGGAGCTCGCGGCTGTGTTCACACACTGCACACAGCCCCCGTGGGTCCCCTGTGTCACTACGTTGGGTGGTTCCTTGGGGTCCCAGTGATTCTACAGGCTCTAGGCCTTGTGTCTACTTAAGTTGTGGTTCTTATACCATTTTCTTAATATATGGTTTGGCACGCCCCTAGGGCTAATCGTATATTGTGCTATTTTACTGTGCTATTCGACTTGTAAATTGTGTACTTTCACCTCTAGCCTCATAAAGAGACTATTGGGTTGTGTTTAGTAATAAATACATATATTTTATATATATACCTGGTGTGGTTCTCCTTTCATTTGGTCATTCATGAGGTTATAACTGGTAAAACAATAGCTTAACACTCCTTCAAGACTTAGCCTGAAGGCTGCTCTCCATAGCTACCACTAGGATAGCTTTCAATAAAGGTTGTCTTTAAACCTATCATCAATAAAGGTCAATTGGATTGGTGCAAGGTGCCCACTATAACTAGTGGACAGCATATACCAGGCCAACTTCTCACAACTCTTGCCTGATTCTGCACCTCTCTTGCCTCTTTCCGCACTTCTCTTGCCTCTTTCTGCACCTCTATTGCGTCTTTCTGTACTTCTCTAGCCTCTTTCTGCATTTCTGTTGCTACTTTCTGCAATTCACTTACCTCTTTCTGCACACCTCTTGCCTCTCTGCACTTCTCTTGCCTGTTTCTGCATCTCTCTAGCCTGTTTCTGCACTTCTGTTGCCTCTTTCTGCACCTCTGTTGCCTCTTTCTGCACCTCTGTTGCTTCTTTCTGCATTTCTCTTGCCTCTTTCTGTACCTCTTTTGCCTATTTCTGCACCCCTCTTGCCTCTTTCTGCACCTCTGTTGCTTCTTTCTGCACTTCTCTTGCTTCTCTCTGTACCTCTGTTGCTTCTTTCTGCACCCCTCCTGCTTCTTTCTGCACCTCTCTTCCCTCTTTCTACACCTCTCTTGCCTCTTTCTGCACCTCTCCTGCCTCTTTCTGCAGTTCTCTTGCCTCCTTCTGCACCTCTCTTGCTTCTTTCAGCACTTCTCTCACCTCTTTCTGCACTTTTCCTGCCTGTTTCTGCACGTCTCTTGCCTTTTTCTGCACCCCTATTCCCTCTTTCTGACACCTCTCTTCCCTGTTTCTGCAGCTCTCTTTCCTATTTCTGCACTTCTGTTGCCTCTTTCTGCACCTCTCCTGTCTCTTTCTGCAGTTCTCTTGCCTCCTTCTGCACCTCTGTTGCTTCTTTCAGCACTACTCTCACCTCTTTCTGCACTTTTCTTGCCTGTTTCTGCACCTCTCTTGCCTTTTTCTGCACCCATAGTCCTACTTTCTGCACCTCTCTTCCCTGTTTCTGCACCTCTCTTACCTCTTTCTGCACTTCTATTGCCTCTTTCTGCACTTCTGTTGCTTTTTCTGCACTTCTCTTGCCTCTTTCTGCATTTCTGTTGCTTCTTTCTGCACTTCTCTTGCCTCTTTTATATTTCTGTTGCTTCTTTCTGCTCTTTTCTTGCCTCTTTCTGCACCACTCTTGCCTCTTTCTGCAATTCTCATGCCTCTGTCTGCAACTCTGTTGCTTCTTTCTGTACTTCTCTTGCTTCTTTCTGCACCTCTCTTGCTTTTTTTCTGCACCCCTCTTGCCTCTTTCTGCACCCCTCTTCCCAATTTCTGCACCTCTCTTGCCTTTGTCTGCACCCCTGATCCCTCTTTCTGCACCTCTCTTGCCTGTTTCTACACCTCTCTTGCCTCTTTCTGTACTTCTCTTGCCTCTTTCTGCACCTCTATTGCTTCTTTATGCACTTATCTAGCCTCTTTCTGCATTTCTGTTGCTTCTTTCTGCACTACTCTTGCCTCTTTCTGCACCTCTCTTGCCTCTTTCTGCAGATGTCTTGCCTCTTTCTGCACCTCTGTTGCTTCTTTCTGCACTTCTCTTGCCTCTTTCTGCACCCCTCTTCCCTATTTCTGCACCTCTCTTGCCTCTTTCTGCATTTCTGTTGCTTCTTTCTGCACTTCTCTTGCCTCTGTCTATATTTCTGTTGCTTCTTTCTGCTCTTCTCTTGCCTCTTTCTGCACCCCTCTTGCCTCTTTCTGCAATTCTCATGCCTCTGTCTGCAACTCTGTTGCTTCTGTCTGCACTACTCTTGCTTCTTTGTGCACCTCTCTTGCTTCTTTCTGCACCCTCTTGCCTCTTTCTGCACCCCTCTTCGCAATTTCTGCACCTCTCTTGCCTTTGTCTGCACCCCTGATCCCTCTTTCTGCACCTCTATTGCCTCTTTCTATACCTCTCTTGCCTCTTTCTGCACTTCACTTTCCTCTTTCTGCACCTCTTTTGCTTCTTTCTGCACTTATCTAGCCTCTTTATGCATTTCTGTTGCTTCTTTCTGCACTACTCTTGCCTCTTTCTGCACCACTCTTGCCTCTTTCTGCACTTCTCTTGCCTCCTTCTGCACCACATTTGCTTCTTTCAGCACTACTCTCACCTCTTTCTGCACTTTTCTTGCCTGTTTCTGTACCTCTCTTGCCTTTTTCTGCACCCCTAATCCTACTTTCTGCACCTCTCTTCCCTGTTTCTGTACCTCTCTTACCTCTTTCTGCACTTCTATTGCCTCTTTCTGCACTTCTGTTGCTTTTTCTGTGCTTCTCTTGCCTCTTTCTGCATTTCTGTTGCACTTTCGGCACTTCTCTTGCCTCTTTTATATTTCAGTTGCTTCTTTCTGCTCTTCTCTTGCCTCTTTCTGCACCCCTCTTGCCTCTTTCTGCAATTCTCATGCCTCTGTCTGCAACTCTGTTGCTTCTTTCTGCACTTCTCTTGCTTCTTTCTGCACCTCTCTTGCTTTTTTCTGCACCCCTCTTGCCTCTTTCTGCACCCCTCTTCCCAATTTCTGCACCTCTCTTGCCTTTGTCTGCACCCCTGATCCCTCTTTCTGCACCTCTCGCCTGTTTCTACACATCTCTTGCCTCTTTCTGCACTTCACTTGCCTCTTTCTGCACCTCTATTGCTTCTTTATGCACTTATCTTGCCTCTTTCTGCATTTCTGTTGCTTCTCTCTGCACTACTCTTGCCTCTTTCTGTACCTCTCCTGCCTCTTTCTGCAGATGTCTTGCCTCTTTCTGCAACTCTGTTGCTTCTTTCTGCATGTATCTAGCCTCTTTCTGCAGTTCTCTTGCCTCTTTCTGCACCTCTGTTGCTTCTTTCTGCACTTCTCTTGCCTTTTTCTGCACCCATCTTCCCTATTTCTGCACCTCTCTTGCCTCTCTCTGCACTTCTGTTGCTTTTTTCTGCACTTCTCTTGCCTCTTTCTGCATTTCTGTTGCTTCTTTCTGCACTTCTCTTGCCTCTTTATATATTTCTGTTGCTTCTTTCTGCTCTTCTCTTGCCTCTTTCTGCACCACTCTTGCCTCTTTCTGCAATTCACATGCCTCTGTCTGCAACTCTGTTGCTTCTGTCTGCACTTCTCTTGCTTCTTTCTGCACCTCTCTTGCTTCTTTCTGCACCCCTCTTGCCTCTTTCTGCACCCCTCTTGCCTCTTTCTGCCCCCTCTTCCCAATTTCTGCACCTCTCTTGCCTTTGTTTGCACCCCTGATCCCTCTTTCTGCCTCTCTATTGCCTGTTTCTACACCTCTCTTGCCTCTTTGTGCACTTCTCTTGCCTCTTTCTGTACCTCTATTGTTCTTTCTGCACTTATCTAGCCTCTTTCTGCATTTCTGTTGCTTCTTTCTGCACTACTCTTGCCTCTTTCTGCAACACTCTTGCCTCTTTCTGCACTTCTCTTGTCTGTTTCTGCACCTCTCTTTGCAGATGTCTTGCCTCTTTCTGCAACTCTGTTCCTTCTTTCTGCACGTATCTAGCCTCTTTCTGCAGTTCTCTTGCCTCTTTCTGCTCCTCACTGCCTGTTTCTGCACCCCTCTTGTCTCTTTCTGCACCTCTGTTGCTTCTTTCTGCACTTCTGCTGCTTCTCTCTGTACCTCTCTTGCTTCTTTCTGCATCCTCCTGCTTCTTTCTGCACCTCTCGTCCCTCTTCCTGCACTTCTCTTGCCTCTTTATGCACCTCTCCTGCCTCTTTCTGCAGTTTTCTTACCTCCTTCTTCACCTCTGTTGCTTCTTTCAGCACTTCTCTCACCTCTTTCTGCACTTTTGCTGCCTGTTTCTGCACCTCTCTTGCCTTTTTCTGCACCCCTATTCCCTATTTCTGACACCTCTCTTCCCTGTTTCCGCACCTCTCTTTCCTATTTCTGCACTTCCGTTGCCTCTTTCTGCACTTCTGTTGCTTTTTTCTGCTCTTCTCTTGCCTCTTTCTGCATTTCTGTTGCTTCTTTCTGCACTTCTCTTGCCTCTTTCTATATTATTGTTGCTTCTTTCTGCTCTTCTCTTGCCTCTTTCTGCACCCCTCTTGCCTCTTTCTGCAATTCTCATGTCTCTGTCTGCAACTCTGTTGCTTCTTTCTGCACTTCCTTTGCTTCTTTCTGCACCTCTTTCTTCTTTCTGCACCCCTCTTGCCTCTTTCTGTACACCTCTTCCCAATTTCTGCACCTCTCTTGACTTTGTCTGCACCCCGATACCTCTTTCTATACCTCTCTTGCCTGTTTCTACACCTCTCTTGCCTCTTTCTGCACTTCGCTTGCCTCTTTCTGCACTTATCTAGCCTCTTTCTGCATTTCTGTTGCTTCTTTCTGCACTACTCTTGCCTCTTTCTGCCCCACTCTTGCCTCTTTCGGCACTTTTCTTGTCTGTTTCTGCACCTCTCTTGCCTCTTTCTGCAGATGTCTTGCCTCTTTCTGCACCTCTGTTGCTTCTTTTTGCACTTCTCTTGCCTCTTTCTGCACCCCTCTTCCCTATTTCTGCACCTCTCTTGCCTCTTTCTGCACTTCACTTGCCTCTTTCTGCACCTCTCTTGCTACTTTCTGCACTTATCTAGCCACTTCCTGCATTTCTGTTGCTTCTTCCTGCACCTCTCTTGCCTCTTTCTGCAGATATCTTGCCTCTTTCTGCACCTCTGTTGTTTCTTTCTGTACTTCTCTTGCCTCTTTCTGCACCCCTCTTGCCTCTTTCTGCACCTCTGTTGCATCTTTATATACATCTCTAGACACTTTCTGCATTTCTGTTCCTTATTCCTGTACTTCTTTTGCCTCTTTCTACATTTGTTTTGCTTATTTCTGCTCTTCTCTTGCCTCTTTCTACACCCCTCTTCCCTCTTTCTGCACCTCTCTTGCCTCTTTCTGCACCTCTTATGCCTCTTTCTGCAGTTCTCTTGCCTCTTTCTGCACCTCTGTTGTTTCTTTCTCTACTACTCTTGCCTCTTTCTGCACCCCTCTTGCCTCATTCTGCACCTCTGTTGGTTCTTTCTGTACCCCTCCTGCCTCTTTCTGCACCCCTCTTCCATCTTTCTGCACTTCTCTTGCCTTTTTCTGCACCCCTGTTCCCTCTATTTGCACGTGTCTTACTTGTTTCTGCATCTCTCTTGCCTCTTCTTGCACTTCTGTTTCCTTTTTCTGCACTTCTTTTGCTTCTTTCTGCATTTCTATTGCCTCTTTCTGCACCCCTCTTGCCTCTTTCTGCACCTCTGTTGGTTCTTTCTGTACCCCTCCTGCCTCTTCCTGCACCCCTCTTCCCTCTTTCTGCACTTCTCTTGCCTTTTTCTATACCCCTGTTCCCTCTTTTTGCACTCTCTTGCCTGTTTCTACACCTCTCTTGCCTCTTTCTGCACTTCTCTTGCCTGTTTCTGCATTTCTGTTGATTCTTTCTGCACTACTCATGCCTCTTTCTGTACCTCTGTTGCTTCTACCTGCACTTCTCTTGCCTCTTTCTGCACCCCTCTTGCCTCTTTCTGCACCTCTGTTGGTTCTTTCTGCATCCCTCCTGCCTCTTTCTGAAACCCTCTTCCCTCTTTCTGTACTTCTCTTGCCTATTTCTGCATCACTGTTCCCTCTTTTTGCACATCTCTTGCCTGTTTCTGCATTTCTGTTGCTTCTTTCTGCACTTCTCTTGCCTCTTTCTGTACTGCTGTTGTTTTTTCTACACTTCTCTTGCCTCTTACTGCACCCCTCTTGCCTCTTTCTGCATCTCTGTTGGTTCTTTATGTACTTCTCCTGCCTCTTTCTGCACCCCTCTTTCCTTTTTTCTGCACCTCTCTTGCCTTTTTCTGCACCCCTGTTCCCTTGTTTGGCACCTCTCATCTGTTTCTGCACCTCTCTTGTCTCTTTCTGCACTTCCCTTGCCTCTTTCTGCACCTCTATTGCTTCTTTCTGCACTTCTCTTGCCTCTTTCTTCACTCCTTTTCCCTATTTTTACACCTCTTTTGCTGCCTCTTTTTGCACCTCTCTTGCCTATTTCTGCAGTTCTTTTGCCTCTTTCTGCACCTCTGTTGCCTCCTTCTGCACTTCTTTTGCCTCTTTCTGCACCCCTCTTGCCTCTTTCTGCAACTCTGTGGGTTCTTTCTGCACCCCTCCTGCCTCTTTCTGCACTCCTCCTCCCTCTTTCTGCACCTCTCTTACCTTTTTCTGCACCTGTGTTCCCTCTTTTTGCACCTCTCTTGCCTGTTTCTGCACCTCTCCTGCCTCTTTATGCACTTCTCTTGCCTCTTTCTGCATTTCTGTTGCTTCTTTCTGTACTTCTCTTGCCTCTATCTACAATTCTCTTGCTTCTTTCTACACTTCTCCTGCCTCTTACTGCACCCCTCTTATCCATTTTTCTACCTCTGTTGCTTCTTTCTGCACTTCTCTTGCTTCTTTCTGTACCGCTCTTGCTTCTTTCTGCACCCCTCTTGCCTCTTTCTGCACCTCTCTTGCCTCTTTCTGCACCTCTCTTGACTCTTTTTCTACCTCTTGCCTCTTTCTGCAGTTCTCTTGCCTCTTTCTGCACCTCTGTCTCTTCTTTCTGTACTTCTTTTGTCTCTTTCTGCACCTCTGTTGGTTTTTTCTGCACACCTCCTGCCTCTTTCTGCACTCATCTTTCCTCTTTCTGCTCCTCTTTTTCCTTTTTCTACACCCCTCTTCCCTCTTTTTTGCAGCTCTCTTGCCTGTTTCTGCACCTTTCTTGCCTCTTTATGCACTTCTCTTGCCTCTTTCTGCACCTCTGTTGCTTCTTTCTGCACTTCTGTTTCTTTTTTCTGCACCTCTCTTGCCTCTTTCTGCACCCCTTTTCCCTCTTTCTGCACCTCTCTTGCCTCTTTCTGCACTTCTCTTGCCTCTTTCCGCACCTCTGTTGCTTCTTTCTGTAATTCTCTTGCTTCTTACTGCACCCCTCTTGCCTCTTTCTGCACCTCTGTTGCGTCTTTCTACACTTCTCTTGCTTCTCTCTGCACCCCTTTCGCCTCTTTCTCCACCCCTCTTCCCTCTTTCTGCACTTCTCTTGCCTCTTTCTGCACCTCGTTGGCCTATTTCTGCAGTTCTCTTGCATATTTCTGCACCTCTGTTGCTTCTTTCTGCACTTCTATAGCCTCTTTCTGCATTTCTGTTGCTACTTTCTGCAATTCACTTACTTCTTTCTGCACACCTCTTACCTCTCTTCACTTCTCTTGCCTGTTTCTGCATCTCTCTTGCCTGTTTCTGCACTTCTGCTGCCTCTTTCTGCACCTCTGTTGCTTCTTTCTGCATTTCTTTTGCCTCTTTCTGCTCCTCACTTGCTTCTTTCTGCATCTCTCTTGCCTGTTTCTGCACCCCTCTTGCCTCTTTCTGCACCTCTGGTGCTTCTTTCTCCACTTCTCTTGCTTCTCTCTTGTGAGAAGTTGGCCTGGTATATGCTGTTCACTAATCAAAGTGAACAATTCGACTCTTATGGTAGATATGTTTAAGACAACCTTTATAGAGAGCTATCCTAGTGGTAGCTGTGGAGAGCAGCCTTCAGGCTAAGTCTTGAAGGAATGTAAAGCAGCTTGTTTTACCACACAATCTCTTGAATCACCAAATGAAAAGAAACCACACAGGTATATATATCAAATATATATGTATTTATTAATAAACAACTCTCTACTAATCTCTTTATGAGATTAGAAGTCAGGAACATATGTACAAGTCAAATGTTATCAAAATAAGTTTAGCACAATCGAATATCACAATCTTAGTTTGGCTAGACCTAGGTCTAGGGCATCTAGAATCGAGGGACCCCCAAGAACCACCCCAGGTAGTTGTAGGAGACCCACAGGGGACGGACGCGGTGTCCTGGCACCGGTGCGAGTCCTGTACGAGTCTATGCGAACAGACGCGATTGAGATTTCAATGTTAAAGGTCCCTTGCGTGTTCGAGGCGGTCCTTGTATGAGTCGAAGGACGCAGTTACAAATAGAATTGCAAGGGAGTTGGACGCGGTGTGTCTAACACAGACGCGAACCATGTACGAGTCAGCGCGATAGTCGCACCTCGAAAGTAAGAGTTTTAGGGCACTTCTAGGGTAGCTACAAGCAAGTCACTTACAGGGTAAGTAGTTCTAGGGCCCACACCCACAGGAACACCGTAGTGCTGAAGTTACCTCACCCAGGGGAGCCGGGTGCATAGGCGATCTTTGGTGTCGGGTCGCGGCATCGTTTTCAATGGGAGCCAGTGAAGACTTGCTGCTTGCGGCGACAGGAGAAGTGTCCGGAGGAATCCAAGCCTGGATTCCGAAGATGGAAGACCTGAAAGCAGAGGGGACAGTGTTCAAAGTCACTTGGCAGTGACTCGGGGCAAGGAAGATGGATGCCCACCGTCATTGCAAGATTCAGGTCGTTCATGGGTGCCTTGACTCTTCAGCCACGAGGTCCAGGAGGCGTCGGCGACAACTAAGAACTGGATTCGGCGTGTCCCACAATTTCTGCAGCTTACTGCGGTGTCGGCGACTCGATTAGAGACAACAAGCCTTGGTAACAGCAAGTCTCGGGGAAAATGTAAAGAGGCAATGGCGCAGACCAGCAAGGTCTGAGGGACTCACTCAGTGAGGGTTATTCAGGGCAGACCTAGAGCAACCAGGGGAGCCCTTTGGTTTCTTTAGAATGTCTTCTGGGGACCCACAAACTGGCTGGCAAGGGATTGCAAAGACGCCTCGGGAGGATTCGCTCAACAGGGGCCCACGGTCAGTCGGGACATGGTAGGCCTCTGATCTTCAAAGGGACTCTTGCTGGAGGCTAGGACCACACGTGGTCCAAAGCACAAGTTCGTACAACGTTGTGAAAGGGTTGCACTCGACAATAGTGCACGGTACCCAGGGGTCGCGGTTCCTCATCACTCTTGGGGTCCACTGGCCTCCGCTTCACTGGGGACTCACGATGGCCTTTGAGATGTCAGGAAATCCACTTCTTGGGCTGCAGGGAATTCGGACTCCGGCGGGAGCGGCATAGTTTGCGACCGTCATTTGTAGTTTTTGGTGCCTGCCAAGCAGGGGAGTCACTCCTTGACTCCAAGGGAGATTCTTCAGTCTTCCAAAGGTAGTGGAACGTCAAAGGTCCGGGATTCTTCTTCAGAGCGTCATCCAGGGAAATCTAGGGTGCAATGCACAGGTTCCCCCTCTTATACTAAAAGAAAGGGAGGGACTAGCTCTATGACCCTACCTATGGGAGGGTCAGGGGAGTGGGTGGCTACACCCACTTCCCTTTGTCCAGTTTCACGCCAGAGCAGGGGCAGGTAGCCCCTGAGCCGGTTTGAACTGGGGTATGCACAGAGGGGCCTTCTGCTCCCCCAGTGCAGGACTTCAAAGCACTCTAAGAGTGCACCCACCCAGCCCCAATACACTAAACCCTGTCTGGGAGGTGGTCACACCCCCTTGGGACAGGATATCTATTGTTGGGCTTCCTCCACTGCGAGTGTTGGTCATCAGCAGGAGGGCAGCCCAGTGTCTGTGACTGGTGGCATCCATTTTGTGATGCCAGGGCTCTGCAGGATTCTACCACGTTTCCACAGTAGGTACATGTCTATCCCTCTAGAAGGGTGGAATGCTACCCCCGCCGCCAGAACTGGCGGGGGGGGGTAGTATTCTAAGATGTTTGACACCACACATGACATGTTTTTATGCAGCCATTCCAAAGTTAGCATTTTACAGCGAGGATATAATGCACTTAAGAGTATATGGTTTAACCGCATCCACAAACAGCACCAGAGAATGGACTCTGAGAGCTGCAGAGGGGCCCTGCTCAGGCAGAGGCACCCCCTCACATAGAAGCCAAGCACCCTGCCCTCAGGATTGACAGGGCCTGCCTTAGGGGTGACTGATAGGTTTATATGTGTGTGTAGGAGAGATATAGGGAACCTATATCTCAGTGAGCAGTGCTAGCACCACCTCACCCAGGCTGCAGTAGCAGGCCTGTGGTGTCAGATTTAGTCTGCTTCCCAGGGGTGGCATAATACATGCTGCAGCCCCTGGTAGGCCTGTGAAGTACCTATGCCCTTAGTACCTAAGGTACCATATACTAGGGACTCATAAGGTACCACAGTATCCAATCACTAGTGCACCTAGAGTGCACTCCAAGTCGTTTAGAGAGAACAGAGAGGCTGGGGCCCTGATTAGCAGGGACAAAGCCAGACTATAGCCAGAAACCAGTGTAAACATCAGAAAAAAAGTGGGGGCAACATAAGAGGCAGATCCTACTCTCCTACACAACCCCCCCCCAAACGCAGGGACACTAAACTAACCTTGACCAGTTGAGTCTTCGTGTTCAAAGTGGAAATACCTTGAGAGTCCATCTGCATTGGCATGTTGGGTCCCAGGTCTATGTTCCACTGTATAGTCCATCCCCTGTAGGGAACTGGACCACCTCAAAAGTTTTGGGTTTTCACCTTTCATCTGTTTAAGCCATAGGAGGGGCTTGTGGTCAGTCTGAACTATGAAGTGAGTGCCAAACAAGTATGGCCTCAGCTTCTTCAGGGCCCACACCACAGCAAAGGCCTCCCTCTCTATAGCTGACCAACGTTTCTCTCTAGGGGTCAGCCTTCTGCTAATAAAAGCTACTGGCTGGTCTTGACCTCCATCATTCAGTTGAGACAGTACAGCTCCCACACCCAGCTCAGAAGCATCTGTTTGGACAATGAACTTTTTGGTGTAGTCTGGACTCTGTAAGATGGGGGCAGTGCACATGGCCTGCTTTAGGTCTTCAAATGCCTTCTGACAGCTAGCTGTCCACTGAACCTTTTTTGGCATTTTCTTTGAGGTCAGATCATTCAAGGGGGTCACTATAGATCCATATCCCTTGACAAACCTCCTATAGTACCCAGTCAGGCCTAAGAAGGCTCTCACCTGTGTCTGGGTGGTTGGAGCAACCCATTCCATTATGGTTTGGATTTTGCTCTATAAAGGCTGAACCTGGCCTCCACCTACAACGTGGCCCAGGTACACAACCTGACTCTGCCCTATCTGGCACTTAGTGGCCTTGATAGTGAGGCCTGCTTTCTGCAGAGCCTCCAAAACATTTCTGAGGTGGACCAGGTGATCCTGCCAGGAGGAACTAAAGACAGCAATATCATCTAGATAAGCTGAGCAATAAGTTTCCATCCCTGCCAGAACTTTATTCACCAACCTCTGAAAAGTGGCAGGTGCATTTTTCAATCCAAAGGGCATCACAACAAAGTGGTAGTGCCCACTAGGGGTCGAAAATGCTGTTTTGGCTTTTGCATCATCAGCTAATCTGATCTGCCATTAGCCAGCTGTTAGGTCAAATGTACTTAGATACTTGGCTGAGGCCAAAGTATCAATCAGCTCATCTGCCTTTGGTATGGGATAGGCATCAGTCCTAGTGACTGCATTGAGGCCTCTGTAGTCTACACAAAACCTCATTTCTTTCTTACCACCCTGGGTATGAGGCTTGGGTACCAGGACTACTGGGCTAGCGCAAGGGCTATCTGAAGGCTCAATTACACCTAGCTCCAACATTTTCTGGACTTCAGTCCTGATACAGTCCCTGACATGGTCAGTTTGCCTGTAGATTTTACTCTTGACAGGCAGACTGTCTCCAGTGTCCACCTCATGGGTGCACCAGGTAGTCTGACTAGGGGTCAGGCTAAACATATGTCTATACTGTTGCAGAACCTGTCTGCACTCAGTTTGCTGATGGTCAGTGAGGCTGCTTGCCAAAGCAACACCATCTACTGACCCATCATCAGGGTTCTGAGAGAGCAGGTCAGGGAGAGGGTCACTCTCCTCCTCCTGGTCCTCATCAGTTGCCATGAGCAAGCCCATGTCAGCCCTGTCAACATATGGCTTTAATCTGTTGACATGGAGCACCCTCAGGGGGCTCCTGGGAGTTCCAAGATTCACCAGGTAGGTGACTTCTCCCTTCTGTTCAACTATTGTATGGGGGCCACTCCACTTGTCCTGGAGGGCTGCTGGGGCCACAGGCTCCAACACCCACACTTTCTGTCCTGGCTGGTATACAGTCAGTACAGCCTTTGGTCATGCCAAGCTTTTTGTAATTCTTGGCTGGCCTCCAGGTTTTTGGTTGCCTTTTTCATGTATTCAGCCATCCGGGAGCAGAGACCAAGTACATAGTCCATCACATCTTGTTTGGGGGCTTGAGAGGTAACTCCCAGCCCTCTTTTACCAAACACAATGGACCTCTCACAGGATGCCCAAACAGAAGCTCAAATGGGCTGTAACCAACCCCCTTCTGTGGAACCTCTCTGTATGCAAACAACAGGCAGGGAAGAAGAAGGTCCCATTTCCGCCTAAGCTTCTCTGGGAGTCCTTTAATCATTCCCTTCAGGGTTTTGTTGAAGCGTTCAACTAGCCCATTGCATTGTGGGTGATAGGGGTGGTGAACTTATAAGTTACACCACACTCCTTCCACATTGCCTTCAAATATCCTGACATGAAGTTGGTACCTCTGTCAGAAATGACCTCCTTTGGGAAACCCACTCTGGAGAAAACTCCAATGAGGGCTCTTGCCACCACAGGGGCTGTGGTGGTCCTCAGAGGAATTGCTTCTGGGTACCTGGTGGCATGATCCACTACCACCAGGATAAACCTGTGCCCAGATGCAGTTTGAGGGTCAAGGGGACCAACAATGTCAATCCCTACCCTTTCAAAGGGTACCCCCACCACAGGTAGTGGTATCAGGGGGCCTTTGTTGTGCCACCTGCCTTACCACTGGCTTGGCATGTGACACAGGAGCGACAAAACTCCTTTGTGTCCTCTGACATATGTGGCCAATGAAAATGTGGAACAAGCCTGTCCCAGGTCTTGTTTTGGCCCAGGTGTCCTGCTAAAGGGATGTCATGTGCTAGGGTCAAGAGGAACCCCTAAACTTCTGAGGTATTACCAACCTCCTGGTGGCTCCAGGGGCTGGGTCTCTACCCTCAGAATATAGGAGTCCCTCATCCCAATAAACTTTATGGGACCCACTAGCACTCCCTGCAGCCTCAGCAGCAGCCTGCTGTCTGAGGGGTTCAAGAGAGGGGCAGCACTGTTGCTCCTTACTCAGATCTTCCCTAGAAGGGCCCCTGCCCCTAAGAACTCAACCTGATCAGGCTCAAGTCCCTCTGGGGCAGTTCCTTCTTCAGGATCTGCTTCACCTCCCTCTGGGGGTGAATCTGTGATCTGAGACAGGGGGGAAGGCACTGCCTTTACCCTACTGCTCCTCCTCTTGGGAAGCATCTGATCCACTGTTTCAGGATCCAGAGCTGGTTCACTGTTATGCATTCTTGCTTGTGACCTGGTCACAGCAAATACCTCTGCAGGGATGCCCAACATCTCAGCATGAGTCCATAACTCTACTTCAGACCAGGCTGAAGTCTCTAGATCATTGCCCAATAGACATTCGACAGGGAGGTCTGCACTGACTACAACCTTCTTGAGGCCAGTTACCCCTCCCCAGGAGAAATTCACAACTGCCAGACTATGGTTGGTCCTGACATTGCTTGCGTTGGTCACCTGGTACATTTCGCCCAGGATGATCTGTCCAGGGTCCACAAGATCCTCTGCCACCATGGTGACACTAGCACCTGTGTCCCTAAATGCCAAAGCCTGTTTAGCAATTTATTACAGGCTGCTGTTTGTATTTGCACAGATTACTGGGGCTTACTAGGAAGGACATATCAAGGTCTCCATCACAAATCAGCATTGCCTGAGTGGGCACTCTGACTAGGTCAGAGTCCACTTCAGAACCCAGGGTCAACCCTACTACACCCTTATTCTGAGTACCCCCTCCACCAGTAGCTGAGCTAGGGGGAACAGTTGCCTTAGGGGCAGGAGTGGTGGTGGTTTGGTCTTTGGACTTATTACAATCAGAAGTCCAGTGCCCTTTCTGTTTACAGAATTTGCACCAGGGCTTCTTTTTGCCTTTTCCCTTGCTGGATTGTGACTCCCCACCAGATGCAGATTTTTGGGGCCCTTGTGAAGACTTCTGGTCTTTTGACTTATCCCCACCTTTCTCAGAGCCCTTAGGATCTTGCTTCTTGGTGTCACCCCCTTGGTTCTGGGGTTTCTGCCTTACCCTGGTTCTGACCCATTTGTCTGCCTTCTTTCCCAATTCTTGGGGAGAGGTCAGATCTGAGTCCACCAGGTATTGATGCAACAACTGGTTCTGGCAATTATTAAGGATCTGTTCTCTCATCATCAGATTATACAATCCCTTGAAATCAGTAACCCTACTGCCAACCAGCCAACCCTCCAGAGCCTTGGTTGCACAATCTACAAAGTCAGTCCAGTCCTGAGTCTGTGCTTTCTGGGTGTCTCTGAACTTCAACCTGTACTACTCAGTGGTTAAGCCAAACCCATCTATCAGTGCACTCTTCAGGACTTCATAATCATCAGCATCCTCTTCTCTAACAGCGAGGAGCTTGTCTCTACCTTTGTCTGAAAAGGAGAGCCACAAGATTGCTGCCCACTGCTTTTGGGGGACCTGCTGTACTCTACAGGCCCTCTCTATAGCAGTTATCCACTTGTGGATATCATCCCCACTCTGGTAGGGAGGAACAACCTTGCTCAGGTTCCTATGGTCTGGAATAGATTCTCTGCCTCTAGGGACACTGTTGCTGCCACCAAGGGGTTCTAACCCCTCTCTTCTAGAAGCTCTCTGGATCTCCAGGGCTTCTCTATCTAGTGCCAACTGCTTGGTTCTGAGGGCAACTCTTGCTTCCTCATACTGCAGCAGTTTGCACATTCTGTCAGAGGAGCTCTCTCTTATGGGAAAGTATGAGTTCCTCTGCTGGACAAATTCTCTGCCAGAGTGATAAGAGTGGTCAGATTCCCTGGAAGGGGACCTAGGCCTCTCATCCACTCTGTCAGTTCTCTTAGGGAGAAGTCCTCTGTCCTTTTCAGGCCCCTTGGAGCCTGGCCCTTCAATCACAGAGTCTTGGTCATTCTGATGATTTTCATCATCTGACCCAGACACTGTAATTGACCCACCCCCTGATTCAGACCCATTAGGTCCTAGAGCCAATCTAAGATCATCTGCTGTCAGCAGATCTATCAGGTGTAGTGTGGAGGGACTCTGTCCTAGCTTCAGGTGTCTTTCAACACACATGGCTCTCAAGTCAGAGAAAGCCATGTCCTTATACTGAGGCTGAGTGGATCCACTGGTTCCACCCTTTAAGGATATTCTAGTGTTGTGCAGTGTTGTACTACCTACACTAGTTTGTGGCCTACTGATACTAGCTTGAGCTGTAGAAAGGGTGTGCTATCCCTTGGCACACAGCTCTAAGTTCAGTAGAACTTATTGATACTAAGCTTGACTTTATATTAACCCTGGGCGGCAAATTCCGTTCCGCTCGCGGAACTTGCAAAATTTCGGCATTTCTGCGTTCCGCGCTGAACGCGGAAATGTGGAAACTTCCGCGATCCGCGAGCGGAACGGAATTCGGGTATAAATAAAGCAGGTGCCCGAGTTGAAGCTCAAATTCTGTGAGCGAGGTTGTGGCTAAGCAGATGTGCCTTCTCTCCATTTCTACCCTGAAAAGTTAGCTGTAATCCTTGATGGAGGTCTTTGCATCCTTGATTTTCTCGAGCGCAATCCTCGTGTAGTTCCTGTGTTACCAGGAGGTTCCTTCTCCTCATCTGCCGCTGAGATCCTGCTCTGACCCTTTATAAACAAGAGGCATGTGAACGGGCCTAGAAGCCCCGCCCCAAATACACTAGCGGTATGCAACATCTACCCGCCCTTTGCCCAGAATGAAGGACAGCTTAATCGAAGGACCACGGTGATTTTCTCGAGCGCAATCCTCGTGTAGAATTCGTGAGCGTGGTTAAGCAGATGTGCCTTCTCTCCATTTCCACCCTGTAAAGTTAGCTGTAATCCTTGATGGAGGTCTTTGCATCCTTGATTTTCTCGAGCGCAATCCTCGTGTAGTTCCCGTGACCAGGAGGTTCCTTCTCCTCGTCTGCCGCTGAGATCCTGCTCTGACCCTTTATAAACAAGAGGCATGTGAACGGGCCTAGAAGCCCCGCCCGTTTGGCCTCGCCCCACATACACTAGCGGTATGCAACGTCTTCTCTCCCTTTCCCCACTATGATGGACAGCTTAATCAAAGGACCCCAGTGCTTTTGGCGCGGTGGCAAAGTTACAGACACACAGGTCACTGGGGAAAATTCTTCAGGTCCTTTACGCAGCTGTAGTGTAGGAAAGGAAAGGCACTATACATTTACCCAACGAGGTAGCACTTACTGATTAGCCAGTAGAAAGTACTCCAGCTGAGTAGAGGTATTGCACAAAACGGAGGCATCTTCTTGGATAAATATGCAGGGTAGGTGTGCAGAATTCGTGAGCGTGGTTAAGCAGATGTGCCTTCTCTCCATTTCCAACGTGAAAAGTTAGCTGTAATCCTTGATGGAGGTCTTTGCATCCTTGATTTTCTCGAGCGCAATTCTCATGTAGAATTCGTGAGCGTGATTAAGCAGATGTGCCTTCTCTCCATTGCCACCCTAAAAAGCTAGCTGTAATCCTTGATGGAGGTCTTTGCATCCTTGATTTTCTCGAGCGCAATCCTCGTGTAGTTCCTGTGACCAGGAGGTTCCTTCTCCTCGTCTGCCGCTGAGATCCTGCTCTGACCCTTTATAAACAAGAGGCATGAGAACAGGCTAGTAGCCCCGCCCCACATACACTCGCGGTATGCAACGTCTTCCCGCCCTTTCCCCACTATGATGGACAGCTTAATCAAAGGACCCCGGCGCTTTCGGCGCGGTGGCAAAGTTAGACACACAGGTCACTGGAGACAATTCTTCTGGTCCTTTGCAGCTGTGGTGTAGGAAAGGCACTATACATTTTCCCAACGAGGTAGCACTTACTGATTAGCCAGTAGAAAGTACTTCAGTTGAGTAGAGGTATTGCACAAAACGGACTCATCTTCTTGGATAAATATGCAGGGCAGGATTCATTCTGGGCTGGCACAATGCTCCTGTCACAAAAATTAAACCTCAACAGGAAGCACTTACAGATATAAAGGGGCGCAGCAAAATCTCCGTGAGCACGCGAAATTCCGCGTGCTCGCAGAGATTTTTGCCGTTTCGCGGAATTTCGCGGAACGCAATTCCGCAAATTCCACCCACCCTTACATTATATGTACCTTAAGTACCTATAGTGGTTTTCAGTTAGTAATTCAAATAGAGATTTTCTGGTAAAACAACTAGCAAGCTGGAATCCCACACGCTGCCCACCAATGTGAGAAGTTGGCCTGGTATATGCTGTTCACTAATCAAAGTGGACACCTTGCACCAGAACAATTCGACTCTTATGGTAGATAGGTTTAAGACAACCTTTATAGAAAGCTATCCTAGTGGTAGCTTTGGAGAGCAGCCTTCAGGCTAAGTCTTGAAGGAATGTAAAGCAGCTTGTTTTACCACACAATCTCTTGAATCACCAAATGAAAAGACACCACACAGGTATATATATCAAATATATAAGTATTTATTAATAAACAACTCTCTACTAATCTCTTTATGAGATTAGAAGTCAGGAACATATGTACAAGTCAAATGTTATCAAAATAAGTTTAGCACAATCGAATATCACAATCTTAGTTTGGCTAGACCTATGTCTAGGGCATCTAGAATCGAGGGACCCCCAAGAACCACCCCAGGTAGTTGTAGGAGACCCACAGGGGATGGACGCGGTGTCCTGGCACCGGTGTGAGTCCTGTACGAGTCTATGCGAACAGACGCGATTGAGATTTCAATGTTAAAGGTCCCTTGCGTGTTCGAGGCGAACACACCGATCGGTCCTTGTACGAGTCGAAGGACGCGGTTACAGATAGAATTGCAAGGGAGTTGGACGCGGTGTGTCTAACACAGACGCGAACCATGTACGAGTCAGCGCGATAGTCGCACTTGGAAATTAAGAGTTTTAGGGCACTTCTAGGGTAGCTACAAGCAAGTCACTTACAGGGTAAGTAGTTCTAGGGCCCACACCCACAGGAGCACCGTAGTGCTGAAGTTACCTCACCCAGGGGAGCCGGGTGCATAGGTGTTCTTTGGTGTTGGGTCGCAGCGTCGTTTTCAATGGGAGCCAGTGAAGACTTGCTGCTTGCGGCGACAGGAGAAGTGTCCGGAGGAATCCAAGCCTGGATTCAGAAGATGGAAGACCTGAAAGCAGAGGGGACAGTGTTCAAAGTCACTTGGCAGTGACTCGGGGCAAGGAAGATGGATGCCCACCGTCGTCGCAAGATTCAGGTCGTTCATGGGTGCCTTGACTCTTCAGCCACGAGGTCCAGGAGGCGTCGGTGATGACCAGGAGCTGGATTCGGCGTGTGCCAGGATGTCTGCAGCTTACTGCAGTGTTGGCGACTCGATTGGAGCCAACAAGCCTTGGTAACAGCAAGTCTTGGGGAAAGTGTAAAGAGGCAATGACACAGACCAGCAAGGTCTGAGGGACTCACCCAGCAAAGGTAAGTCAGGGCAGGCTTGGAGCAACCAGGGGAGCCTTTTAGTTTCTTTAGAATGTCTTCTGGAGACCCACAAGCTGGCTGGCAAGGGATCGCAAAGATGCCTCGGGAGGATTCGCTCAACAGGGGCCCACGGTCACTCGGGACATGGTAGTCCTCTGATCTTTGGAGGGGTTCCTGCTGGAGGCTAGGACCACATGTGGTCCAAAGCACAAGTTCGTAGAATGTTGAGAAGGGGTTGCACTTGACAATAGTGCATGGTACCCAGGGGTCGCGGTTCCTCGTTACTCTTGGGGTCCACTGGCCTCAGCTTCGCTGGGGACTCACGATGGTCTTTGAGAAGTCAGGAAATCTACTTCTTGGGCTGCAGGGACTTTGGACTCCGGCAGGAGTGGTGTAGTTTGTGACCGTCATTTGTAGTTTTTGGTGCCTGCCAAGCAGGGGAGTCACTCCTTGACTCCAAGGGAGATTCTTCAGTCTTTCAAAGGTAGTGGAACGTCGAAGGTCTGGGATTCTTCTTCAGAGCGTCGTCCAGGGAAATCTAGGGTTCAATGCACAGGTTCCCCCTCTTATACTAAAAGAAAGGGAGGGACTAGCTCTATGACCTACCTATGGGAGGGTCAGGGGAGTGGGCGGCTACACCCACTTCCCTTTGTCCAGTTTCGCGCCAGAGCAGGGGCAAGTAGCCCCTGAGCCGGTTTGAACTGGGGTATGCACAGAGGAGCCTTCTGCTCCCCAGTGCAGGACTTCAAAGCACTCTAAGAGTGCACCTACCCAGCCCCAATACACCAAACCCTGTCTGGTAGGTGGTCACACCCCCTTGGGACAGGATATCTATTGTTGGGCTTCCTCCACTGCGAGTGTTGGTCATCAGCAGGAGGGCAGCCCAGTGTCTGTGACTGGTGGCATCCATTTTGTGATGCCAGGGCTCTGCAGGATTCTACCGCGTTTCTACAGTAGGTACATGTCTATCCCTCTAGAAGGGTGGAATGCTACCCCCGTCACCAGAACTGGCAGGGAGGTAGTATTCCAAGATGTTTGACACCAAACACGACATGTTTTGATGCAGCCATTCCAAAGTTAGCATTTTACCGCGAGGATATAATGCACTTAAGAGTATATGGTTTAACCGCATCCACAAACAGCACCAGAGAATGGACTCTGAGAGCTGCAGAGGGGCCCTGCTCAGGCAGAGGCACCCCCTCACATAGAAGCCAAGCACCCTGCCCTCAGGATTGATAGGGCCTGCCTTAGGGGTGACTGATAGGTTTATATGTGTGTGTAGGAGAGATATATGGAACCTATATCTCAGTGAGGAGTGCTAGCACCACCTCATCCAGGCTGCAGTAGCAGGCGTGTGGTGTCAGATTTAGTCTGCTTCCCAGGGGTGGCATAATACATGCTGCAGCCCCTGGTAGGCCTGTGAAGTACCTATGCCCTTAGTACCTAAGGTACCATATACTAGGGACTCATAAGGTACCACAGTATCCAATCACTAGTGCACCTAGAGTGCACTCCAAGTCGTTTAGAGAGAACAGAGAGGCTGGGGCCCTGATTAGCAGGGACCCAGCCAGACTATAGCCAGAAACCAGTGTAAACATCAGAAAAAAAGTGGGGGCAACATAAGAGGCAGATCCTACTCTCCTACATCTCTGTACCTCTCTTGCTTCTTTCTGCACCCCTCCTGCTTCTTTCTGCACCACTCTTCCCTCTTTCTGCACTTCTCTTGCCTCTTTCTGCACCTCTCCTGCCTCCTTCTACAGTTCTCTTGCCACCTTCTGCACCTCTGTTGCTTCTTTCAGCACTTCTCTCGCCTCTTTCTGCACTTTTCCTGCCTGTTTCTGCACCGCTCTTGCCTTTTTCTGCACCCCTATTCCCTCTTTCTGACACCTCTCTTACCTTTTTCCGCACCTCTCTTTCCTATTTCTGCACTTCTGTTGCCTCTTTCTGCACCTCTCCTGCCTCTTTCTGCAGTTATCTTGCCTCCGTCTGCACCTCTGGTGCTTTTTTCAGCACTTCTCTCGCCTCTTTCTGCACTTCTATTGCCTCTTTCTGCACTTCTGTTGCTTTTATCTGCACTTCTCTTGCCTCTTTCTGCATTTCTGTTGCTTCTTTCTGCACTTCTCTTGCTTCTTTCTGCACCCCTCTTCCCTCTTTCTGCACCCCTCTTCCTTATTTCTGTACCTCTCTTGCCTTTGTCTGCACCCCTGATCCCTCTTTCTGCACCTCTCTTGCCTGTTTCTATACCTTTCTTGCCTCTTTCTGCACTTCTCTTGCCTCTTTCTACACCTCTATTGCTTCTTTCTGCACTTATCTAGTCTATTTCTGCATTTCTGTTGCTTCTTTCTGCACTACTCTTGCCTCTTTCTGCACCACTCTTGCCTCTTTCTGCACTTCTCTTGTCTGTTTCTGCACCTCTCTTGCCTCTTTCTGCAGTTGTCTTGCCTCTTTCTGCAACTCTGTTGCTTCTTTCTGCACGTATCTAGCTTCTTTCTGCACTACTCTTGCCTCTTTCTGCACCACTCTTGCCTCTTCCTGGACTTCTCTTGCCTATTTCTTCACCTCTCTTGCCTCTTTCTGCAGATATCTTGCCTCTTTCTGCCCCTCTGTTGCTTCTTTCTGCACGTCGCTTGCCTCCTTCTGCATTTCAGTACCTTATTTCTAAACTTCTTTTGCCTCTTTCGACATTTCTTTTAATTCTTTCTGCTCTTCTCTTGCCTTTTTCTGTACCCCTGTTCCCTCTTTTTGCACCTCTCTTGCCTCTTTCTGCACCTCTCTTGCCTCTTTCTGCAGTTCTCTTGCCTCTTTCTGCACCTCTGTTGTTTCTTTCTGTACTTCTCTTGCCTCTGTCTGCACCCCTCTTGCCTCTTTCTGCACCTCTGTTGCTTCTTTCTGTACGTCTCTAGCCACATTCTGCATTTCTGTTCCTTATTTCTGTACTTCTTTTGCCTCTTTCTACATTTCTTTTGCTTCTTTCTGCTCTTCTCTTGCTTCTTTCTGCACCCCTCTTGCCTCTTTCTCCACCCCTCTTCCATCTTTCTGCTCTTCTCTTGCCTCTTTCTATACCTCTTTTGCCTCTTTCTCCAGTTCTCTTGCGTCTTTCTGCACCACTGTTGCTTCTTTCTGCTCTTTTCTTGCTTCTTTCTGTATCCCTCTTGACTCTTTCTGCACCTCTGTTGCTTATTTCTGCACTACTCTTGCTTCTTTCTGTACCTCTCTTTCTTCCTTCTGCACCCCTCTTCCCTCTCTCTGCACCCCTCTTACCTCTTTCTGCACCTCTGTTGGTTTTTTCCTGCATCCCTCCTGACTCTTTCTGCACCCCTCTTCTGTCTTTCTGCACCTTTTTTGCCTTTTTCTATACCCCTGTTCCCTCTTTTTGCCCCTCTCGTGCCTGTTTCTGCTCCTCTCTTGACTCTTTAGGCACTTCACTTGCCTCTTTCTGCACCTCTCTTGCTTCTATCTGCACTTCTCTTTCTTTTTTCTGCACCTCTCTTGCATCTTTCTGTACCCCTTTTCCCTGTTTCAGCACCTCTCTTGCCTCTTTCCACACCTCTGCTTCTTCTTTCTGCACTTCTCTTCCCTCTTACTGCACCCCTCTTCCCTCTTTCTGCACCTGTGTTCTGTTTTTATGCACTTCTCTTGCTTCTCTCTGTACCCCTTTCGCCTCTTTCTCCACCCCTCTTCCCTCTTTTTGCACTTCTCTTGCCTCTTTCTGCACCTCGTTGGCCTCTTTCTGCAGTTCTCTTGCATCTTTCTCTGCACCTCTGTCCTGCATCTTTCTGCACCTCTGTTGCTTCTTTCTGCACTTCTCTTGCTTCTTTCTGCACCCCTCTTACCTCTTTCTGTACACATTTTCACCTCTCTTGCTTGTTTCTGCACCTCTCTTGCCTCTTTCTGCACTTCTCTTACCTCTTTCTGTACCTCTCTTGCCTCTTTCGGCACCTCATTTGCCTCTTTCTGCTCTTGTCTAGCCTCTTTCTGCACCTCGCTCTCTTCTTTCTGCTTTTCTCTTGCTTCTTTCTGCACCTCTCTTGCCTCTTTCTGCACTTCTCTTGCCTCTTTCTGTACCTCACTTGCCTCTTTCTGCACCTCATTTGCCTCTTTCTGCTCTTGTCTTGCCTCTTTCTGCACCTCGCTCTCTTCTTTCTGCACTTCTCTTGCTTCTTTCTGCACCTCACTTACCTTTTACTGCGCATATCTTGCCTCCTTCTGCACTTTTATTGCCTCTTTCTCCACTCCTCTTGCCTCTTTCTGCACCTCTGTGGGTTCTTTCTGTACCCCTCCTGCCTCTTTCTGCACCCTCTTCCCTCTTTCTTTACCTCTCTTGCCCTTTTCTGCACCCATGTTTCCTCTTTTTGCACTGTCTTGCCTGTTTCTACACCTCTCTTGCCTCTTTCTGAACTTCTCTTGCCTGTTTCTGCATTTCTGTTGCTTCTTTCTGTACTTCTCATGCCTCTTTCTGCACCTCTGTTGCTACTTTCTGCAATTCTCTTGCCTCTTTCTACACCCCTCTTACCTCTTTCTGCACCTCTGTTGGTTCTTTCTGCACCCCTCCAGCTTCTCTCTGCACCCCTCTTCCCTCTTTCTGCACCTCTCTTGCCTTTTTCTGCATCCCTGTTCCCTCTTTTTGCATGTCTCTTGCCTGTTTGCGCATTTCTGTTGCTTCTTTCTGCACTTCTCTTGTCTTTTTCTGTACCTCTGTTGCTTCTTTCTGCACCCCACTTGCCTCTTTCTGCATCTGTTGGTTCTTTCTGCACCCCTCCTGCCTCTTACTGCACCCCTCTTTCCTTCTTACTGCACCTCTCTTGCCTTTTTCTGCACCCCTATTCCCTCTTTCTGCACCTCTCTCCCCTGTTTCTGCACCTCTCTTCCCTGTTTCTGCACCTCTCTTGCCTCTTTCTGCACTTCTCTAACCTCTTTCTGCACGTCTATTGCTTCTTTCTCCACTTCTGTAGCCTGTTTCTGCATTTCTGTTCCTTCTTTCTGCACATCTCTTGCCTCTTTGTACATTTCTGTTGCTTCTTTCTGCACGTCTCTTGCCTCTTTCTTCACTCCTTTTCCCTATTTTTTGCACCTCTCATGCCTCTTTATGCACCTCTCTTCCCGTTTTCTGCAGTTCTCTTCCCTCTGTCTGCACCTCTGTTGCTTCCTTCTGCACTTCTTTTGCCTCGTTCTGCACCCCTCTTGCCTCTTTCTGCACCTCTGTTGGTTCCTTCTGCATCCCTCCTGCCTCTTTCTGCAACCCTCTTCGATCTTTCTGCACCTCTCTTGCCTTTTTCTGCACCCCTGTTCCCTCTTTTTGCATGCCTCTTGCCTGTTTCTGCATTTCTGTTGCTTCTTTCTGCACTTCTCTTGTCTCTTTCTGTACGTCTCTTGCCTCTTTCTGCACCTCATTGTTGTATTCCGCTTTAGGTGTCCGTATATAGGTTTTCCTGAATCATTTCCTTATATAGGCACAATTCGCATTGCCCTTATATAGGCATAGAATCCCTGTCCTTATTTAGGCATTAACCGTGCACTCCAAATACAGGCATGGTCACCGACATCCGTCCACCCTAACGTCACAACGAGTTCTTAGAAAACAGACCCTTAAGCTTCGGGAGTTCCTCTAGCACAGGACTATTGATTTCTCCAAGAACTCATCTATTATGTATGAACCGTTATACCTTAAGGGTTCATTCCTGACGTCTTCCTCTGTTCGACTTCACATCAATGCTAACATTCCAAGACACCTACCAGGTATAAATATACCTTCCCTTGCCCAAGCAAGTTAGAGGAGACCTCGACTTCAGAGGAGCCCGTATCCCGGCCTGACGCACTGAGAAGACGCTGTCATTCCTGCACGCAGACGAATCCAGCTTCCAGTGTTTTGACTCCCTTCGCTGGGTGTTAGAGTTCCAGATCTGGCAAGAGATTCCCACCTCTCTCATTCTCAAGGTATGGAGCTGACTAGAACCTAGAGGGACTCTTGGCATACCATACTTGGCATACTATACTTAACATACTCTTAGTATACCAGACTAGAGAATACTCTACCTACTTCTACCTTTCCCTACACCTAGACTAGGTTAGGTACATTGGGGTAGAACTAGCTTAAAGACGCATCATATGAGTACTCGCATTTTTAGCTCATGTTATTTATGTACGTGAATATATGCTAAAAGATAATGCTAGCGCAGTATTATTTATTTCTACTGCTTACGCTGTACATTATTTATCTTGCATACTGTCTTGAGATCATAACAGCACATATCTCTTACACGAGAAACACGACTGTTCAATAAATCCCTTTTTATTGAAACGCCCATCTTTCCTTTCTGTGTAACTCTGTAGAAACTAAGCATGCACGATTGACTGAGTGAAACTGTTATCTATTGTTTCCACGATACTGAGATGTGTTCCGATTCTAAAGGGAAACAAAAGTTGTCATGTTTTTCGGTTGCCAGAAACTACTCCCTTCTTGTTCTCAAGGAGTTTCTAGTGGCCTCTGAGCTAGCTGGCACAAGTAATTAAGTTTAATATACTCGATAGGGACATACTGACCTTAGTCCTATGTCAAGCCTATAGGTTATATTATTCCAATGCGCAGAGCCTATTAGGGAAATAGGAACTACACTACATGGCGCCCAATGGTTTGGTAAGGCAGTAATTTAATGCTAGATACTGGGTAACTCAGTCGTGCTTTTCTCAGAGACCCCTACTCACATACTCCATAAGACGTCTGGAGTGGGTAGGGTTAAATATCCGCCATAACTAAATAGGGAAGCACCCTATATATTAGTTGTTTGGTTTGTTCAACGTTGAAGGATACAGTGTTCCAAAATATTGTGCACCTTAACCTTTTGTTTCCTTGAAACTTGTTCTACATTTTTCAAAAAACAAATGTCCAACCGGGACAATGCCACCGACACCAGTGGAGCTACGGCTGACCCAGCCATAGCAGTTTTTAACTTTAAAGGTTTAAATGAACCTGAGGAGGATGTTATAGACATCAATCCAAACTTAAGAAGAGCCATCACTCTAAAACTTATAAAACATGGCCTACCACCAAGAGGCGGTAGAGCAGTTTTCGTGATAGAGGCACACGAATCCTTTCAGACAGAGGTATTCTATTCATGGGTAATATTTCCTGAATCAAATTCAGTAACAAGACTGTTTCACTTCTACAAAGAAGATGAACCACCAGAGGAATATTTTCCTTTCGAGGATATTGAAATTCCACTAACATACCAGGAGCATCAGCTCTAGTTTAAAGGCGCCCTAAAACATCACAGAAACATTACCAGGTTCGGTCCACTAGATAGACCAGGAGCAACATGGCCGATTCTAGCCGGCTACCTTCCTCATCCTGACCTCGAAATAATGTCAGACGAGGAACTACTTACTCAACTTACAGAGTTAATAAAAATCTACAGACAATTAGTCCAATATGTCATGTGGACTTTCACAGTCCAACCACCATTAACACTTCCAAATCAAACTCCTCAACAGGGGAATGCACTAAAAATTACACCACAGACTCTATACGCAGTAATGGGAAAAATGCCCACAAAACGTGAGCAAATTCCATTCTGGATAGCTAAAAAAATTACTCAAATTGAAGCAGTATTTCCAAATACTAGCCCTTATGAGAAACACAGAATCCTAACAATCTGTTTACCAATGGGGATCACACCACAACTGGAAGACTGCACCACTTGGGGCTCAGTCTTTGCTGCCATCTATACTAAAACACATGGTATTCCGTCAATTGCAGTAATAACTGATGTCCTGAAACAAATTCAAAACGAATACGGGGCAGAGCCTGCTATGAATTTAGGTATGAAATTACTGAAAAACTTCGACCAGGTCTCAACAATAATATTATCTAATATTAAAGGGGAGGCAGCAGCAGTGGCGATCCGCCAACGATTAAGGGAATTCGATGTTACAGAACATCAAATAGAACTACCCAGAATAATAGAACAATCTTATGCAGAATTAGGCAGAGATAGTTTGGGTGGAAGACCATTGAAGCCAAAACTATCTGAAAGTCCTGAGAAGGACTCTATTAAACAAACTCCTACATCTTCTAAAAAGAAGTGGGAAACTAATAAACGTTCTCAATCCTGAGGTAGGTCTCCTCAAAAGGAGCCCTCTGAAAGGAGGTATAACCTCAGGAATAGGGATAATTTTAAAAAGCCTGACAGGTATCAAGATACTGATACACGTTCCTCTCGTACCTTTCAGATCTCGTGACAGACATCGGAAAGAAGAGGACGGTCAGAACATAGAGAAGAACGCGTGAAATCAAAAGACGACAAAGACGTTCTGAAAAATAAATCAAAACCTCAATTTTCAAAGAAGAAGGTAGCAGGTCTGAAGGTCAGACATGCCGAGGATACTGAGAACACAACTCAAGAACGGAGAATGGGCTCAGACAATGCTGGACAGTGCAGCAGAAGTCACAATAGCTCGCCAGAACCTGAAGGAACTTCTGGAGATAGTGGACTTGAATGAGTACATTACAGTCGAGACTGTAGACACCAGGGTTAGTACTCCACAAAAGTTATATGAAATAACACTCCAGATGGAGGGAGACATACCTAGACAGGTAAAAGCACTTTTTTGGGAAAAACTTTCAAGGGGCTATGACATACTTCTAGCTGAAAAAGACTGGCCACAACAATTTGTCAGGGAATGCCCACATGGCGAGGACATTATTATGCCTTCCTTCTCCAACCATATTCCAATTCATCTAAAATATACTTATTCCAGGAAATGGGCAGTTGCCCAGGCCCCAGCATTATACAAAAATCATGTAGGATGGGATGAGGACTCACCTCACCATAAAATACATCTAAAAAATGAACCTACTTCACAAAGGCAGTACCCAATAAAGCAAGAAGCTAAAAAACAGGTCAGGGAGATCCAAGATCAACTTGAAATCTCAAGGGGTGATTGAAACATGCACCTCTTCAATGAACAATCCTTTGTTTCCTGTCTCCAAACCAGACAATACATATCGTCTAGTCTTGGATTACAGACACTTGAACACTTGTTCAAAAACATTTGCAGTGCAAAATGCACATAGTACAGCATTAATGAATAACATTGTGCATAAAAAATATAAAACCACATTGGATATGTAAAATGGTTTCTTTTGTCAAAACATAGCACCTGGAAGCAGGTACTTAACAGCTTTCTCAATAATGGGGACCCAGCGTCAATTTTGTCGACTCCCACAAGGGTTCAAGAACAGCCCGGGGTTATTCTCAGCTAGAGTAACGGAGTTACTACAAATTTATGATAATGAGGCTTTGTCATATGTCGATGACATCTATCTGACAGACGATGACCTGGACAAACACTTGAACAGGGTGAGCACCATTATACTGGGCTTCGCCTCTTAGGGCTATAAGTTCAACTTTAAAAAATCCAGAATTGCCCATCTCAATGTCCTCTTTCTAGGATATGAGCTTTCAAGTGAAGGCAAGAGCTTGGCAGCCAACTTTTTAGAAAGGTGTGCGCTGCTCCAACCTCCTAAAACGCTGAAAAATTTACAATCTATCCTGGGTTTCCTAAATTTTGGAAGAACTTACATTCAAAACTACGCAGAAAGGGTTAAACCTCTCTACGCATTAATCAAACCTGATTTTTCAATCAAAAATTGGACACAGGATCACACAGAAATCTTGCGTTCACTCCAAGCTAACACGTTAGCAACAAATCACTTACAAACACGCATAAGTCAACGCAATTTAGTCATCCGAATAATTTCGGCTCAATGCGGATTCACCTACTTAACATTTAACGAGGGTGAAAAAGTACCAATAGCATACAAATCACATTTGTATACACAAGCAGAAATGCGCTTCACTTCAACAGAAAAATTCTGACAGCAGTTCAAACCGCTGTAGCAAAAGAAAGAGCTCTAGCCCAAGGGAAACGCATTATTGTCATAACCCCAGTTCCGGCCTTAGAGGCTGTAACTAAAGCGAGCATTCCAAATGCTAAAGCATTACATCCGAGATGGATACAATGGGTTAATTCTCTTGCTGCAACAGATGTTGAATATGTTTTTGATCCTGATCTAAAAACACAAGCGTTCCTGCAATATGAACATGAATGTCCTCTGCCCACTGAGATTCTGCCTCTCGATCAGTACGAATTTATAATTTACACTGACGGATCCGCACAACCCTCAACAGGGAGTAAGCAAGCTTACAGTGCAGCGTGCGCAATCGTTAAAGGTTGCATGCGCGATGGCAACTTCAGACCTATGGACACAAAAACCTAGGGGCATATTTAGCAAGACCTGCGATAAAATTATCGCCGTTTTAGCGGCAGGAAACTGCCGCTAAAACGGCGATAATGGGCTTGATAATATGCGTTATAGAATTCCAATAGAAGCCCAGGTTAGATGTGCAGGACATCTAACCTGGGCTTCTATTGGAATTCTATAACGCATATTAGCAAGCCCATTATCGCCGTTTTAGCGGCAGTTTCCTGCCGCTAAAACGGCGATAATTTTATCGCAGGTCTTGCTAATATGCCCCCTAATCTCTAGGAGATTGTACAGCTCAGCGAGCTGAACTACAAGCATTCAAACTGGCACTTGAAAGTACAGATCGCGAATTCCCCACACTAATAGTGTGCGATTCTTTCTACTGTGTGCAGTCGTATAATGAATATATACAAACTTGGCTTGAAAATGGGTTCAAAGATGCAAAAGGTGGCACAATAAAGCATAAAACGCTTTGGGAACAAGTAGTTCAGTTAAAAAGAGAACTACCAAGGGCTCACATGATAAACACGCTGAGTCATCAACGTGATGGCGTTCACATTGCAGGGAATTCATTGGCTGACGAAGCCGCAAAGGGGGCTGTTCAGACGGCTTCCGTAGCTGCGATCACTCGTTCAAAAACGAGAATAGACAGTGAGATAATGTTGGCTGTCAATGCTACGAGCAAAGGCAGTGGTGCAGCGTTACCAAAAAAGTTTCCACTCAAGTACTCTTATGTAATTGATGCGAACAACGTTCCTTTTGCTCGAATCCCTGGAGTGGGGGATAGGGTAATTCCAAACATGGAACGTAGAGCAGCTTTGATTTATGAAGTACATCTGGGGGAGGGTCTGTCTCATCAAGGGATCTCTAAAACAATATTGACATTAAAAGAGATGTACTGGTGGCCTGGAATGAATACACATATTCACATCTTCATCAATGACTGCATAGACTGTAAGGTACAGCGAGATGCAGAACGCCACCAGATAACATGCTACAAAGTAGCCTGCCAGGGACAGACACCATTGTTAGACAGCATTAGACTATCTACACGCAGGCGTCCTTGTGGACAACTGCAATCCCACAAATACTAAGTCAAGGTTCCTATGAATATGGCCTCAGCGCTCGGCTGATGCTCGAACTGTTATAAAAGATGTGCGAGTCTTTATCGGCACATACGCAATAGGCACGCTACATTCTGACCAGGGCCCTGCGTTTAGCTCTCGGGCTTACAAAGAAGCCATGGCCAGTCTGGGCGTTGCATTGCGGTACTCCTCTCTGTTTCATCCTGAGTGAAATTCTGTTGTGGAAAGGAAAAACCGGGACATAAAGCAGTCTATAACAGCTAGGGTATTAGGTTCGGGTGATGGGTGGATCAAACATCTTTATGGGGTCCAACGCTCATTAAACAATTTGCCAAGAAGTTCTCTAGGGGGGTCACTCCATATGAGGTCCTATTTGGGACAAGAATGTGGGTGCCTGATCTAGAATGTAGAGGCACAGTGGTGGAAAATAAACCCTTTGATATCAAAGATCGGTTGGCTGTTTTACAGGATCTAAATGAACTAAGATCGAAACAAAGCAACGTATTCCTGCAGCCAACCACCACTGGGGAAAACCGGCGGTCCCAGCAAGGCCTGTCTGGATTCCAAAAGTTGGGGATCTAGTCAGAGAGAAAATTGCGGACAAGAAGGAATTTGGACCTTCTTACAGACAACCAGTACCTGTCCTGCCCATACACAGAACAAGAACAGTACTTCTGCCGCCCCTTGCTGCAAAAAAGGAGAAAAGATTTGTGTCCATCGACCTCATCAAACCACAGTATGTGGCCAATACTAAATAGTAGGCCTCGTGGACTCCGACCTAGTAGCAGGCAAACTCCTCTCGCTACTATCCAAGAGGTTCAGACTGAAAGACTGATAACAATTGAGAATTCAGCAGTAACAGATGAAGGACTGAGCAACAATGCTATGGAACTCATCCCTCTTGAAACTCAAGTAACAGTTCGTCCAAATACACCTGTCTACACCAATGTAACAAGTGATCAACTGGTTCCAGCAATTTCTACAAATCCTGATGCAATTCCAACAATTGACAGAACTGCTTCTGGCTATTTCATTAACTTTGATACGTTTTCTGAGGATCTGAGTGAGCCAGAGACGTCGCCAGCATCAAAAACATTTAAACAGCAAGTGTGAGAAGTTGGCCTGGCATATGCTGTCCACTAATTATAGTGGGCACCTTGCACCAGTCCAAACAACCCCTTATTGGAGATAGGTTAAAGACAACCTTATTGAAAGCTATCCTAGTGGTAGCTATGGAGAGCAGCCTTCAGGCTAAGTCTTGAAGGAATGTAAAGCAGCTTGTTTTACCAGTCTATAATCTCTTGAGTGACCAAATGAAAGAGCACCACACCAGGTATATATTCAAAATATATGTATTTATTGCTAAACACACCCCTCTAGTCTCTTTATGAGGCTAGAGTTCAAGTACATAAGTTATAAGTTATTAAATCACAGTAATAGCACAAATACACGTTTGGGCCCTAGGGGCGTACCAAACCATATACCAATAAAGTGGTATGCGAACCACGACTGAACTAGACACTAGGCCTAGAGCCTCTAGAAGTGCTTGGACCACAAGGAACCACCCACGGTAGTGACACAGGGGACCTACGGGAGACGCGTGCAGTGTAAGTACACAACCGCGATACGCCGTTGACTTCTATGGAGAAAGTCGGGATCGGGAAAATAGAGAAAAGGGACACTTAAAAGAGGACTAGGACAAAACCCTTTGAGATCTAGGACTTTGAAGAGTCTCTACCCACGGGAGCACCGGAGTACTCGTGTTACCTCACCCAGGGAAGCCGGGTGCATAGGTGCCTTTCGGGGTCGGGTTTCGTCGTCGATTCGAATGGCGATCTGCTGCAAAGTGCTGCTGGCGGCCAAGAGAAAAGTGTCCGGGTGGATCCAAGAGTGGATCAGAGTTCTGAAGAACCTGAAAGCAGAGGGGACAGAGTCTGGGCCACTAGCCAGTGACCAGGAAGGCGATGGACAGATGCCCACCGATGTCGAGTGCTTCAGGTGCGTTGACAGTCATCTTGACTCTTCAGCCACAAGGTCCAGGAGGCGTTGTCGGCAACCAGGAGCAGGATTCGTGCTGGAACACGATGTCTGTCGAGTGCTGAGGTGTCAGCGACCAGATTGGACCCAACAAGCCTTGGCAACGGCAAGTCTCGGTGAAGATGTAGATCGTCGATGGTGCAGACCAGCAAGGTCTGTGGAACTCACCCAGCGAGGATAAATGAGGACAGGCCTGGAGCAACCAGGATGCCAAGTTAGAAAAGGATTAGCCTTCGTTAAGGGCTACTAGCCAACAGGCTAGCGACCGCAAAGGAGCCTCGTGACGCCGCACGTGGATCTGGCTTACAGGACACTCGTAGAGTGGGGGCCAGTGATCTTCGGTGCAGGTGGTGCTGGAGGCTAGAGCTACTCGGAGCCCAAAGCACGACTTCTTGGGAGACCCATAAGAGGATGCACTTGCAAATGTGCTCTGTGTCCAGGGGTCACGGTCTCAAGTCACCCACGATAGCCACGGGCCTCAGCTTTGCTGGGGACTCAGGGTAGCCTCGGGGAAGTCTAAGAATCCACCTCTGGTGATGTGATGACTTCGGTGTCCGACGGGAGCTTCAGAAATGCGAACCGGACAGATGCTTCTTTGGTGCCTGCCAAGCAGGGGAGTCACTCCTTGACCCCAAGGGAGATTCTTCTGTCCTCTAATCGTGAGTAGAGCGTCGAAGGTCCAGGATTCAGTTTCAGAGTTTCGTCCAGGGATAATCTAAAGTCCTAAGGACTGGGTTCCTATCTTTATACTAAAGATAGGGGTTGAACTACTCTGTGGCCCCACCTATGGGTGGGTCAGGGCAGAGGGGTGGCTACACCCCTTTCCCTTTGTCCAGTTCGTGCCAAAGCAGGGGCTGCAAGCCCCTGATCCGGTTTGAACTGGGGTATGCACAGGGACACCAAATGTGCCCCCAGTGCAGGACTTCAAAGCACCCGAAAGTGCTCCCGCCCAGCCCCAATACACATTATCCTGTCTGGGGAGGTGGTCACACCTCCCTGGGACAGGAAACCTATTGTCCAGGCCTCCCCTGCCGGAGTTTCGTCCAGCAGCAGGAGGCCAGACTCGTGTCTGTGGCAGCAGCATCCATTTTGTGATGCCAGGGCTCTGGAAAGAAGTTACCAGACTAGTCAGAGTTAACATGTCTTTCCCTCTAGAAGGGTGGAATGCTACCCCTGCTGCCAGGATTGGCGGGGGGGTAGTATTCCAAGATGTTTGACACCAAACACGACATGTTTAGGTGCAGCCATTCCAAAGTTAGCATTTTACCGCGAGGATATAATGTGCTTAAGAGTATATGGTCAGGCTGCACTACAAACAGCATCAGAGATGGTCTCCGAACGCTGCAGAGGGGCCCTGCTCATGCAGGGGCACCCTCTCACATAGGAACCACGCACTCTGCCTTTAGGATTGATAAGGCCTGCCTTAGGAGTGACTTATAGGTTTATATGTGTGTATGCATTTAGTGATATAGGTAACCTATATCCCAGTAAGGGGTGCATGCACCACCTTACCCAGGCTGCAGTAGCAGACCTGTGGTGTCAGTTTGGATGGCCTTCCAGGGGTGGCATAATACATGCTGCAGCCCCTGGCAGGCCTCTGAGGTACCTATGCCCTTTGTACATAGTATACCATATACTAGGGACTTATAAGGGCACTCCAGATCCCAATCAGTGATGTGCCTAAGGCACATGGAAACCATTTTAGAGAGGAAGCAGCTAGGCTGGGGTTCTGATTAGCAGGGCCCCAGCCAGACTAATGTCGAAAAACAGTGAAGCATCAGCAAAAAGTGGGGGTACCCATGTGAAGCAGATCCTACTCTCCTACACAACCCCCCAAACGTAGGGACATTAAACTAACCTTGCCCAGTTAAGTCTTCATGTTCTAAGTGGAAATACCTAGAGAGTCCATCTGCATTCGCATGGTTACTCCCAGGCCTATGTTCCACTGTAAAGTCCATCCCCTGTAGGGAAATGGACCACCTAAGCAGTTTGGGGTTTTCACCCTTCATTTGTTTTAGCCATAAGAGGGGCTTATGGTCTGTCTGAACCAGGAAGTGTGTACCAAACAAGTATGGCCTCAACTTCTTCAGAGCCCAGACCACAGCAAAGGCCTCCCTCTCTATGGCTGACCAACGTTTCTCTCTAGGGGTCAGCCTTCTGCTAATAAAAGCTACTGGCTGATCCTGACCTTCTTCATTCAATTGTGACAGTACAGCCCCTACCCCCAATACAGATGCATCAGTTTGAACAATGAACTTCTTGGAGTAATCAGGACTCTGTAGAATGGGAGCAGTGCACATGGCCTGCTTCAGGTCATCAAATGCCTTTTGACAGCTAACTGTCCACTGAACCTTTTTGGGCATTTTCTTAGAAGTTAAGTCATTCAGGGGTGTCACTATTGATCCATACCCCTTGACAAATCTCCTATAGTACCCAGTCAGGCCTAAGAAGGCTCTCACCTGAGTCTGGGTAGTGGGAGCAGTCCAGTCCATGATGGTCTGGATCTTGCTCTGCAAAGGTTGAACCTGGCCTCCACCCACAAGGTGGCCCAGGTACACAACCTGACTCTGCCCTATCTGGCACTTAGTGGCCTTGATAGTCAGGCCTGCCTTTTGCAGGGCCTGTAAAACATTCCTGAGGTGGACCAGGTGATCCTCCCAGGTGGAGCTAAAGACAGCAATATCATCTAGATAAGCTGCACTATAGGCTTCCAGACCTGTGAGAACTGTATTCACCAGCCTCTGGAAAGTGGCAGGTGCATTCTTCAGACCAAAGGGCATTACCACAAATTGATAATGCCCACTAGGGGTTGAGAATGCTGTCTTGGGCTTTGCAGTATCAGCTAGTCTGATCTGCCAGTAGCCAGCTGTTAGGTCAAATGTGCTGAGATATTTGGCAGAGGCCAAAGTATCTATGAGCTCATCTGCCCTGGGTATTGGATGGGCATCCATCCTAGTGACTGCATTGAGACCCCTGTAGTCCACACAAAACCTCATCTCTCTTTTTCCACCACTGGTGTGAGGTTTCGGTACAAGGACCACTGGACTAGCCCAAGGGCTATCTGAGGGTTCAATAACTCCCAATTCCAACATTTTCTGGACTTCAGTCCTGATACAGTCCCTGACATGGTCAGGTTGCCTATAAATCTTGTTTTTAATAAGCAGACTGTCCCCAGTGTCCACTTCATGAGTGCACCAGGTGGTCTGACTGGGTGTCAGTGAAAACATATGTCTAAACTGATTGAGGACTTGCCTGCAATCAGTTTGTTGCTGGGTAGTGAGGCTGCCTGCCAAGGCTACACCATCAACTGACCCATCGTCAGGGTTCTGTGAGAGCAGGTCAGGAGTGGGTCACTCTCTTCCTCCTGCCCTTCATCAGTAGCCATGAGCAAGCCCATGTCTGCCCTGTCCACATATGGTTTTAACCTGTTGACATGGAGAACCCTGTGGGGACTCCTGGGTGTTCCTAGGTCTACTAAATAAGTGACCTCACCCTTCTGCTCAACAATAGTGTGGGGTCCACTCCATTTATCTTGGAGAGCTGCTGGGGCCACTGGCTCCAACACCCACACCTTCTGTCCTGGCTGGTAAACAGTCAGAACAGCCTTTTGGTCATGCCAGGCCTTTTGAAGTTCCTGGCTAGCCTCAAGGTTTTTGGTTGCCTTTTTCATGTACTCAGCCATCCTGGAGCGGAGACCAAGTACATAGTCCACTAGATCTTGCTTTGGGGGCTTGAGAGGTAACTCCCATCCTTCCTTCACCAAGCACAGTGGACCCCTCACAGGGTGGCCAAACAGAAGTTCAAAAGGGCTGTAACCAACCCCTTCTGAGGCACCTCCCTATATGCGAATAAAAGGCAGGGCAAGAGTATGTCCCATCTACGCCTAAGCTTTTCTGGGAGCCCTTTAATCATGCCCTTCAAGGTTTTGTTGAATCTCTCAACTAAACCATTGCATTGTGGGTGATAGGGTGTGGTGAACTTATAAGTCACTCCACACTCCTTCCACATTGCTTTTAAGTACCCAGACATGAAGTTAGCACCCCTGTCTGATACTACCTCCTTAGGAAAGCCCACTCTTGAGAAGATTCCCAGGAGGGCCCTTGCCACCACAGGTGCTGTAGTGGTCCTGAGGGGAATAGCTTCTGGGTACCTGGTGGCATGATCCACTACCACCAGGATACACCTGTGCCCAGAGGCTGTTTGGGGATCCATGGGACCAACAATGTCAATCCCTACCCTTTCAAAGGGCACCCCCACCACAGGTAGTGGTATCAGGGGGCCTTTGTAGTGCCACCTGCTTTGCCACTGGCTTGGCAGGTTACACAGGAGCGACAAAACTCCTTACTGTCTTCAGACATGTGGGGCCAGTGAAAGTGAGGGACAATTCTGTCCCAAGTCTTGTTCTGGCCCAGGTGACCTGCTAAGGGAATATCATGGGCTAGGGTCAATAGGAAGCCCCTGAACTTCAAAGGTATTACCAACCTCCTGGTAGCACCAGGCTTGGGGTCTCTACTCTCTGAGTACAGGAGTCCATCATCCCAATACACTGTATGGGGACCACTAGCTTTCCCAGCAGCCTCAGCAGCAGCTTGCTGTCTGAGGGGTTCAAGGGAGGGGCAGCTCTGCTGCTCCTGGCTCAGATCTGCCCTAGAAGGTCCCCCTGTCCCCAAGAACTCAACCTGGTCAGGTTCAAGTTCCTCTGGGACAGTTCCTTCTTCAGGGCTAAGATCATCCCCCTCAAGGGACTGATCTTCCTCCTGAGCCAAGGGGAAGGCACTGCCTTAACCCTACTACTCCTCCTCTTGGAAGGCACTTGGTCCATTCTTCCAGAATCCAAGGCCTGTTCAGTGCTAGACATTTTGGCTTGTGACCTGGTCACAGCAAACACATCTGCAGGGATCCCCAGCATTTCTGCATGGGTCCTGATCTCCACTTCTGCCCAAGCAGAAGTCTCTAAGTCATTGCCAAGCAAGCATTCGACTGGTAGGTTTGCACTTACCACAACCTTCTTAAGGCCAGTTACCCCTCCCCAGGAGAAGTTAACAACTGCCAGAGTATGGTCTGTTCTGACATTGCTAGCATTGGTCACTTGGTACATCTCACCAAGCATAACTTGCCCAGGAAGCACAAGGTCTTGTGTCACCATTGTGACACTTGCCCCTGTGTCCCTAAATGCCAAAGCCTCACGTCCATTGATTAAAGGCTGTTGTCTGTACTTGCCCAGATTACTGGGACTCACAGTGGAGGTCACATCCATGCCTCCATCACAGACTAACACAGCCTGAGTCAGTTCCCTGACTAGGTCAGAGCCCAACTCAGTTCCCAGGGTGAACCCTACTAAACCCTTTGCTGGAGCACTTCCACCAACTGTACTAGGGGGAACAGGTGCCTTAGGGGCATTGGTGGGTGCTGGACTGGAGTCTTTGGACTTGGTGCAATCACTGGTCCAGTGGGTCTTTTGCTTACAGACCTTGCACCATGGTTTTCTTTGGCCTTTCCCTTTGGTAGACTGTGAATCCCCACCAGAAGAAGATTTTTGGGGGCCTGATGAAGACTTTTGATCTTTACCCTTCTCCCCACCCTTGTCAGAGTTCTTAGCATCTTGCTTCTTGGTTTCCCCACCTTGGTTCTGTACCTTCTGCTTCACCCTGGTCCTGACCCATTTGTCTGCCTTCTTTCCCAATTCTTGGGGAGAGGTCAGATCAGAGTCTACCAGGTATTGATGCAACAGCTGATTTTGACAGTTATTAAGAATCTGCTCCCTCATTATCAGATTGTACAATCCTGAGAAGTCACACACCTTACTGCCCATCAACCAGCCTTCCAGAGCCTTGGCAGAACAATCCACATAGTCTACCCAGTCTTGAGTCTGTGCTTTTTGGGTGTCTCTGAACTTCAACCTGTACTGTTCAGTGGTTAGGCCAAACCCATCAATAAGAGCACTCTTCAAGACCTTGTAATTATCAGCATCCTCCTCTCTAACAGTGAGGAGCTTATCTCTACCTTTGTCAGCAAAGGAGAGCCACAAGATTGCTGCCCACTGCTCCTGAGGGACCTTCTGTACCTTACAGGCCCTCTCTAATGCAGTTATCCATTTGTGGATATCATCCCCACTCTGGTAGGGAGGGACAATCTTGCTCAGGTTCCTATGGTCATAGGACCTTTCCCTGTCTCTAGGGACATGGCTGCCACCATGGGACTCTAGTCCCAACTTTCTTCTCTCTCTAAGGAGATCTAGGGATTCCCTATCTAAAGCCAATTGCTTTTTTCTGATTTCCAGCTGAGTTTCCTCATACTGGACCAGTCTGGCTCTTCTCTCATGAGAGTATTCCCACCTGTGAGAGGAGACAGAGCTCCCTATAGAGGTGCCAGAGTGGTTAGACTCCTGAGAAGGAGATCTAGACTTCCTGGGCACACTCTTAATCCTTCCTGGGGGACAAAGAGGGCATCATCCTGATCATCCTCATCATCTTCCACAGGAGGGATTGGGTTATCCAGGTCAGGGTCATTGTCACCCTCCTGGCCAGTTTCAGAGGGGGGCTGGGGGTATTGGTACCCCTGGCCTCCTCCTCTTCTCCTGCCCCACCCTCAGCTCCTACCCCTTCAGTCCCCAAGGGCTTACTAAGGTCATAAGCCACCAACAACTCCTTGAGGTGTTGGGTGGTGGGGCTTTGGCCTGTCCTTATTTTTCTCAAGTTACATAAAGCTCTCAATTCCAAGAATGGGAGTGTATCATACTTGGAGGGTGGAAGCTCAATGGCTTCCTGCAAGGATTCTTTGGATCCTGCCCTTAAAGACATTACTAGTGTGGTGTGGTGTATGCACTACCTACTCTAGTGTGGCCTACTAAACTCTCTTGAGTTGTAGAAAGGGTTGTGCTATCCCTTAACACACAACTCTAAGTTCAGTAGAACTTACTGTATTCTAAGCTTAAATTATATGTACCTTAGGTACCTTTAGTGGTTTTCAGTTGATCAATTCAATTGAGATTATCTGGTAAAACAATAGCAAGCTGGAATCCCACACGCTGCACACCAATGTGAGAAGTTGGCCTGGCATATGCTGTGGGCACCTTGCACCAGTCCAAACAACCCCTTATTGGAGATAGGTTAAAGACAACCTTATTGAAAGCTATCCTAGTGGTAGCTATGGAGAGCAGCCTTCAGGCTAAGTCTTGAAGGAATGTAAAGCAGCTTGTTTTACCAGTCTATAATCTCTTGAGTGACCAAATGAAAGAGCACCACACCAGGTATATATTCAAAATATATGTATTTATTGCTAAACACACCCCTCTAGTCTCTTTATGAGGCTAGAGTTCGAAGTACATAAGTTATAAGTTATTAAATCACAGTAATAGCACAAATACACGTTTGGGCCCTAGGGGCGTACCAAACCATATACCAATAAAGTGGTATGCGAACCACGACTGAACTAGACACTAGGCCTAGAGCCTCTAGAAGTGCTTGGACCACAAGGAACCACCCACGGTAGTGACACAGGGGACCTACGGGAGACGCGTGCAGTGTAAGTACACAACCGCGATACGCCGTTGACTTCTATGGAGAAAGTCGGGATCGGGAAAATAGAGAAAAGGGACACTTAAAAGAGGACTAGGACAAAACCCTTTGAGATCTAGGACTTTGAAGAGTCTCTACCTACGGGAGCACCGGAGTACTCGTGTTACCTCACCCAGGGAAGCCGGGTGCATAGGTGCCTTTCGGGGTCGGGTTTCGTCGTCGATTCGAATGGCGATCTGCTGCAAAGTGCTGCTGGCGGCCAAGAGAAAAGTGTCCGGGTGGATCCAAGAGTGGATCGGAGTTCTGAAGAACCTGAAAGCAGAGGGGACAGAGTCTGGGTCACTAGCCAGTGACCAGGAAGGCGATGGACAGATGCCCACCGATGTCGAGTGCTTCAGGTGCATTGACAGTCATCTTGACTCTTCAGCCACGAGGTCCAGGAGGCGTTGTCGGCGACCAGGAGCAGGATTCGGGCTGGAACACAATGTCTGTCGAGTGCTGAGGTGTCGGCGACCGGATTGGACCCAACAAGCCTTGGCAACGGCAAGTCTCAGTGAAGATGTAGATCGTCGATTGTGCAGACCAGCAAGGTCTGTGGAACTCACCCAGCAAGGGTAAGTGAGGGCAGGCCTGGAGCAACCAGGATGCCAAGTTAGAAAAGGATTGGCCTTCGTTAAGGGCTACTAGCCAATGGGCTAGCGACCGCAAAGGAGCCTCATGACGCCGCACGTGGATCTGGCTTACAGGACACTCGTGGAGTGGGGGCCAGTGATCTTCGGTGCAGATAGTGCTGGAGGTTAGGGCTACTCGGAGCCCAAAGCACGACTTCTTGGGAGACCCAGAAGAGGATGCACTTGCAAATGTGCTCGGTGTCCAGGGGTCACGGTTTCAAGTCACCCACGATAGCCACGGGCCTCAGCTTTGCTGGAGACTCAGGGTAGCCTCGGGAAGTCTGAGAATCTACCTCTGGTGATGCGATGACTTCGGCGTCCGACGGGAGCTTCAGAAATGCGAACCGGACAGATGCTTCTTTGGTGCCTGCCAAGCAGGGGAGTCACTCCTTGACCCCAAGGGAGATTCTTCTGTCCTCTAATCGTGAGTAGAGCATCGAAGGTCCAGGATTCAGTTTCAGAGTTTCGTCCAGGGATAATCTAAAGTCCTAAGGACTGGGTTCCTATCTTTATACTAAAGATAGGGGTTGGACTACTCTGTGGCCCCACCTATGGGTGGGTCAGGGCAGAGGGGTGGCTACACCCCTTTCCCTTTGTCCAGTTCGTGCCAAAGCAGGGGCTGCAAGCCCCTGATCCGGTTTGAACTGGGGTATGCACAGGGACACCAAATGTGCCCCCAGTGCAGGACTTCAAAGCACCCGAAAGTGCTCCCGCCCAGCCCCAATACACATTATCCTGTCTGGGGAGGTGGTCACACCTCCCTGGGACAGGAAACCTATTGTCCAGGCCTCCCCTGCCGGAGTTTCGTCCAGCAGCAGGAGGCCAGACTCGTGTCTGTGGCAGCAGCATCCATTTTGTGATGCCAGGGCTCTGGAAAGAAGTTACCGGACTAGTCAGAGTTAACATGTCTTTCCCTCTAGAAGGGTGGAATGCTACCCCCGCCGCCAGTATTGGCGGGGGTGTAGTATTCCAAGATGTTTGACACCAAACACGACATGTTTAGGTGCAGCCATTCCAAAGTTAGCATTTTACTGCGAGGATATAATGTGCTTAAGAGTATATGGTCAGGCTGCACTACAAACAGCATCAGAGATGGTCTCCGAACGCTGCAGAGGGCCCTGCTCATGCAGGGGCACCCTCTCACATAGGAACCACGCACTCTGCCTTTAGGATTGATAAGGCCTGCCTTAGGAGTGACTTATAGGTTTATATGTGTGTATGCATTTAGTGATATAGGTAACCTATATCCCAGTAAGGGGTGCATGCACCACCTTACCCAGGCTGCAGTAGCAGACCTGTGGTGTCAGTTTGGATGGCCTTCCAGGGGTGGCATAATACATGCTGCAGCCCCTGGCAGGCCTCTGAGGTACCTATGCCCTTGGTACATAGTATACCATATACTAGGGACTTATAAGGGCACTCCAGATCCCAATCAGTGATGTGCCTAAGGCACATGGAAACCATTTTAGAGAGGAAGCAGCTAGGCTGGGGTTCTGATTAGCAGGGCCCCAGCCAGACTAATGTCGAAAAACAGTGAAGCATCAGCAAAAAGTGGGGGTACCCATGTGAAGCAGATCCTACTCTCCTACAGCAAGTACAAGACTTTTTACATTTTTTAGAAAAGACTTATCTGGTTTCACCGTGGATTGAACTTTGGGTTATTTCTGGAATATTTGTCTTCCTGCTTTGGCTAGCTTTGGTTATGACTATGAGCGTGCTTATAAATGGCAGATACATCCATTTGGACACTGAAAGAAAAGAAGTGAACTTACTTTTGCAACCTCACAAATCATCCCATCGTGAAACAAGAGACTTGTCTGCAGTGAACATCACAGCTGTTCCTATACAGGATGGTATAGTGTGGGGCAAAACTAATTTCGATATTTTTCGCCCGACGGAACATTTGAACATTCCACATTTATTTAAGATCTCACTAAGTGATTTTGTTTCATCCAGTACCTATTCTGATGATTGGGACTTTGAAATTGTAAATAACATGATGTTTGACCTAGAAAAGACTGCTGCTTTTTCTAATAATGAATATTTAGAGGGTTCATCAGACTATGAACAGCTGTATTGCTATAACCACTATGGTCATCATTTTTTGCATAAATCTGCAACACCTAGAAATGTGTTTATGTTTAACCAATGGGAGCATTGTCCTACACCACCTAAAGGTAGTTCAAAAACATTTGCTAAAAAGTTTCCATATTTTTCAGGATACAATACATCTGATCCAGAAACATTTTACTATAGAAATGTAAACAAAACAGGACTGAAAATTATGTTAACTAATACAAAACAGATTTACTCTGCAGCATTTATTGCCAAACTGTCTAGACAGGGTTTCGACTTATGGAAAGACACAATAGACACAAAATCTGTCTGGGGTACTAAAGATTGGCAAGTGCAGGGGATAGAAGCTTTGTTTAGAGCGTGTATCGTCCCTCAGCAAATAATGTTTTTGAATGATACGGTCCAACAAACGTCTTGCCTTGGGTTAGCCAAGATCAAAGACATGAAAGCACCTTCTGTACCAACACCTGCAAGTGATAACAATACACAGGCAGCGGTTACAGTTGACACAATACTACAACTCAACAGAACAAATCCTGATTGGAGAAAATGGTTGATCTGACCCACAGACACAAACAACTGTCAATAGAGATTCCTGAATAAAACACAGGGGTTTACTATTCAGAGGCCAGACCCACGATACGTCCAAAGACAGCATCCGGGGGTAGTAACAACATACAGTGTAGGAAAATGATGCCTCGATTGGCTGCAAAAATCTACACTTAAGGATGTGAAACAACACTTATCTTTACTTAAAGAAGATGCAGACCTTAGGGAATTCTTGCTTGGACCAAGTAAACCGCGTCAAAAACGTTTCATATATGCCGGCATTTATGCTGCTTATAATGAAGCATGGAAGGTGTCACAGATGGAGGCCGCAGAACGAATACGTGAATTTGATCGTATTAATTTAGAGAAAACTCTCTCTGTGGTCGACAATGGGTTAACAACTTTGCCCTCCAGAATTTATTCATTGGACAGTATTGTATCCTCTGCTATCAACATACTGGAACAAGATTTAGCCATGTTACAGCAAGGCCAGTCTCAGTTACGTTCTATTATGTTATTAAGCTGGACGCTGCAATCTTTGCGTGTGGGCTATGTGCCTTGGCGTTTTATCAATACAACGGCTCTGTTTGCAGAATACAATCTAACTGATAAACAGATCGAACTGGCACAAAGGGGAGCAAAGTATACAGTACTGAGCATTGAAAAACTTGAAAAATTACCATTCACAGTGGCAGAAAAACCAGCTACAGAATGGCTTATTCATGGCAAAATTAGTCTACCTGTGACTACTTTTCAGTTTCAGTATTGCCTTAAACAGATGCAAGCAGGCAAATATGAAAGGTTGGGTAAAGAATACATTAAGACAGCCTGGAATTTACCCAACACATATAGATGTTGGAGTGGGGATCGTGAAGTGTTTCTAAGCGGTACACACTGTGAAAGTGCACTAAGCGGTTCACTGATTTGTCAGGACATTTCTTTACACGGGGCTTGTAATGGTTCTGTGGCAAATTTGTCCTGCCACCAGCAGGGTACACCAGCTGCTGTGATTAATCCAACGTTTGGACAACTTTTTAATGGGAGTTATCGCATGTTGAATGATCAGAGTTGCTGTGGCATGTTGCCAGGCATCCCATATCTAGTAACAGTCAACTCCAGGGTCACTTGCTGTATGCAAGTATTGTTTGCCCCAATAGACACAGTCAGGGAGTCGCCTCTATGGCCTTCGTTGACTGTCTCTTTTATACGATTTGATACTTTAAGCAGAATGAAAGCCATGTTTATACAACAATCAGTGCCTTTGACCTCGGCCAAAGAAACCTATGATCTACAAGTTGCAAGGACTTCGGCTGAGATACAAGCTTTAATTCGTACAAACTGCCCTATACATTTAGTAGAAATGATAGGAAGTATCTTTAACATGTCTGATACAAGCGGAATTGTACATGTATTTAAGACCATCTGTTCCGGACTATTAGCACCTTTCCAGGCTGTCCTTGGAATCATCCCAAACTTTGCACATTCGGTGTTTGGTGGTGTGCCGTTAATTCTAGCACTTGTTGCAGGAATTCTGTTTCTATTCCTCCTACTACGCTATGGCAAGCCTCTTCGCCAACATCACTCCGAGCGATGTGGAGAGAGCCCTCCTTGAACGGAAATGCCGTGAGCGAATAGTACAGCTTTTGGGCATGCCTCGTCTACGGGAACTTAATACAACGTGGTTCCTGTCATTCAGACCAATCTGGCAAGATTGCATCTTACCTGTTCTACGCTGCCTGTTTTGCGGTGAAGAATGCGTGCTAGACACCTGTCTAACACTCCCATCAGTCATGCCAACGGATATCGATGCTCTGCTGGACCTGATAACGGCCCATGCTGTGTGTTGTCCCCAGAGGCTTCCAATCCTGATGGCGGCATTCATTGAGATCTCACAGACGCTTCCGGCTGCTGCTGAGGTACGAGATGGATCAACAGGCACACAGGTAACAACGGACGCGAACATTGCTTCTTCTGCTGAAGGCGATGTTTCTCATCTCTGTGCAATTAACCTTCTGAACGAGGTGTTCCAAATCCAACTTCGGTGGACAATATTTTGGCTATGGAAATAGATGATCTAATGTTTACGCCAGACCCATACACTGACTTTGATTCGGCTCACAGTGTACCAGGGCAACAATGAAATTTGGCCTTCAAATTTTTCCAACTTGGAACTTTTCCCAGAATTGAACTTTTTTCTTTTAAAATTTTTGAAATGACATGGCAAAAGAACAATCTGCTTACAGTAGAACTAGTCTTATAAAACGGACTTCTTTGAATACTTCCAGGGACACATTGTCACCTTACTTGTCTAACATTTCATTTAAATCCATGATATGCAATGGCTTTGATTTTGAGACCTTATCGACCATTTTATCATATGTATATATTTCTGTTTCATTCACATTGTATTTTACTTCCGTTATATGCTTAGAAGGAAAACAATGCTTTAAATGTACAGTACCTATTGCGTTTCAACAGTTTTTAGAATGCTTTTAGAAATGTTTTTAGCAACATGTGGTACTCAATTTCATGTTTAGCTTTTAAATGCTTAGCATTTAGTATTATCGTTCAATCGAAAGTGGAGTGGGTGTTGTATTCCGCTTTAGGTGTCCGTATATAGGTTTTCCTGAATCATGTCCTTATATAGGCACAATTCGCATTGCCCTTATATAGGCATAGAATTCCTGTCCTTATTTAGGCATTAACCGTGCACTCCAAATACAGGCATGGTCACCGACATCCGTCCACCCTAACGTCACAACGAGTTCTTAGAAAACAGACCCTTAAGCTTCGGGAGTTCCCCTAGCACAGAACTATTGATTTCTCCAAGAACTCATCTATTATGTATGAACCGTTATACCTTAAGGGTTCATTCCTGACGTCTTCCTCTGTCCGACTTCACGTCAATGCTAACATTCCAAGACACCTACCAGGTATAAATATACCTTCCCTTGCCCAAGTAAGTTAGAGAAGACCTCGACTTCAGAGGAGCCCGTATCCCGGCCTGACGCACTGAGAAGACGCTGTCATTCCTGCACACAGACAAATCCAGCTTTCAGTGTTCTGACTCCCTTCGCGGGGTGTTATAGTTCCAGATCCGGCAAGAGATTCCCACCTCTCTCATTCTCAAGGTATGGAGCTGACTAGAACCCAGAGGGACTCTTGGCATACCATACTTGGCATACTATACTTAACATACTCTTAGTATACCAGACTAGAGAATACTCCACCTACTTCTACCTTTCCCTACACCTAGATTAGGTTAGGTACATTGGGGTAGAACTAGCTTAGAGACGCATCATATGGGTACTCGCCTTTTTAGCTCATGTTATTTATGTACGTGAATATATGCTAAAAGATAATGCTAGCGCAGTATTATTTATTTCTACTGCTTACGCTGTACATTATTTATCTTGCATACTGTCTTGTGATCATAACAGCACATATCTCTTACACGAGAAACAAGACTGTTCAATAAAACCCTTTTTATTGAAACGTCCGTCTTTCCTTTCTGTGTAACTCTGTAGAAACTAAGCATGCACGATTGACTGAGTGAAACTGTTATCTATTGTTTCCACGATTCTGAGACGTGTTCCGATTCTAAAGGGAAACAAAAGTTGTCATGTTTTTCAGTTGCCAGAAACTACTCCCTTCTTGTTCTCAAGGAGTTTCTAGTGGCCTCTGAGCTAGCTGGCACAAGTAATTAAGTTTAATATACTCGATAGGGACATACCAACCTTAGTCCTATGTCAAGCCTATAGGTTATATTATTCCAATGCGCAGAGCCTATTAGGGAAATAGGAACTACACTACATCATTTGTCTCTTTCTGCTCGTCTTTTGTTTCTTTCTGCACCTCGCTCTCTTATTTCTGCACTTCTCTTACTTATTTTTGCACCTCTCTTGCCTCTTTCTGCTCTTATCTTGCCTCTTTCTGCACCTCGCTCTCTTCTTTCTGCACTTCTCTTGTTCCTTTCAGCACCTCTCTTGCCTCTTTCTGCACCTCACTTACCTTTTTCTGCACATCTCTTGCCTCTTTCTGCACTTCTCTTGCATCTTTCTTCACTCCTCTTGCCTCTTTCTGAACCTTTGTTGGTTCTTTCTGTACCCCTCCTGCCTCTTTCTGCACCTCTCTTGCCTTTTTCTTCACTCCTTTTCCCTATTTTTTGCACTTTTCTAGCCTCTTTATGCACCTCTCTTGCCTCTTTCTGCACCTCTGTTGCTTCCTTCTGCACATCTTTTGCCTCTTTCTGCACCCCTCTTGCCTCTTTCTGCACCTCTGTTGGTTCTTTCTACATCCCTCCTGCCTTTTTCTGCACCCCTGTTCCCTCTTTTTGCACGTCTCTTGCCTGTTTCTGCATTACTGTTGCTTCTTTCTGCACTTCTCTTGCCTCTTTCTGTACCTCTCTTACCTCTTTCTGCACCTCAATTGCCTTTTTCTGCTCTTCTCTTGTCTCTTTCTGCACCTCGCTCTCTTCTTTCTGCACTTCTCTTGCTTCTTTCTGCACCTCTCTTGCCTCTATCTGCTCTTTTCTTGCCTCTTTCTGCACCTCGCTCTCTTCTTCCTGCACTTCTCTTGCTTCTTTCAGCACCTCTCTTGCCTCTTTCTGCACCTCGCTTACCTTTTTCTGCACATCTCTAGCCTCTTTCTGCACTTCTCTTGCCTCTTTCTCCACTCCTCTTGCCTCTTTCTGCAACTCTGGTTCTTTCTGCATCCCTCCTACTTCTTTCTGTAACCCTCTTACCTCTTTCTGCACCTCTCTTGCCTTTTTCTGCACCCCTGTTCCCTCTTTTTGCATGTCTCTTGCCTGTTTCTGCATTTCTGTTGCTTCTCTCTGCACTTCTCTTGCCTCTTTCTGCAGCTCTCCTGCCTCTTTCTGCACCCCTCTTTCCTTCATTCTGCACCCCTCTTTCCTTCTTTCTGCACCTCTCTAGCCCTTTTCTGCACCCCTATTCCCTCTTTCTGCACCTCGCTTCCCTGTTTCTGCACCTCTCTTGCCTCTTTCTGCACTTCTCTAGCCTCTTTCTGCACCTCTATTGCTTCTTTCTCCACTTCTGTAGCCTCTTTCTGCATTTTTATTCCTTCTTTCTGCACTTCTCTTGCCTCTTTGTACATTTCTGTTGCTTCTTTCTGCACTTCTCTTGCCTCTTTCTTCACTCCTTTTCCCTAATTTTTGCACCCCTCTTGCCTCTTTTTGCACCTCTCTTGGCTCTTTCTGCAGTTCTCTTGCCTCTTTCTGCACCTCTGTTGCTTCCTTCTGCACTTCTTTTGCCTCTTTCTGCACCCCTCTTGCCTCTTTCTGCACCTCTGTTGGTTCTTTCTGCATCCCTTCTGCCTCTTTCTGCACCCCTCTTCCCTCTTTCTCCACCTCTCTTGCTTTTTCTGCACCCCTGTTCCCTCTTTTTGCACGTCTCTTGCCTGTTTCTGCATTTCTGTTGCTTCTTTCTTCACTTATCTTGCCTCTTTCTGTACCTATGTTGCTTCTTTCTGCACCCCTCTTTCTTTCTTTCTGCACCTCTCTTGCCTTTTCTGCTCCCCTATTCCCTCTTTCTGCACCTCTCTTCCCTGTTTCTGCACCTCTCTTGCCTCTTTCTCCACTTCTGTAGCCTCTTTCTGCATTTTTATTCCTTCTTTCTGCACTTCTCTTGCCTCTTTGTACATTTCTGTTGCTTCTTTCTGCACTTCTCTTGCCTCTTTCTTCACTCCTTTTCCCTAATTTTTGCACCCCTCTTGCCTCTTTTTGCACCTCTCTTGGCTCTTTCTGCAGTTCTCTTGCCTCTTTCTGCACCTCTGTTGCTTCCTTCTGCACTTATTTTGCCTCTTTCTGCACCCCTCTTGCCTCTTTCTTCACCTCTGTTGGTTCTTTCTGCATCCCTCCTGCCTCTTTCTGCAACCCTCTTCCTGCACCTCTCTTGCCTTTTTCTGCACCCCTGTTCCCTCTTTTTGCACGTCTCTTGCCTGTTTCTGCATTTCTGTTGCTTCTTTCTTCACTTCTCTTGCCTCTTTCTGTACCTATGTTGCTTCTTTCTGCACCCCTCTTTCCTTCTTTCTGCACCTCTCTAGCCCTTTTCTGCTCCCCTATTCCCTCTTTCTGCACCTCTCTTCCCTGTTTCTGCACCTCTATTGCTTCTTTCTCCACTTCTGTAGCCTGTTTCTGCATTTCTGTTCCTTCTTTCTGCACTTCTCTTGCATCTGTGTACATTTCTATTGCTTCTTTCTGCACTTCTCTTTCCTCTTTCTTCACTCCTTTTCCCTATTTTTTGCACCTCTCTTGCCTCTTTTTGCACCTCTCTTGCCTCTTTCTGCAGTTCTATTGCCTCTTTCAGTATCTCTGTTGCTTCTTTCTGCACTTCTTTTGCCTCTTTCTGCACCCCTCATGCCTCTTTCTGCACATCTGTTTGTTCTTTCTGCACCCCTTTTGTCTCTCTGTGCACCCTTCTTTCTATACCTCTCTTACCTTTTTCTGCAACCGTGTTCCCTCTTTTTGCAACTCTCTTGCCTTTTTCTGCACCTCTCTTGCCTCTTTATGCACTTCTCTTGCCTCTTTCTGCATTTCAGTTGTTTTTCTGTACTTCTCTTGCCTCTATCTATGTCTCTTGCTTCTTTCTACACTTCTCTTGCCTCATACTGCACCCCTCATCCATTTCTGTACCTCTGTTGCTTCTTTCTGCCTTTCTCTTACTTCTTTATCTACCTCTCTTGCTTCTTTCTGCACCCCGCTTGCCTCTTTCTGCACCCATCTTTCCTCTATCTGCACCTCTCCTGCCTCTCTCTGCATCTTTCTTGCCTCTTTCTGCAGTTCTCTTGCCTTTCTGCACCTCTGTTTCTTCTTTCTGTACTTCTTTTGCCTTTTTCGACACCCCTGTTGCCTCTTTTTGCACCTCTCTTGCCTGTTTCTGCACCTCTCTTCCCTCTTTCTGCACTTCTCTTGCCTCTTTCTGCACCTCTGTTGCTTCTTTCTGCACTTCTCTTGCCTCTTACTGCACCCCTCTTGCCTCTTTCTGCACCTCTGTTGCGTCTTTCTGCACTTCTCTTGTTTCTTTCTGCACCTCTCTTGCTTCTTTCTGTACCCCTCTTGCCTCTTTCTCCACCACTCTTCCCTCTTTCTGCACTTCTCTTGCCTATTTCTGCACCTCTTTTGCCTCTTTCTGCACTTCTCTTGCTTCTTTCTGCACTTCTATTGCTTCTTTCTGCACCCCTCTTGCCTCTTTCTGCACCTCTCTTGCTTCTTTCTGCACCCCTCTTGCCTCTTTCTGCAACCCTCTTGCCTCTTTTTGCACCTCTGTTGATTTTTTTCTGCATCCCTCCCGACTCTTTCTGCACCCCTCTTCCCTCTTTCTGCACCTCTTTTGCCTTTTTCTACACCCCTCTTTCTCCCTCTCTTACCTGTTTCTGCACCTCTCTTGCCTCTTTCTACACCTCTGTTGCTTCTTTCTGCACTTCTGTTTCTTTTTTCTGCAACACTCTTGCCTCTTCCTGCACCCCTTTTCCCTCTTTCTGCAACTCTCTTGCTTCTTTCTGCACTTCTCTTGCCTCTTACTGCAACCCTCTTGCCTCTTTCTGCACCTCTGTTGCGTTTCTCTGCACTTCTCTTGTTTCTTTCTGCACTTCTCTTGCTTCGTTCTGCACCCCTATTGCCTCTTTCTCCACCCCTCTTCCCTCTTTCTGCACGTCTCTTGCCTCTTTCTGCACCTCGTTTGTCTCTTTCTGCAGTTCTCTTGCATCTTTCTGCACCTCTGTTGCTTCTTTCTGCACTACTCTTGCTTCTTTCTGCACCCCTCTTGCCTCTTTCTGTATCCCTTTTCACCTCTCTTGCTTGTTTCTGCACCTCATTTGCCTCTTTCTGCACTTCTCTTACCTCTTTCTATATCACACTCTCTTCTTTCTGCACCTCTCTTGCCTCCTTCTGCACTTCTCTTGCCTCTTTGTGAACCTCGTTCTCTTCTTTCTGCACTTCTCTTGCCTCTTTGTGCATCTTGTTCTTTACTTTCTGCACTTCTGTTGCTTCTTTCTGCACCTCTCTTGCCTCTTTCTGTTCCTCACTTACCTTTTTCTGCGCATCTCTTGCCTCTTTCTGCACTTCTCTTGCCTTTCTGTGCTTCTCTTGCTTCTTTTTGTACTTCTCTTGCCTCTTTCTGTACTTCCCTTGCTTCTTATCGCACTTCTCTTGCTTCTTTCTGCACTTCTGTTGCTTCTTTCTGCACTTTTCTTGCCCTTTTTGCCCTTCTCCTTCCTCTTTCTGCACTTCTCTTTCTTTTTTATGTGCTTTTCTTGCCTGTTTCTGCATCCCTCCTGCCTGTTTCTGCACCTCATTTGCCTCTTTCTCCACCTCTCTTGCCTCTTTCAGCACTTCTCTTGCCTGTTTCAGCACCTCACTTGCCTCTTTCTGTACATCTCTTGCTTTTTTCTGCACCCCTGTTGCCTCTTTTTGCACTCGTCTTCCCTCTTTCTGCACCTCTCTTTCCTTTCTGTGCTTCTCTTGCTTCTTTTTCTACTTCTCTTGCCTCTTTCTGTATTTCTCTTGCCTCTTTTTGCACTTCTTTTGCTTCTTTCTGCACTTCTCTTGCTTCTTTCAGCACTTCTCTTGCCTCTTTCTGCACTTCTCTTGCTTCTTTGTGTACTCTTCTTGCCCTTCTCCTGCCTCTTTCTGTACTTCTCTTGCATTTTTATGTGCTTCTCTTGCCTGTTTCTGCACCCCTCTTGCCTGTTTCTGCACCCCTCTTGCCTGTTTCTGCACCTCACTTGCCTCTTTCTGCACCTCTTGCCTCTTTCAGCGCTTCTCTTGCCTCTTTCAGCACCACACTTGCCTCTTTCATCGCTTCTCTTGCTTCTTTCTGCACCCCTGTTGCCTCTTTTTGCACTCGTCTTCTCCCTTTCTGCACCTCTCTTGCCTCTTTCTGCACCCCTCTTACCTCTTTCTATACCTCTGTTGCTTCTTTCTAGACTTCTCCTGCTTCTTTCTGCACCTCTCTTGCTTCTTTCTGCATCCCTCTTGCCTCTTCCTGCACTGTTATTCCCTTTTTCTGCACCTCTCTTGCCTCTTTCTGTACCTCTCTTGCCTCTTTCTTCAGTTCTCTTGCCTCTTTATGCACCTTTTTTGCTTCTTTCTGCAGTTCTCTTTCCTCTTTCTGCTCCCCTCTTGCCTCTTTCTGCACATCTGTTACTCTTTCTGCACCTCTTGTTTTTTTCTGCACTTCTCTTGCTTCTTTCTGTACTACTCTTGCCTCTTTCTGTCTCGCCTCTTTCAAATAAGTAGCGCAAACTGTCAAGTTTAAAGGTCTTCGTGCTCTCGTGACTGAGGTATGTCAACTTGTATATGCATTTCTGTTCCTTCTCTCTGCACTTCTCTTGCCTCTTTGTACATTTCTGTTGCTTCTTTCTGCACTTCTCTTTCCTCTTTCTTCACTCCTTTTCCCTATTTTTTGCACCTCTCTTGCCTCTTTTTGCACCTCTCTTGCCTCTTTCTGCAGTTCTCTTGCCTCTTTCTGTACCTCTCTTGCTTCCTTCTGCACTTCTTTTGCCTCTTTCTGCACCTCTCTTGCCTGTTTCTGCACCTCACTTGCCTCTTTCTGCACCTCTCTTGCCTCTTTCAGCACTTCTCTTGCCTGTTTCAGCACCTCACTTGCTTCTTTCTGTACATCTCTTGCTTTTTTCTGCACCCCTGTTGCCTCTTTTTGCACTTGTCTTCCCTCTTTCTGCACCTCTCTTGCCTTTCTGTGCTTCTCTTGCTTCTTTTTGTACTTCTCTTGCCTCTTTCTGTACTTCTCTTGCCTCTTTTCACACTTCTCTTGCCTCTTTTCACACTTCTCTTGCCTCTTTCTGCACTTCCCTTGCTTTTTTATGTGCTTCTCTTGCCTGTTTCTGCACCCCTCTTGCCTGTTTCTGCACCTCACTTGCCTCTTTCTGCACCTCTCTTGCCTCTTTCAGCGCTTCTCTTGCCTCTTTCAGCACCACACTTGCCTCTTTCATTGCTTCTCTTGCTTCTTTCTGCACCCCTGTTGCCTCTTTTTGCACTCGTCTTCCCCCTTTCTGCACCTCTCTTGCCTCTTACTGCACCCCTCTTGCCTCTTTCTATACCTCTGTTGCTTCTTTCTAGACTTCTCCTGCTTCTTTCTGCACCTCTCTTGCTTCTTTCTGCATCCCTCTTGCCTCTTCCTGCACCGTTATTCCCTTTTTCTGCACCTCTCTTGCCTCTTTCTGTACCTCTCTTGCCTCTTTCTTCAGTTCTCTTGCCTCTTTATGCACCTCTTTTGCTTCTTTCTGTAGTTCTCTTTCCTCTTTCTGCTCCCCTCTTGCATCTTTCTGCACATCTGTTACTCTTTCTGCACCTCTTGTTTTTTTCTGCACTTCTCTTGCTTCTTTCTGTACTACTCTTGCCTCTTTCTGTCTCGCCTCTTTCAAATAAGTAGCGCAAACTGTCATGTTTAAAGGTCTGCGTGCTCTCGTGACTGAGGTATGTATACTTGTATATGCATTTCTGTTCCTTCTCTCTGCACTTCTCTTGCCTCTTTGTACATTTCTGTTGCTTCTTTCTGCACTTCTCTTTCCTCTTTCTTCACTCCTTTTCCCTATTTTTTGCACCTCTCTTGCCTCTTTTTGCACCTCTCTTGCCTCTTTCTGCAGTTCTCTTGCCTCTTTCTGTATCTCTCTTGCTTCCTTCTGCACTTCTTTTGCCTCTTTCTGCACCCTTCTTCCCTCTTTCTACACCTCTTTTACCTTTTTCTGTACCTGTGTTCCCTCTTTTTGCACCTCTCTTGCCTTTTTCTGCACCTCTCCTGCCTCTTTATGCACTTCTCTTGCCTCTATCTGCATTTCTGTTGCTTCTTTCTGTACTTCTCTTGCCTCTATCTACATGACTCTTGCTTCTTTCTACACTTCTCTTGCCTCTTACTGCACCCCTCTTATCCATTTCTGTAACTCTGTTGCTTCTTTCTGCACCCCGCTTGCCTCTTTCAGCACCCCTCTTTCTGCACCTCTCCTGCCTCTTTCTGCACCTCTCTTGCCTCTTTCTGCAGTTCTCTTGCCTCTTTCTGCACCTCTGTTTCTTCTTTCTGTACTTCTTTTGTCTCTTTCTGCACCTCTGTTGGTTTTCTCTGCACCCCTCCTGCCTCTTTCTGCACTCCTCTTTCCTCTTTTTGCACCTCTTTTGCCTTTTTCTACACCCCTCTTCCCTCTTTTTGCACCTCTCTTGACTGTTTCTTCACCTCTCTTGCGTCTGTATGCACCTCTCTTGCCTCTTTCAGCACCTCTGTTGCTTCTTTCTGCACTTCTCTTGCCTCTTACTGCACCCCTCTTGCCTCTTTCTGCACCTCTGTTGCTTCTTTCTGCACTTCTCTTGCCTCTTACTGCAACCCTCTTGCCTCCTTCTGCACATCTGATGCATTTTCTGCACTTCTCTTGTTTCTTTCTGCACCCTTCTTGCCTCTTTCTTCACCCCTCTTCCCTCTTTCTGCACTTCTCTTGCCTCTTTCTGCACCTCGTTTGACTCTTTCTGCAGTTCTCTTGCATCTTTCTGCACCTGATGCTTCTTTCTGCACTTCTCTTGCTTCTTTCTGCACCCCTCTTGCCTCTTTCTGTATCCCTTTTCACCTCTCTTGCATCTTTCTGCACCTCATTTGCTTCTTTCTGCACTTCTCTTGCCTCTCTCTGTATCTCACTCTCCTCTTTCTGCACCTCTCTTGCCTCTCTCTGCACTTCTCTTGCCTCTTTCTGCACCTCGCTCTCTTCTTTCTGCACTTCTCTTGCCTATTTGTGCATCTCGTTCTCTACTTTCTACACTTCTCTTGCTTCTTTCTGCACCTCTCTTGCCTCTTTCTGCTCCTCACTTACCTTTTTCTGCGCATCTCTTGCCTCTTTCTGTACTTCTCTTGCCTTTCTGTGCTTCTCTTGCTTCTTTCTGCACTTCTCTTTCCTCTTTATTCACTCCTTTTCCCTATTTTTTGCACCTCTCTTGCCTCTTTTTGCACCTCTCTTGCCTCTTTCTGCAGTTCTCTTGCCTCTTTCTGTACCTCTCTTGCTTTCTTCTGCACTTCTTTTGCCTCTTTCTGCACCCTTCTTCCCTCTTTCTACACCTCTTTTACCTTTTTCTGTACCTGTGTTCCCTCTTTTTGCACCTCTCTTGCCTTTTTCTGCACCTCTCCTGCCTCTTTATGCACTTCTCTTGCCTCTATCTGCATTTCTGTTGCTTCTTTCTGTACTTCTCTTGCCTCTATCTACATGCCTCTTGCTTCTTTCTACACTTCTCTTGCCTCTTACTGCACCCTCTTATCCATTTCTGTACCTCTGTTGCTTCTTTCTGAACCCTGCTTGCCTCTTTCAGCACCCCTCTTTCTGCACCTCTCCTGCCTCTTTCTGCACCTCTCTTGCCTCTTTCTGCAGTTCTCTTGCCTCTTTCTGCACCTCGGTTTCTTCTTTCTGTACTTCTTTTGTCTCTTTCTGCACCTCTGTTGGTTTTCTCTGCACCCCTCCTGCCTCTTTCTGCACTCCTCTTTCCTCTTTTTGCACCTCTTTTGCCTTTTTCTACACCCCTCTTCCCTCTTTTTGCACCTCTCTTGACTGTTTCTTCACCTCTCTTGCCTCTTTATGCACCCCTCTTGCCTCTTTCAGCACCTCTGTTGCTTCTTTCTGCACTTCTCTTGCCTCTTACTGCACCCTCTTGCCTCTTTCTGCACCTCTGTTGCTTCTTTCTGCACTTCTCTTGCCTCTTACTGCAACCCTCTTGCCTCCTTCTGCACATCTGATGCATTTTTCTGCACTTCTCTTGTTTCTTTCTGCACTTCTCTTGCTTCTTTCTGCACCCCTCTTGCCTCTTTCTTCACCCCTCTTCCCTCTTTCTGCACTTCTCTTGCCTCTTTCTGCACTTCGTTTGACTCTTTCTGCAGTTCTCTTGCATCTTTCTGCACCTGATGCTTCTTTCTGCACTTCTCTTGCTTCTTTCTGCACCCCTCTTGCCTCTTTCTGAATCCCTTTTCACCTCTCTTGCTTCTTTCTGAACCTCATTTGCCTCTTTCTGCACTTCTCTTTCCTCTCTCTGTATCTCACTCTCCTCTTTCTGCACCTCTCTTGCCTCTCTCTGCACTTCTCTTGCCTCTTTCTGCACCTCGCTCTCTTCTTTCTGCACTTCTCTTGCCTATTTGTGCATCTCGTTCTCTACTTTCTACACTTCTCTTGCTTCTTTCTGCACCTCTCTTGCCTCTTTCTGCTCCTCACTTACCTTTTTCTGCGCATCTCTTGCCTCTTTCTGCACTTCTCTTGCCTTTCTGTGCTTCTCTTGCTTCTTTTTGTACTTCTCTTGCCTCTTTGTGTACTTCTCTTGCTTCTTTTCGGACTTCTCTTGCTTCTTTCTGCACTTTTATTGCCCTTTTTGCCCTTCTCCTACACTTCTCTTCCTTTTTTATGTGCTTCTCTTGCCTATTTCTGCACCCCTCTTGCCTGTTTCTGCACCGCTTTTCCCTCTTTCTGTACATCTCTTGCTTTCTTCTGCACCCCTGTTGCCTCTTTTTGCACTCGTCATCCCTCTTTCTGTACCTCTCTTGCCTTTCTGTGCTTCTATTGCTTCTTTTTGTACTTCTCTTCCCTCTTTCTGTACTTTTCTTGCCTCTTTTTGTACTTCTCTTGCCATTTTTGACCTTCTCTTTCCTCTTTCTGCACTTCTCTTGCTTTTTTATGTGCTTCTCTTGCCTGTATGTGCTTCTCTTGCCTGTTTCTGCACCTCTTTTCCCTCTTTCTGCAACTCTCTTGCTTCTTTCTGCACTTCTCTTACCTCTTTCTGCACCTCTGTTGCTTCTTTCTGCACTTCTATTGCCTCTTACTGCAACCCTCTTGCCTCTTTCTGCACCTCTGTTGCATTTTTCTGCACTTCTCTTGTTTCTTTCTATACTTCTCTTGCCTCTTTCTGCACCCCTCTTGCCTCTTTCTTCACCCCTCTTCCCTCTTTCTGCAGTTCTCTTGCATCTTTCTGTACCCTTGTTGCTTCTTTCTGCACGTCTCTTGCTTCTTTCTGCACCCCTCTTGCCTCTTTCTGTATCCCTTTCTACCTCTCTTGCTTGTTTCTGCACCTCATTTGCCTCTTTCTGCACTTCTCTTGCCTCTTTCTGTATCTCACTCTTATCTTTCTGTACCTGTGTTCCCTCTTTTTGCAGTTCTCTTGTATCTTTCTGCACCTGATGCTTCTTTCTGCACCCCTCTTGCCTCTTTCTGTATCCCTTTTCACCTCTCTTGCTTCTTTCTGCACCTCATGTGCCTCTTTCTGCACTTCTCTTGCCTCTTTATGTATCTCACTCTCCTCTTTCTGCACCTCTCTTGCCTCTCTCTGCACTTCTCTTGCCTCTCTCTGCACTTCTCTTGCCTCTTTGTGCACCTCGCTCTCTTCTTTCTGCACTTCTCTTGCCTCTTTGTGCATCTCGTTCTCTACTTTATTCACTTCTCTTGCTTCTTTCTGTACCTTTCTTGCCTCTTTCTGCTCCTCACTTACCTTTTTCTGCGCATCTCTTGCCTCTTTCTGCACTTCTCTTGCCTTTCTGTGCTTCTCTTGCTTCTTTTTGTACTTCTCTTGCCTCTTTCTGCACTTCTCTTGCCTCTTTCTGTACTTCTCTTGCTTCTTTTCGTACTTCTCCTGCTTCTTTCTGCACTTCGCTTGCTTCTTTCTGCTTTTTTCTTGCCCTTTTTGCCCTTCTCCTGCCTTTCTACACTTCTCTTGTTTTTTATGTGCTTCTCTTGCCTATTTATGCACCCCTCTTGCCTGTTTCTGCAACTCTTTTCCCTCTTTCTGCAACTCTCTTGCTTCTTTCTGCACCCCTCTTGCCTGTTTCTGCACCTCACTTGCCTCTTTCTGCACCTCACTTGACTCTTTCAGCACTACTCTTGCCTGTTTCAGCACCTCACTTGCCTCTTTCTGTACATCTCTTGCTTTTTTCTGCACTCCTGTTGCCTCTTTTTGCACTCGTCATCCCTCTTTCTGCATCTCTCTTGCCTTTTTGTGCTTCTCTTGCTTCTTTTTGTACTTCTCTTCCCTCTTTCTGTACTTCTCTTGCCTCTTTTCGCACTTCTCCTGCCCTTTTTGCCCTTCTCCTTCCTCTTTCTGCACTTCTCTTGCTTTTTTTGTGCTTCTCTTGCCTGTTTCTGCACCCCTCTTGCCTGTTTCTGCACCTCTTTTCCCTCTTTCTGCAACTCTCTTGCTTCTTTCTGCACTTCTCTTACCTCTTTCTGCACCTCTGTTGCTTCTTTCTGCAATTCTATTGCCTCTTACTGCAACCCTCTTGCCTCTTTCTGCACCTCTGTTGCTTCTTTCTGCACTTCTCTTGTTTCTTTCTACACTTCTCTTGCTTCTTTCTGCACCCCTCTTGCCTCTTTCTTAACCCCTCTTCCCTCTTTCTGCACTTCTCTTGCCTCTTTCTGCACCTCGTTTTCCTCTTTCTGCAGTTCTCTTGCATCGTTCTGCACCTCTGTTGCTTCTTTCTGCACTTCTCGTGCTTTTTTCTGCACCCCTCTTGCCTCTTTCTGTATCCATTTTCACCTCTCTTACTTGTTTCTGCATCTCATTTGCCTCTTTCTGCACTTCTCTTGCCTCTTTCTGTATCTCAGTCTCGTCTTTCTGCACCTCTCTTGCCTCTTTCTGCACTTCTCTTGCCTCTTTGTGCACCTCGCTCTCTTCTTTCTGCACTTCTCTTGCCTCTTTGTGCATCTCGTTCTCTACTTTCTGCACTTCTCTTGCTTCTTTATGTACCTCTCTTGCTTCTTTCTGCACCCCCCTTGCCTCTTTCTGCACCCCTCTTTCTGTACCTCTCCTGCCTCTTTCTGCACCTCTCTTGCCTTTTTCTGCAGTTATCTTGCCTATTACTGCACCTCTGTTTCTTCTTTCTGTACTTCTTTTGTCTCTTTCTGCACCTCTGTTGGTGTTTTCTGCACCCCTCCAGCCTCTTTCTGCACTCCTCTTTCCTCTTTCTGCACCTCTTTTGCCTTTTTCTACATACCTCTTCCCTCTTTTTTCACCCCTCTTGCCTGTTTCTGCACCTCACTTGCCTCTTTCTGCACCTCACTTGACTCTTTCAGCACTACTCTTGCCTGTTTCAGCACCTCACTTGCCTCTTTCTGTACATCTCTTGCTTTTTTCTGCACTCCTGTTGCCTCTTTTTGCACTCGTAATCCCTCTTTCTGCATCTCTCTTGCCTTTTTGTGCTTCTCTTGCTTCTTTTTGTACTTCTCTTCCCTCTTTCTGTACTTCTCTTGCCTCTTTTCGTACTTCTCCTGCCCTTTTTGCCCTTCTCCTTCCTCTTTCTGCACTTCTCTTGCTTTTTTTGTGCTTCTCTTGCCTGTTTCTGCACCCCTCTTGCCTGTTTCTGCACCTCTTTTCCCTCTTTCTGCAACTCTCTTGCTTCTTTCTGCACTTCTCTTACCTATTTCTGCACCTCTGTTGCTTCTTTCTGCAATTCTATTGCCTCTTACTGCAACCCTCTTGCCTCTTTCTGCACCTCTGTTGCTTCTTTCTGCACTTCTCTTGTTTCTTTCTATACTTCTCTTGCTTCTTTCTGCACCCCTCTTGCCTCTTTCTTAATACCTCTTCCCTCTTTCTGCACTTCTCTTGCCTCTTTCTGCACCTCGTTTTCCTCTTTCTGCAGTTCTCTTGCTTCTTTCTGTACCTCTCTTGCTTCTTTCTGCACCCCGCTTGCCTCTTTCTGCACCCCTCTTTCTGCACCTCTCCTGCCTCTTTCTGCACCTCTCTTGCCTTTTTCTGCAGTTATCTTGCCTATTACTGCACCTCTGTTTCTTCTTTCTGTACTTCTTTTGTCTCTTTCTGCACCTCTGTTGGTGTTTTCTGCACCCCTCCTGCCTCTTTCTGCACTCCTCTTTCCTCTTTCTGCACCTCTTTTGCCTTTTTCTACATACCTCTTCCCTCTTTTTTCACCTCTCTTGCCTGTTTCTGATCCTTTCTTGCCTCTTTATGCAGCCCTCTTGCCTCTTCCTGCACCTCTTTTCCCTCTTTCTGCAACTCTTGCTTCTTTCTGCACTTCTCTTGCCTCTTTCTGCACCTCGTTTTCCTCTTTCTGCAGTTCTCTTGCATCGTTCTGCACCTCTGTTGCTTCTTTCTGCACTTCTCGTGCTTTTTCTGCACCCTCTTGCCTCTTTCTGTATCCATTTTCACCTCTCTTACTTGTTTCTGCATCTCATTTGCCTCTTTCTGCACTTCTCTTGCCTCTTTCTGTATCTCAGTCTCGTCTTTCTGCACCTCTCTTGCCTCTTTCTGCACTTCTCTTGCCTCTTTGTGCACCTCGCTCTCTTCTTTCTGCACTTCTCTTGCCTCTTTGTGCATCTCGTTCTCTACTTTCTGCACTTCTCTTGCTTCTTTATGTACCTCTCTTGCTTCTTTCTGCACCCCCTTGCCTCTTTCTGCACCCTCTTTCTGTACCTCTCCTGCCTCTTTCTGCACCTCTCTTGCCTTTTTCTGCAGTTATCTTGCCTATTACTGCACCTCTGTTTCTTCTTTCTGTACTTCTTTTGTCTCTTTCTGCACCTCTGTTGGTGTTTTCTGCACCCCTCCAGCCTCTTTCTGCACTCCTCTTTCCTCTTTCTGCACCTCTTTTGCCTTTTTCTACATACCTCTTCCCTCTTTTTTCACCCCTCTTGCCTGTTTCTGCACCTCACTTGCCTCTTTCTGCACCTCACTTGACTCTTTCAGCACTACTCTTGCCTGTTTCAGCACCTCACTTGCCTCTTTCTGTACATCTCTTGCTTTTTTCTGCACTCCTGTTGCCTCTTTTTGCACTCGTCATCCCTCTTTCTGCATCTCTCTTGCCTTTTTGTGCTTCTCTTGCTTCTTTTTGTACTTCTCTTCCCTCTTTCTGTACTTCTCTTGCCTCTTTTCGTACTTCTCCTGCCCTTTTGCCCTTCTCCTTCCTCTTTCTGCACTTCTCTTGCTTTTTTGTGCTTCTCTTGCCTGTTTCTGCACCCCTCTTGCCTGTTTCTGCACCTCTTTTCCCTCTTTCTGCAACTCTCTTGCTTCTTTCTGCACTTCTCTTACCTATTTCTGCACCTCTGTTGCTTCTTTCTGCAATTCTATTGCCTCTTACTGCAACCCTCTTGCCTCTTTCTGCACCTCTGTTGCTTCTTTCTGCACTTCTCTTGTTTCTTTCTATACTTCTCTTGCTTCTTTCTGCACCCTCTTGCCTCTTTCTTAATCCCTCTTCCCTCTTTCTGCACTTCTCTTGCCTCTTTCTGCACCTCGTTTTCCTCTTTCTGCAGTTCTCTTGCTTCTTTCTGTACCTCTCTTGCTTCTTTCTGCACCCGCTTGCCTCTTTCTGCACCCCTCTTTCTGCACCTCTCCTGCCTCTTTCTGCACCTCTCTTGCCTTTTCTGCAGTTATCTTGCCTATTACTGCACCTCTGTTTCTTCTTTCTGTACTTCTTTTGTCTCTTTCTGCACCTCTGTTGGTGTTTTCTGCACCCTCCTGCCTCTTTCTGCACTCCTCTTTCCTCTTTCTGCACCTCTTTTGCCTTTTTCTACATACCTCTTCCCTCTTTTTCACCTCTCTTGCCTGTTTCTGATCCTTTCTTGCCTCTTTATGCAGCCCTCTTGCCTCTTCCTGCACCTCTTTTCCCTCTTTCTGCAACTCTTGCTTCTTTCTGCACTTCTCTTACCTCTTTATGCACCTCTGTTGCTTCTTTCTGCACTTCTCTTGCCTCTTACTGCACCCCTCTTGCCTCTTTCTGAACCTCTGTTGCGTCTTTCTGCACTTCTCTTGTTTCTCTCTGCACCTCTCTTGCTTCTTTCTGCACCCCTCTTGCCTCTTTCTCCACCCCTCTTCCCTCTTTCTGCACTTCTCTTGCCTCTTTCTGTACCTCTTTGCCTCTTTCTGCAGTTCTCTTGCGTCTTTCTGCACCTCTGTTGCTTCTTTCTGCACATCTATTGCTTCTTTCTGCACACCTCTTGCCTATTTCTGCACCTCTCTTGCTTATTTCTGCACCCCTCTTGCCACTTTCTGCACCCCTCTTGCCTGTTTCTGCACCCCTCTTGCCTCTTTCTGCACCCCTCTTGCCTCTTTCTGAACCTCTGTTGCGTCTTTCTGCACTTCTCTTGTTTCTCTCTGCACCTCTCTTGCTTCTTTCTGCACCCCTCTTGCCTCTTTCTCTACCCCTCTTCCCTCTTTCTGCACTTCTCTTGCCTCTTTCTGTACCTCATTTGCCTCTTTCTGAAGTTCTCTTGTGTCTTTCTGCACCTCTATTGCTTCTTTCTGCACCCCTCTTGCCTATTTCTGCACCTCTGTTGCTTATTTCTGCACATCTCTTGCTTCTTTCTGCACCTCTCTTGCTTCTTTCTGCACCCCTCTTGCCTCTTTCTGCACCCCTCTTGCCTCTTTTTGCACCTCTGTTGTTTTTTTTCTGCATACCTCCTGACTCTTTCTGCACCCCTCTCCCCGCACCTCTTTTGCCTTTTTCTACACCCCTCTTCCTTCTTTTTGCCCCTCTCTTACTTGTTTCTGCACCTCTCTTGCCTCTTTCGACACCTCTGTTGCTTCTTTCTGCACTTATGTTTCTTTTTTCTGTAACTCTCTTGCCTCTTCCTACACCTCTTTTCCCTCTTTCTACAACTCTCTTGCTTCTTTCTGCACTTCTCTTACCTCTTTCTGCACCTCTGTTGCTTCTTTCTGCACTTCTCTTGCCTCTTACTGCAACCCTCTTGCCTCTTTCTGCACCTCTGATGCGTTTTTCTGCACTTCTCTTGTTTCTTTCTGCACTTCTCTTGCTTCTTTCTGCACCCTTCTTGCCTCTTTCTTCACCTCTCTTCCCTCTTTCTGCAGTTCTCTTGCATCTTTCTGCACCTGATGCTTCTTTCTGCACCCCTCTTGCCTCTTTCTGTATCCCTTTTCACCTCTCTTGCTTCTTTCTGCACCTCATTTGCCTCTTTCTGCACTTCTCTTGCCTCTTTATGTATCTCACTCTCATCTTTCTGCACCTCTCTTGCCTCTCTCTGCACTTCTCTTGCCTCTCTCTGCACTTCTCTTGCCTCTTTGTGCACCTCGCTCTCTTCTTTCTGCACTTCTCTTGCCTCTTTGTGCATCTCGTTCTCTACTTTATTCACTTCTCTTGCTTCTTTCTGTACCTCTCTTGCCTCTTTCTGCTCCTCACTTACCTTTTTCTGCGCATCTCTTGCCTCTTTCTGCACTTCTCTTGCCTTTCTGTGCTTCTCTTGCTTCTTTTTGTACTTCTCTTGCCTCTTTCTGCACTTCTGCTGCTTCTTTCTGTACCTCTGTTGCTTTTTTTCTGTACTTCTCCTGCTTCTTTCTGCACTTCTCTTGCTTCTTTCTGATTTTTTCTTGCACTTTTTGTCCTTCTCCTGCCTTTCTACACTTCTCTTGTTTTTTTATGTGCTTCTCTTGCCTATTTATGCACCCCTCTTGCCTGTTTCTGCACCTCTTTTCCCTCTTTCTGCAACTCTCTTGCTTCTTTCTGCACCCCTCTTGCCTGTTTCTGCACCTCACTTGCCTCTTTCTGCACCTCACTTGACTCTTTCAGCACTACTCTTGCCCGTTTCAGCACCTCACTTGCCTCTTTCTGTACATCTCTTGCTTTTTTCTGCACTCCTGTTGCCTCTTTTGCACTCGTCATCCCTCTTTCTGCATCTCTCTTGCCTTTTTGTGCTTCTCTTGCTTCTTTTTGTACTTCTCTTCCCTCTTTCTGTACTTCTCTTGCCTGTTTTCGCACTTCTCCTGCCCTTTTTGCCCTTCTCCTTCCTCTTACTGCACTTCTCTTCCTTTTTTTGTGCTTCTCTTGCCTGTTTCTGCACCCCTCTTGCCTGTTTCTGCACCTCTTTTCCCTCTTTCTGCAACTCTCTTGCTTCTTTCTGCACTTCTCTTACCTCTTTCTGCACCTCTGTTGCTTCTTTCTGCAATTCTATTGCCTCTTACTGCAACCCTCTTGCCTCTTTCTGCACCTCTGTTGCTTCTTTCTGCATTTCTCTTGTTTCTTTCTACACTTCTCTTGCTTCTTTCTGCACCTCTGTTGCTTCTTTCTGCACTTCTCGTGCTTTTTTCTGCACCCCTCTTGCCTCTTTCTGTATCCATTTTCACCTCTCTTGCTTGTTTCTGCACCTCATTTGCCTCTTTCTGCACTTCTCTTGCCTCTTTCTGTATCTCAGTCTCGTCTTTCTGCACCTCTCTTGCCTCTTTCTGCACTTCTCTTGCCTCTTTGTGCACCTCGCTCTCTTCTTTCTGCACTTCTCTTGCCTCTTTGTGCATCTCGTTCTCTACTTTCTGCACTTCTCTTGCTTCTTTCTGTACCTCTCTTGCTTCTTTCTGCACCCCTCTTTCTGCACCTCTCCTGCCTCTTTCTGCACCTCTCTTGCCTTTTTCTGCAGTTATCTTGCCTATTACTGCACCTCTGTTTCTTCTTTCTGTACTTCTTTTGTCTCTTTCTGCACCTCTGTTGGTGTTTTCTGCACCCCTCCTGCCTCTTTCAGCACTCCTCTTTCCTCTTTCTGCACCTCTTTTGCCTTTTTCTACATACCTCTTCCCTCTTTTTGCACCTCTCTTGCCTGTTTCTGCACCTTTCTTGCCTCTTTATGCACCTCTCTTGCCTCTTTCTACACCCTTGTTGCTTCTTTCTGCATTTATGTTTCTTTTTTCTGCAGCCCTCTTGCCTCTTCCTGCACCTCTTTTCCCTCTTTCTGCAACTCTTGCTTCTTTCTGCACTTCTCTTACCTCTTTATGCACCTCTGTTGCTTCTTTCTGCACTTCTCTTGCCTCTTACTGCACCCCTCTTGCCTCTTTCTGAACCTCTGTTGCGTCTTTCTGCACTTCTCTTGTTTCTCTCTGCACCTCTCTTGCTTCTTTCTGCACCCCTCTTGCCTCTTTCTCCACCCCTCTTCCCTCTTTCTGCACTTCTCTTGCCTCTTTCTGTACCTCTTTTGCCTCTTTCTGCAGTTCTCTTGCGTCTTTCTGCACCTCTGTTGCTTCTTTCTGCACATCTATTGCTTCTTTCTGCACACCTCTTGCCTATTTCTGCACCTCTGTTGCTTATTTCTGCACTTCTCTTGCTTCTTTCTGCACCGCTCTTGCTTCTTTCTGCACCCCTCTTGTCTCTTTCTGCACCCCTCTTGCCTCTTTCTTCACCCCTCTTTCTGAACCTCTGTTGCGTCTTTCTGCACTTCTCTTGTTTCTCTCTGCACCTCTCTTGCTTCTTTCTGCACCCCTCTTGCCTCTTTCTCCACCCCTCTTCCCTCTTTCTGCACTTCTCTTGCCTCTTTCTATACCTCGTTTGCCTCTTTCTGCAGTTCTCTTTCGTCTTTCTGCACCTCTGTTGCTTCTTTCTGCACATCTATTGCTTCTTTCTGCACACCTCTTGCCTATTTCTGCACCTCTGTTGCTTATTTCTGCACTTCTCTTGTTTCTCTCTGCACCTCTCTTGCTTCTTTCTGCACCCCTCTTTCCTCTTTCTCCACCCCTCTTCCCTCTTTCTGCACTTCTTTTGCCTCTTTCTGTACCTCTTTTGCCTCTTTCTGCAGTTCTCTTGTGTCTTTCTGCACCGCTATAGCTTCTTTCTGCACCCCTCTTGCCTATTTCTGCACCTCTGTTGCTTATTTCTGCACATCTCTTGCTTCTTTCTGCACCTCTCTTGCTTCTTTCTGCACCCCTCTTGCCTCTTTCTGCACCCCTCTTGCCTCTTTTTGCACCTCTGTTGGTTTTTTTCTGCATACCTCCTGACTCTTTCTGCACCACTCTTCCCGCACCTCTTTTGCCTTTTTCTACACCCCTCTTCCTTCTTTTTGCCCCTCTCTTACTTGTTTCTGCACATCTCTTGCCTCTTTCGACACCTCTGTTGCTTCTTTCTGCACTTATGTTTCTTTTTTCTGTAACTCTCTTGCCTCTTCCTGCACCTCTTTTCCCTCTTTCTGCAACTCTCTTGCTTCTTTCTGCACTTCTCTTACCTCTTTCTGCACATCTGTTGCTTCTTTCTGCACTTCTTTTGCCTCTTACTGCAACCCTCTTGCCTCTTTCTGCACCTCTGATGCGTTTTTCTGCACTTCTCTTGTTTCTTTCTGCACTTCTCTTGCTTCTTTCTGCACCCCTCTTGCCTCTTTCTTCACCTCTCTTCCCTCTTTCTGCACTTCTCTTGCCTCTTTCTGCACCTTGTTTGACTCTTTCTGCAGTTCTCTTGCATCTTTCTGCACCTGATGCTTCTTTCTGCACCCCTCTTGCCTCTTTCTGTATCCCTTTTCACCTCTCTTGCTTCTTTCTGCACCTCATTTGTCTCTTTCTGCACTTCTCTTGCCTCTTTATGTATCTCACTCTCCTCTTTCTGCACCTCTCTTGCCTCTCTCTGCACTTCTCTTGCCTCTCTCTGCACTTCTCTTGCCTCTTTGTGCATCTCGTTCTCTACTTTCTACACTTCTCTTGCTTCTTTCTGCACCTTTCTTGCCTCTTTCTGCTCCTCACTTACCTTTTTCTGCGCATCTCTTGCCTCTTTCTGCACTTCTCTTGCCTTTCTGTGCTCCTCTTGCTTCTTTTTGTACTTCTCTTGCCTCTTTCTGCACTTCTCTTGCCTCTTTCTGTACTTCTCTTGCTTCTTTTCGCACTTCTCCTGCTTCTTCCTGCACTTCTCTTGCTTCTTTCTGTACTTTTCTTGCCCTTTTTGCCCTTCTCCTGCCTTTCTACACTTCTCTTGTTTTTTTATGTGCTTCTCTTGCCTATTTCTGCACCCCTCTTGCCTGTTTCTGCACCTCACTTGCCTCTTTCTGCACCTCACTTGCCTCTTTCAGCACTACTCTTGCCTGTTTCAGCACCTCACTTGCCTCTTTCTGTACATCTCTTGCTTTTTCTGCACCCCTGTTGTCTCTTTTTGCACTTGTCATCCCTCTTTCTGTACCTCTCTTGCCTTTTTGTGCTTCTCTTGCTTCTTTTTGTACGTCTCTTCCGTCTTTCTGTACTTCTCCTGCCTCGTTTCGCACTTCTCTTGCCCTTTTTGCCCTTCTCCTTCCTCTTTCTGCACTTCTCTCACTTTTTTATGTGCTTCTCTTGCCTGTTTCTGCACCCTTCTTGCCTGTTTCTGCACCTCTTTTCCCTATTTCTGCAACTCTCTTGCTTCTTTCTGCACTTCTCTTACCTCTTTCTGCACCTCTGTTGCTTCTTTCTTCACTTCTATTGCCTCTTACTGCAACCCTCTTGCCTCTTTCTGCACCTCTGTTGCTTCTTTCTGCACTTCTCTTGTTTCTTTCTACACTTCTCTTGCTTCTTTCTGCACCCTCTTGCCTCTTTCTTCACCCCTCTTCCCTCTTTCTGCACTTCTCTTGCCTCTTTCTGCACCTCGTTTGCCTCTTTCTGCAGTTCTCTTGCATCTTTCTGCACCTCTGTTGCTTCTTTCTGCACTTCTCTTGCTTCTTTCTGCACCCCTCTTGCCTCTTTCTGAATCCCTTTTCACCTCTCTTGCTTGTTTATGCACCTTATTTGCCTCTTTCTGCACTTCTCTTGCCTCTTTGTGCACCTCGCTCTCTTCTTTCTGCACTTCTCTTACCTCTTTGTGCATCTCGTTCTCTACTTTCTGCACTTCTCTTGCTTCTTTCTGTACCTCTCTTGCTTCTTTCTGCACCCCGCTTGCCTCTTTCTGCACCCCTCTTTCTGCACCTCTCCTGCCTCTTTCTGCACCTCTCTTGCCTTTTCTGCAGTTCTCTTGCTTCTTACTGCACCTCTGTTTCTTCTTTCTGTACTTCTTTTGTCTCTTTCTGCACCTCTGTTGGTGTTTTCTGCACCCCTCCTGGCTCTTTCTGCACTCCTCTTTCCTCTTTCTGCACCTCTTTTGCCTTTTTCTACATACCACTTCCCTCTTTTTGTACCTCTCTTGCCTGTTTCTGCACCTTTCTTGCATCTTTATGCACCTCTCTTGCCTCTTTCTACACCCTTGTTGCTTCTTTCTGCATTTATGTTTCTTTTTTCTGCAACTCTCTTGCCTCTTCCTGCACCTCTTTTCCCTCTTACTGCACCCCTGTTGCCTCTTTCTCGCCCCTCTTCCCTCTTTCTGCAGTTCTCTTGCGTCTTTCTGCACCTCTGTTGCTTCTTTCTGCACCTCTATTGCTTCTTTCTGCACCCCTCTTGACTATTTCTGCACCTCTGTTGCTTATTTCTGCACTTCTCTTGCTTCTTTCTGCACCTCTCTTGCTTCTTTCTGCACCCCTATTTCCTCTTTCTGCACCCCTCTTGGCTCTTTTTGCACATCTGTTGGTTTTTTTCTGCATCCCTCCTGACTCTTTCTGCACCCCTCTTCCCGCTTTCTGCACCTCTTTTGCCTTTTTCTACACCCCACTTCCTTCTTTCTGCCCCTCTCTTACCTGTTTCTGCACCTCTCTTGCCTCTTTCTACACCTCTGTTGCTTCTTTCTGCACTTATGTTTCTTTTTTCTGCAACTCTCTTGCCTCTTCCTGCACCTCTTTTCCCTCTTTCTGCAACTCTCTTGCTTCTTTCTGTACTTCTCTTACCTCTTTCTGCACCTCTGTTGCTTCTTTCTGCACTTCTCTTGCCTCTTACTGCAACCCTCATGCCTCTTTCTGCACCTCTGTTGCGTTTTTCTGCACTTCTCTTGTTTCTTTCTGCACTTCTCTTGCTTCTTTCTGCACCCCTCTTGCCTCTTTCTGCACTCCTCTTCCCTCTTTCTGCACTTCTCTTGCCTCTTTCTGCACCTCGTTTGCCTCTTTCTGCAGTTCTCTTGCATCTTTCTGCACCTCTGTTGCTTCTTTCTGCACTTCTCTTGCTTCTTTCTGCACCCCTCTTGCCTCTTTCTGTATCTCTTTCCACCTCTCTTGCTTGTTTCTGCACCTCATTTGCTTCTTTCTGCACTTCTCTTGCCTCTTTCTGTATCTCACTCTCGTCTTTCTGCACCTCTCTTGCCTCTTTCTGCACTTCTCTTGCCTCTTTGTGCATCTCGTTCTCTACTTTCTATACTGCTCTTGCTTCTTTCTGCACCTCTCTTGCCTCTTTCTGCTCCTCACTTGCCTTTTCTGCATCTCTTGCCTCTTTCTGCACTTCTCTTGCCTTTCTGTGCTTCTCTTGCTTCTTTTTGTACTTCTCTTGCCTCTTTCTGTACTTCTCTTGCTTCTTTATGAACTTCTTTTGCTTCTTTCTGCACTTCTCTTGCTTCTTTCTGCACTTCTTCTTGCCCTTTTGCCCTTCTCCTGCCTCTTTCTACACTTCTCTTGCTTTTATGTGCTTCTCTTGCCTGTTTCTGCACCCTCTTGCCTGTTTCTGCACCTCACTTGCCTCTTTCTGCACCTCTCTTGCCTGTTTCAGCACTACTCTTGCCTGTTTCAGCACCTCACTTGCCTCCTTCTGTACATCTCTTGCTTTTTTCTGCACCCCTGTTTCCTCTTTTTGCACTTGTCTTCCCACTTTCTCTACCTCTCTTGCCTTTATGTGCTTCTCTTGCCTCTTTTCGACTTCTCTTGCCCTTTTTGCCCTTCTCCTGCCTCTTTCTGCACTTCTCTTGCTATTTTATGTGCTTCTCTTGCCTGTTTCTGTACCCCTCTTGCCTTTTTCTGTACCTCTTTTCCCTCTTTATGCACCTCTCTTGCTTCTTTTTCCATCCCTCTTGCCTCTTTCTGCACCCCTCTTGCCTCTTTTTGCACCTCTTTTGCCTTTTTCTACACCCCTCTTTCTTCTTTTTGCCCCTCTCTTACCTGTTTCTGCACCTCTCTTGCCTCTTTCTACACCTCTGTTGCTTCTTTCTGCACTTCTGTTTCTTTTTTCTTTTTTCTGCAACTCTCTTGCCTCTTCCTGCACCCCTTTTCCATCTTTCTGCAACTCTCTTGCTTCTTTCTGCACTTCTCTTACCTCTTTCCGCACCTCTGTTGCTTCTTTCTGCACTTCTCTTGAATCTTTGTGCACCTCGCTCTCTTCTTTCTGCACTTCTCTTGCCTCTTTGTGCATCTCGTTCTCTACTTTCTGCACTTCTCTTGCTTCTTTCTGTACCTCTCTTGCTTCTTTCTGCACCCCGCTTGCCTCTTTCTGCACCCCTCTTTCTGCACCTCTCCTGCCTCTTTCTGCACCTCTCTTGCCTTTTTCTGCAGTTATCTTGCCTCTTACTGCACCTCTGTTTCTTCTTTCTGTACTTCTTTTGTTTCTTTCTGCACTTCTGTGTGTGTTTTCTGCACCCCTCCTGCCTCTTTCTGCACTCCTCTTTCCTCTTTCTGCACTTCTTTTGCCTTTTTCTACATACCTCTTCCCTCTTTTTGCACCTCTCTTGCCTGTTTCTGCACCTTTCTTGCTTCTTTATGCACCTCTCTTGCCTCTTTCTACACCCTTGTTGCCTCTTTCTGCATTGATGTTTCTTTTTTCTGCAACTCTCTTGCCTCTTCCTGCACCTCTTTTCCTCTTTCTGCAACTCTCTTGCTTCTTTCTGCACTTCTCTTACCTCTTTCTGCACCTCTGTTGCTTCTTTCTGCACTTCTCTTGCCTCTTAATGCAACCCTCATGCCTCTTTCTGCACCTCTGTTGCGTTTTTCTGCACTTCTCTTGTTTCTTTCTGCACTTCTCTTGCTTCTTTCGGCACCTCTCTTGCTTCTTTCTGCACCCCTCTTGCCTCTTTCTCCACCCCTCTTCCCTCTTTCTGCACTTCTCTTGCCTCTTTCTGTACCTCTTTTGCCTCTTTCTGCAGTTCTCTTGCGTCTTTCTGCACCTCTGTTGTTTCTTTCTGCACATCTATTGCTTCTTTCTGCAAACCTCTTGCCTATTTCTGCACCTCTGTTACTTATTTCTGCACTTCTCTTGCTTCATTCTGCACCTCTATTGCTTCTTTCTGCACCCCTCTTGCCTCTTTCTGCACCCCTCTTGCCTCTTTCTGCACCCCTCTTGCCTCTTTTTGCACCTCTGTTGTTTTTTTACTGCATACCTCCTGACTCTTTCTGCACCCCTCTTCCCGCACCTCTTTTGCCTTTTTCTACACCCCTCTTCCTTCTTTTTGCCCCTCTCTTACTTGTTTCTGCACCTCTCTTGCCTCTTTCGACACCTCTGTTGCTTCTTTCTGCACTTATGTTTCTTTTTTCTGTAACTCTCTTGCCTCTTCCTGCACCTCTTTTCCCTCTTTCCGCACCTCTGTTGCTTCTTTCTGCACTTCTCTTGCTTCTTTCTGCACCCCTCTTGCCTCTTTCTGTATCTCTTTAAACCTCTCTTGCTTCTTTCTGCACCTCATTTGTCTCTTTCTGCACTTCTCTTGCCTCTTTATGCATCTCACTCTCCTCTTTCTGCACCTCTCTTGCCTCTCTCTGCACTTCTCTTGCCTCTCTCTGCACTTCTCTTGCCTCTTTGTGCACCTCGCTCTCTTCTTTCTGCACTTCTCTTGCCTCTTTGTGCATCTCGTTCTCTACTTTCTACACTTCTCTTGCTTCTTTCTGCACCTTTCTTGCCTCTTTCTGCTCCTCACTTACCTTTTTCTGCGCATCTCTTGCCTCTTTCTGCACTTCTCTTGCCTTTCTGTGCTCCTCTTGCTTCTTTTTGTACTTCTCTTGCCTCTTTCTGCACTTCTCTTGCCTCTTTCTGCACTTCTCTTGCTTCTTTTTGTACTTCTCCTGCTTCTTCCTGCACTTCTCTTGCTTCTTTCTGCACTTTTCTTGCCCTTTTTGCCCTTCTCCTGCCTTTCTACACTTCTCTTGTTTTATTATGTGCTTCTCTTGCCTATTTCTGCACCCCTCTTGCCTGTTTCTGCACCTCTTATCCCTCTTTCTGCAACTCTCTTGCTTCTTTCTGCACCCCTCTTGCCTGTTTCTGCACCTCACTTGCCTCTTTCTGCAACTCACTTGCCTCTTTCAGCACTACTCTTGCCTGTTTCAGCTCCTCACTTGCCTCTTTCTGTACATCTCTTGCTTTTTTCTGCACCCCTGTTGTCTCTTTTTGCACTTGTCATCCCTCTTCCTGTACCTCTCTTGCCTTTTTGTGCTTCTCTTGCTTCTTTTTGTACTTCTCTTCCCTCTTTCTGTACTTCTCTTGACTCGTTTCGCACTTCTCTTGCCCTTTTTGCCCTTCTCCTTCCTCTTTCTGCACTTCTCTTTCTTTTTTATGTGCTTCTCTTGCCTGTTTCTGCACCCCTCTTGCCTGTTTCTGCACCTCTTTTCCCTATTTCTGCAACTCTCTTGCTTCTTTCTGCACTTCTCTTACCTCTTTCTGCACCTCTGTTGCTTCTTTCTTCACTTTTATTGCCTCTTACTGCAACCCTCTTGCCTCTTTCTGCACCTCTGTTGCTTCTTTCTGCACTTCTCTTGTTTCTTTCTACACTTCTCTTGCTTCTTTCTGCACCCCTCTTGCCTCTTTCTTCACCCCTCTTCCCTCTTTCTGCAGTTCTCTTGCATCTTTCTGCACCTCTGTTGCTTCTTTCTGCACTTCTCTTGCTTCTTTCTGCACCCCTCTTGCCTCTTTCTGAATCCCTTTTCACCTCTCTTGCTTGTTTCTGCACCTCATTTGCCTCTTTCTGCACTTCTCTTGACTCTTTGTGCACCTCGCTCTTTTCTTTCTGCACTTCTCTTGCCTCTTTGTGCATCTCGTTCTCTACTTTCTGCACTTCTCTTGCTTCTTTCTGTACCCCTCTTGCTTCTTTCTGCACCCCGCTTGCCTCTTTCTGCACCCCTCTTTCTGCACCTCTCCTGCCTCTTTCTGCACCTCTCTTGCCTTTTTCTGCAGTTCTCTTGCCTCTTACTGCACCTCTGTTTCTTCTTTCTGTACTTCTTTTGTCTCTTTCTGCACCTCTGTTGGTGTTTTCTGCACCCCTCCTGCCTCTTTCTGCACTCCTCTTTCCTCTTTCTGCACCTCTTTTGCCTTTTTCTACATACCACTTCCCTCTTTTTGCACCTCTCTTGCCTGTTTCTGCACCTTTCTTGCCTCTTTATGCACCTCTCTTGCCTCTTTCTACACCCTTGTTGCTTCTTTCTGCATTTATGTTTCTTTTTCTGCAACTCTCTTGCCTCTTCCTGCACCTCTTTTCCCTCTTACTGCACCCTCTTGCCTCTTTCTGAACCTCTGTTGCGTCTTTCTGCACTTCTCTTGTTTCTCTCTGCACCTCTATTGCTTCTTTCTGCACCCCTCTTGCCTCTTTCTCCCCCTCTTCCCTCTTTCTGCAGTTCTCTTGCGTCTTTCTGCACCTCTGTTGCTTCTTTCTGCACCTCTATTGCTTCTTTCTGCACCCTCTTGACTATTTCTGCACCTCTGTTGCTTATTTCTGCACTTCTCTTGCTTCTTTCTGCACCTCTCTTGCTTCGTTCTGCACCCCTCTTTCCTCTTTCTGCACTGCTCTTGCCTCCTTTTGCACCTCTGTTGTTTTTTTTCTGCACCTCTCCTGACTCTTTCTGCACCCCTCTTCCCGCTTTCTGCACCTCTTTTGCCTTTTTCTACACCCCACTTCCTTCTTTCTGCCCCTCTCTTACCTGTTTCTGCATCTCTCTTGCCTCTTTCTACACCTCTGTTGCTTCTTTCTGCACTTATGTTTCTTTTTTCTGCAACTCTCTTGCCTCTTCCTGCACCTCTTTTCCCTCTTTCTGCAACTCTCTTGCTTCTTTCTGTACTTCTCTTACCTCTTTCTGCACCTCTGTTGCTTCTTTCTGCACTTCTCTTGCCTCTTACTGCAACCCTCATGCCTCTTTCTGCACCTCTGTTGCGTTTTTCTGCACTTCTCTTGTTTCTTTCTGCACTTCTCTTGCTTCTTTCTGCACCCCTCTTGCCTCTTTCTGCACTCCTCTTCCCTCTTTCTGCACTTCTCTTGCCTCTTTCTGTACCTCGTTTGCCTCTTTTTGCAGTTCTCTTCCATCTTTCTGCACCTCTGTTGCTTCTTTCTGCACTTCTCTTGCTTCTTTCTGCACCCCTCTTGCCTCTTTCTGTATCTCTTTTCACCTCTCTTGCTTGTTTCTGCACCTCATTTGCTTCTTTCTGCACTTCTCTTGCCTCTTTCTGTATCCCACTCTCCTCTTTCTGCACCTCTCTCACCTCTTTCTGCACTTCTCTTGCCTCTTTGTGCACTTCACTCTCTTCTTTCTGCACTTCTCTTGCCTCTTTGTGCATCTCGTTCTCTACTTTCTATACTGCTCTTGCTTCTTTCTGCACCTCTCTTGCCTCTTTCTGCTCCTCACTTACCTTTTTCTGCACATCTCTTGCCTCTTTCTGCACTTCTCTTGCCTTTCTGTGCTTCTCTTGCTTTTTTTTGCACTTCTCTTGCCTCTTTCTGTACTTCTCTTGCTTCTTTATGAACTTCTTTTGCTTCTTTCTACACTTCTCTTGCTTTTTTATGTGCTTCTCTTGCCTGTTTCTGCACCCCTCTTGCCTGTTTCTGCACCTCACTTGCCTCTTTCTGCACCTATCTTGCCTCTTTCAGCACTACTCTTGCCTGTTTCAGCACCTCACTTGCCTCCTTCTGTACATCTCTTGCTTTTTTCTGCACCCCTGTTCCCTCTTTTTGCACTTGTCTTCCCTCTTTCTTTACCTCTCTTGCCTTTGTATGTGCTTCTCTTGCCTCTTTTCGCACTTCTCTTGCCCTTTTGCCCTTCTCCTGCCTCTTTCTGCACTTCTCTTGCTTTTTATGTGCTTCTCTTGCCTGTTTCTGTACCCCTCTTGCCTTTTATGTACCTCTTTTCCCTCTTTATGCACCTCTCTTGCTTCTTTCTCCACCCCTCTTGCCTCTTTCTGCACCCCTCTTGCCTCTTTTTGCACCTCTTTTGCCTTTTTCATCTTTCTGCAGTTCTCTTGCATCTTTCTGCACCTCTGTTGCTTCTTTCTGCACTTCTCTTGCTTCTTTCTGCACCCCTCTTGCCTCTTTCTGTATCCCTTTTCACCTCTCTTGCTTGTTTCTGCACCTCATTTGCCTCTTTCTGCACTTCTCTTGCCTCTATCTGTATCTCACTCTCTTCTTTCTGCACCTCTCTTGCCTATTTCTGCACTTCTCTTGCCTCTTTGTGCACCTCGCTCTCTTCTTTCTGCACTTCTCTTGCCTCTTTGTGCATCTCGTTCTCTACTTTCTGCACTTCTCTTGCTTCTTTCTGCACCTCTCTTGCTTCTTTCTGCACCCCACTTGCCTCTTTCTGCACCCCTCTTTCTGCACCTCTCCTGCCTCTTTCTGCACCTCTCTTGCCTTTTTCTGCAGTTATCTTGCCTCTTACTGCACCTCTGTTTCTTCTTTCTGTACTTCTTTTGTCTCTTTCTGCACCTCTGTGAGTGTTTTCTGCACCCCTCCTGCCTCTTTCTGCACTCCTCTTTCCTCTTTCTGCACCTCTTTACCTTTTTCTACATACCTCTTCCCTCTTTTTGCACCTCTCTTGCCTGTTTCTGCACCTTTCTTGCTTCTTTATGCACCTCTCTTGCCTCTTTCTACACCCTTGTTGCTTCTTTCTGCATTTATGTTTCTTTTTTCTGCAACTCTCTTGCCTCTTCCTGCACCTCTTTTTGCAACTCTCTTGCTTCTTTCTGCACTTCTCTTACCTCTTTCTGCACCTCTGTTGCTTCTTTCTGCACTTCTCTTGCCTCTTACTGCAACCCTCATGCCTCTTTCTGCACCTCTGTTGCGTTTTTCTGCACCCCTCTTGCCTCTTTCTCCACCCCTCTTCCCTCTTTCTGCACTTCTCTTGCCTCTTTCTGTACCTCTTTTGCCTCTTTCTGCAGTTCTCTTGCGTCTTTCTGCACCTCTGTTGTTTCTTTCTGCACATCTATTGCTTCTTTCTGCACACCTCTTGCCTATTTCTGCACCTCTGTTACTTATTTCTGCACTTCTCTTGCTTCTTTCTGCACTTCTCTTGCTTCTTTCTGCACCTCTATTGCTTCTTTCTGCACCCCTCTTGCCTCTTCCCGCACCTCTTTTGCCTTTTTCTACACCCTTCTTCCTTCTTTTTGACCCTCTCTTACTTGTTTCTGCACCTCTCTTGCCTCTTTCGACACCTCTGTTGCTTCTTTCTGCACTTATGTTTCTTTTTTCTGTAACTCTCTTGCTTCTTTCTGCACTTCTCTTACCTCTTTCTGCACCTCTGTTGCTTCTTTATGCACTTCTCTTGCATCTTACTGCAACCCTCTTGCCTCTTTCTGCACCTCTGATGCGTTTTCTGCACTTCTCTTGTTTCTTTCTGCACTTCTCTTGCTTCTTTCTGCACCCCTCTTGCCTCTTTCTTCACACCTCTTCCCTCTTTCTGCACTTCTCTTGCCTCTTTCTGCACCTTGTTTGACTCTTTCTGCAGTTCTCTTGCATCTTTCTGCACCTGATGCTTCTTTCTGCACCCCTCTTGCCTCTTTCTGTATCCCTTTTCACCTCTCTTGCTTCTTTCTGCACCTCATTTGTCTCTTTCTGCACTTCTCTTGCCTCTTTATGTATCTCACTCTCCTCTTTCTGCACCTCTCTTGCCTCTCTCTGCACTTCTCTTGCCTCTCTCTGCACTTCTCTTGCCTCTTTGTGCACCTCGCTCTCTTCTTTCTGCACTTCTCTTGCCTCTTTGTGCATCTCGTTCTCTACTTTCTACACTTCTCTTGCTTCTTTCTGCACCTTTCTTGCCTCTTTCTGCTCCTCACTTACCTTTTTCTGCGCATCTCTTGCCTCTTTCTGCACTTCTCTTGCCTTTCTGTGCTCCTCTTGCTTCTTTTTGTACTTCTCTTGCCTCTTTCTGCACTTCTCTTGCCTCTTTCTGTACTTCTCTTGCTTCTTTTCGCACTTCTCCTGCTTCTTCCTGCACTTCTCTTGCTTCTTTCTGCACTTTACTTGCCCTTTTTGCCCTTCTCCTGCCTTTCTACACTTCTCTTGTTTTTTTATGTGCTTCTCTTGCCTATTTCTGCACCCCTCTTGCCTGTTTCTGCACCTCTTTTCCTCTTTCTGCAACTCTCTTGCTTCTTTCTGCACCCTCTTGCCTGTTTCTGCACCTCACTTGCCTCTTTCTGCACCTCACTTGCCTCTTTCAGCACTACTCTTGCCTGTTTCAGCACCTCACTTGCCTCTTTCTGTACATCTCTTGCTTTTTCTGCACCCCTGTTGTCTCTTTTTGCACTTGTCATCCCTCTTCCTGTACTCTCTCTTGCCTTTTTGTGCTTCTCTTGCTTCTTTTGTACTTCTCTTCCCTCTTTCTGTACTTCTCTTGCCTCGATTCGCACTTCTCTTGCCCTTTTTGCCCTTCTCCTTCCTCTTTCTGCACTTCTCTTGCTTTTTTATGTGCTTCTCTTGCCTGTTTCTGCACCCCTCTTGCCTGTTTCTGCACCTCTTTTCCCTATTTCTGCAACTCTCTTGCTTCTTTCTGCACTTCTCTTACCTCTTTCTGCACCTCTGTTGCTTCTTTCTTCACTTCTATTGCCTCTTACTGCAACCCTCTTGCCTCTTTCTGCACCTCTGTTGCTTCTTTCTGCACTTCTCTTGTTTCTTTCTACACTTCTCTTGCTTCTTTCTGCACCCCTCTTGCCTCTTTCTTCACCCCTCTTCCCTCTTTCTGCACTTCTCTTGCCTCTTTCTGCACCTCGTTTGCCTCTTTCTGCAGTTCTCTTGCATCTTTCTGCACCTCTGTTGCTTCTTTCTGCACTTCTCTTGCTTCTTTCTGCACCCCTCTTGCCTCTTTCTGAATCCCTTTTCACCTCTCTTGCTTGTTTCTGCACCTCATTTGCCTCTTTCTGCACTTCTCTTGACTCTTTGTGCACCTCGCTCTCTTCTTTCTGCACTTCTCTTGCCTCTTTGTGCATCTCGTTCTCTACTTTCTGCACTTCTCTTGCTTCTTTCTGTACCTCTCTTGCTTCTTTCTGCACCCGCTTGCCTCTTTCTGCACCCTCTTTCTGCACCTCTCCTGCCTCTTTCTGCACCTCTCTTGCCTTTTCTGCAGTTCTCTTGCCTCTTACTGCACCTCTGTTTCTTCTTTCTGTACTTCTTTTGTCTCTTTCTGCACCTCTGTTGGTGTTTTCTGCACCCTCCTGCCTCTTTCTGCACTCCTCTTTCCTCTTTCTGCACCTCTTTGCCTTTTCTACATACCACTTCCCTCTTTTTGCACCTCTCTTGCCTGTTTCTGCACCTTTCTTGCCTCTTTATGCACCTCTCTTGCCTCTTTCTACACCCTTGTTGCTTCTTTCTGCATTTATGTTTCTTTTTTCTGCAACTCTCTTGCCTCTTCCTGCACCTCTTTTCCCTCTTACTGCACCCCTCTTGCCTCTTTCTGAACCTCTGTTGCGTCTTTCTGCACTTCTCTTGTTTCTCTCTGCACCTCTATTGCTTCTTTCTGCACCCCTCTTGCCTCTTTCTCCCCCCTCTTCCCTCTTTCTGCAGTTCTCTTGCGTCTTTCTGCACCTCTGTTGCTTCTTTCTGCACCTCTATTGCTTCTTTCTGAACCCCTCTTGACTATTTCTGCACCTCTGTTGCTTATTTCTGCACTTCTCTTGCTTCTTTCTGCACCCCACTTCCTTCTTTCTGCCCCTCTCTTACCTGTTTCTGCATCTCTCTTGCCTCTTTCTACACCTCTGTTGCTTCTTTCTGCACTTATGTTTCTTTTTTCTGCAACTCACTTGTCTCTTCCTGCACCTCTTTTCCCTCTTTCTGCAACTCTCTTGCTTCTTTCTGTACTTCTCTTACCTCTTTCTGCACCTCTGTTGCTTCTTTCTGCACTTCTCTTGCCTCTTACTGCAACCCTCATGCCTCTTTCTGCACCTCTGTTGCGTTTTTCTGCACTTCTCTTGTTTCTTTCTGCACTTCTCTTGCTTCTTTCTGCACCCCTCTTGCCTCTTTCTGCACTCCTCTTCCCTCTTTCTGCACTTCTCTTGCCTCTTTCTGCACCTCGTTTGCCTCTTTCTGCAGTTCTCTTGCATCTTTCTGCACCTCTGTTGCTTCTTTCTGCACTTCTCTTGCTTCTTTCTGCACCCCTCTTGCCTCTTTCTGTATCTCTTTTCACCTCTCTTGCTTGTTTCTGCACCTCATTTGCTTCTTTCTGCACTTCTCTTGCCTCTTTCTGTATCTCACTCTCCTCTTTCTGCACCTCTCTCACCTCTTTCTGCACTTCTCTTGCCTCTTTGTGCACTTCGCTCTCTTCTTTCTGCACTTCTCTTGCCTCTTTGTGCATCTCGTTCTCTACTTTCTATACTTCTCTTGCTTCTTTCTGCACCTCTCTTGCCTCTTTCTGCTCCTCACTTACCTTTTTCTGCGCATCTCTTGCCTCTTTCTGCACTTCTCTTGCCTTTCTGTGCTTCTCTTGCTTCTTTTTGTACTTCTCTTGCCTCTTTCTGTACTTCTCTTGCTTCTTTATGAACTTCTTTTGCTTCTTTCTGCACTTCTCTTGCTTCTTTCTGCACTTTTCTTGCCCTTTTGCCCTTCTCCTGCCTCTTTCTACACTTCTCTTGCTTTTTATGTGCTTCTCTTGCCTGTTTCTGCACCCCTCTTGCCTGTTTCTGCACCTCACTTGCCTCTTTCTGCACTCTCTTGCCTCTTTCAGCACTACTCTTGCCTGTTTCAGCACCTCACTTGCCTCCTTTTGTACATCTCTTGCTTTTTTCTGCACCCCTGTTCCCTCTTTTTGTACTTGTCTTCCCTCTTTCTTTACCTCTCTTGCCTTTATGTGCTTCTCTTGCCTCTTTTCGCACTTCTCTTGCCCTTTTTGCCCTTCTCCTGCCTCTTTCTGCACTTCTCTTGCTTTTTTATGTGATTCTCTTGCCTGTTTCTGTACCCCTCTTGCCTTTTTCTGTACCTATTTTCCCTCTTTATGCACCTCTATTGCTTCTTTCTCCACCCCTCTTGCCTCTTTCTGCACCCCTCTTGCCTCTTTTTGCACCTCTTTTGCCTTTTTCTACACCCCTCTTCCTTCTTTTTGCCCCTCTCTTACCTGTTTCTGCACCTCTCTTGCCTCTTTCTACACCTCTGTTGCTTCTTTCTGCACTTCTGTTTCTTCTTTCTGCACCTCTTTTGCCTCTTCTTGTACCCCTTTTCCTTCTTTCTGCAACTCTCTTGCTTCTTTCTGCACTTCTCTTACCTCTTTCCGCACCTCTGTTGCTTCTTTCTGCACTTCTCTTGCCTCTTACTGCAACCCTCTTGCCTCTTCCTGCACCTCTGCTGCATTTTTCTGCACTTTCCTTGTTTCTTTCTGCACTTCTCCTGCTTCTTTCTGCACCCCTCTTACCTCTTTCTCCACCACTCTTCCCTCTTTCTGCACTTCTGTTGCCTCTTTCTGCACCTCTTTTGCCTCTTTCTGCAGTTCTCTTGCATCTTTCTGCACCTCTGTTGCTTCTTTCTGCACTTCTCTTGCTTCTTTCTGCACCCCTCTTGCCTCTTTCTGTATCCCTTTTCACCTCTCTTGCTTGTTTCTGCACCTCATTTGCCTCTTTCTGCACTTCTCTTGCCTCTATCTGTATCTCACTCTCTTCTTTCTGCACCTCTCTTGCTTATTTCTGCACTTCTCTTGCCTCTTTGTGCACCTCGCTCTCTTCTTTCTGCACTTCTCTTGCCTCTTTGTGCATCTCGATCTCTACTTTCTGCACTTCTCTTGCTTCTTTCTGCAACTCTCTTGCCTCTTTCTGCTCCTCACTTACCTTTTTCTGTATATCTCTTGCCTCTTTCTGTACTTCTCTTGCCTTTCTGTGCTTCTCTTGCTTCTTTTTGTACTTCTCTTGCCTCTTTCTGTACTTCTCTTGCTTCTTTATGAACTTCTTTTGCTTCTTTCTGCACTTCTCTTGCTTCTTTCTGCACTTTTCTTGCCCTTTTGCCCTTCTCCTGCCTCTTTCTACACTTCTCTTGCTTTTTATGTGCTTCTCTTGCCTGTTTCTGCTCCCCTCTTGCCTGTTTCTGCACCTCACTTGCCTCTTTCTGCACCTCTCTTGCCTCTTTCAGCACTACTCTTGCCTGTTTCAGCACCTCACTTGCCTCCTTCTGTACATCTCTTGCTTTTTTCTGCACCTCTGTTTTCTCTTTTTACACTTGTCTTCCCTCTTTCTTTACCTCTCTTGCCTTTATGTGCTTCTCTTGCCTCTTTTCGCACTTCTCTTGCCCTTTTTGCCCTTCTCCTGCCTCTTTCTGCACTTCTCTTGCTTTTTTATGTGCTTCTCTTGCCTGTTTCTGTACCCCTCTTGCCTTTTTCTGTACCTCTTTTCCCTCTTTATGCACCTCTCTTGCTTCTTTCTCCACCCCTCTTGCCTCTTTCTGCACCCCTCTTGCCTCTTTTTGCACCTCTTTTGCCTTTTTCTACACCCCTCTTCCTTCTTTTTGCCACTCTCTTACCTGTTTCTGTACCTCTCTTGCCTCTTTCTACACCTCTGTTGCTTCTTTCTACACTTCTGTTTCTTTTTTCTTTTTTCTGCAACTCTCTTGCCTCTTCCTGCACCCCTTTTCCATCTTTCTGCAACTCTCTTGCTTCTTTCTGCACTTCTCTTACCTCTTTCCGCACCTCTGTTGCTTCTTTCTGCACTTCTCTTGCCTCTTACTGCAACCCTCTTGCCTCTTCCTGCACCTCTGCTGCATTTTTCTGCACTTCCCTTGTTTCTTTTTGCACTTCTCCTGCTTCTTTCTGCACCCCTCTTGCCTCTTTCTTCACCCCTCTTCCCTCTTTCTGCACTTCTGTTGCCTCTTTCTGCACCTCGTTTGACTCTTTCTGCAGTTCTCTTGCATCTTTCTGCACCTCTGTTGTTTCTTTCTGCACTTCTCTTGCTTCTTTCTGCACCCCTCTTGCCTCTTTCTGTATCCCTTTTCACCTCTCTTGCTTGTTTCTGCACCTCATTTGCCTCTTTCTGCACTTCTCTTGCCTCTGTCTGTATTTCACTCTCTTCTTTCTGCACCTCTCTTGCCTATTTCTGCACTTCTCTTGCCTCTTTGTGCACCTCGCTCTCTTCTTTCTGCACTTCTCTTGCCTCTTTGTGCATCTCGTTCTCTACTTTCTGCACTTCTCTTGCTTCTTTCTGTACCTCTCTTGCTTCTTTCTGCACCCCGCTTGCCTCTTTCTGCACCCCTCTTTCTGCACCTCTCCTGCCTCTTTCTGCACCTCTCTTGCCTTTTTCTGCAGTTATCTTGCCTCTTACTGCACCTCTGTTGCTTCTTTCTGCACTTCTCTTGCCTCTTACTGCACCCCTCTTGCCTCTTTCTGAACCTCTGTTGCGTCTTTCTGCACTTCTCTTGTTTCTCTCTGCACCTCTCTTGCTTCTTTCTGCACCCCTTTTGCCTCTTTCTCCACCCCTCTTCCCTCTTTCTGCACTTCTCTTGCCTCTTTCTGTACCTCTTTTGCCTCTTTCTGCAGTTCTCTTGCGTCTTTCTGCACCTCTGTTGTTTCTTTCTGCACATCTATTGCTTCTTTCTGCACACCCCTTGCCTATTTCTGCACCTCTGTTACTTATTTCTGCACTTCTCTTGCTTCTTTCTGCTCCTCTATTGCTTCTTTCTGCACCCCTCTTGCCTCTTTCTGCACCCCTCTTGCCTCTTTCTGCACCCCTCTTGCCTCTTTTTGCACCTCTGTTGTTTTTTTCTGCATACCTCCTGACTCTTTCTGCACCCCTCTTCCCGCACCTCTTTTGCCTTTTTCTACACCCCTCTTCCTTCTTTTTGCCCCTCTCTTACTTGTTTCTGCACCTCTCTTGCCTCTTTCGACACCTCTGTTGCTTCTTTCTGCACTTATGTTTCTTTTTTCTGTAACTCTCTTGCCTCTTCCTGCACCTCTTTTCCCTCTTTCTGCAACTCTCTTGCTTCTTTCTGCACTTCTCTTACCTCTTTCTGCACCTCTGTTGCTTCTTTATGCACTTCTCTTGCATCTTACTGCAACCCTCTTGCCTCTTTCTGCACCTCTGATGCGTTTTTCTGCACTTCTCTTGTTTCTTTCTGCACTTCTCTTGCTTCTTTCTGCACCCCTCTTGCCTCTTTCTTCACCCCTCTTCCCTCTTTCTACACTTCTCTTGCCTCTTTCTGCACCTTGTTTGACTCTTTCTGCAGTTCTCTTGCATCTTTCTGCACCTGATGCTTCTTTCTGCACCCCTCTTGCCTCTTTCTGTATCCCTTTTCACCTCCCTTGCTTCTTTCTGCACCTCATTTGTCTCTTTCTGCACTTCTCTTGCCTCTTTATGTATCTCACTCTCCTCTTTCTGCACCTCTCTTGCCTCTCTCTGCACTTCTCTTGCCTCTCTCTGCACTTCTCTTGCCTCTTTGTGCACCTCGCTCTCTTTTTCTGCACTTCTCTTGCCTCTTTGTGCATCTTGTTCTCTACTTTCTACACTTCTCTTGCTTCTTTCTGCACCTTTCTTGCCTCTTTCTGCTCCTCACTTACCTTTTCTGCGCATCTCTTGCCTCTTTCTGCACTTCTCTTGCCTTTCTGTGCTCCTCTTGCTTCTTTTGTACTTCTCTTGCCTCTTTCTGCACTTCTCTTGCCTCTTTCTGTACTTCTCTTGCTTCATTTCGCACTTCTCCTGCTTCTTCCTGCACTTCTCTTGCTTCTTTCTGCACTTTTCTTGCCCTTTTTGCCCTTCTCCTGCCTTTCTACACTTCTCTTGTTTTTTATGTGCTTCTCTTGCCTATTTCTGCTCCCTTCTTGCCTGTTTCTGCACCTCTTTTCCCTCTTTCTGCAACTCTCTTGCTTCTTTCTGCACCCCTCTTGCCTGTTTCTGCACCTCACTTGCCTCTTTCTGCACCTCACTTGCCTCTTTCAGCACTACTCTTGCCTGTTTCAGCACCTCACTTGCCTCTTTCTGTACATCTCTTGCTTTTTTCTGCACCCCTGTTGTCTCTTTTTGCACTTGTCATCCCTCTTTCTGTACCACTCTTGCCTTTTTGTGCTTCTCTTGCTTCTTTTTGTACTTCTCTTCCCTCTTTCTGTACTTCTCTTGCCTCATTTCGCACTTCTCTTGCCCTTTTTGCCCTTCTCCTTCCTCTTTCTGCACTTCTCTTGCTTTTTTATGTGCTTCTCTTGCCTGTTTCTGCACCCCTCTTGCCTGTTTCTGCACCTCTTTTCCCTATTTCTGCAACTCTCTTGCTTCTTTCTGCACTTCTCTTACCTCTTTCTTCACCTCTGTTGCTTCTTTCTTCACTTCTATTGCCTCTTACTGCAACCCTCTTGCCTCTTTCTGCACCTCTGTTGCTTCTTTCTGCACTTCTCTTGTTTCTTTCTACACTACTCTTGCTTCTTTCTGCACCCCTCTTGCCTCTTTCTTCACCCCTCTTCCCTCTTTCTGCACTTCTCTTGCCTCTTTCTGCACCTCTGTTGCTTCTTTCTGCACTTCTCTTGCTTCTTTCTGCACCCCTCTTGCCTCTTTCTGAATCCCTTTTCACCTCTCTTGCTTGTTTCTGCACCTCATTTGCCTCTTTCTGCACTTCTCTTGCCTCTTTGTGCACCTCGCTCTCTTCTTTCTGCACTTCTCTTGCCTCTTTGTGCATCTCGTTCTCTACTTTCTGCACTTCTCTTGCTTCTTTCTGTACCTCTCTTGCTTCTTTCTGCACCCGCTTGCCTCTTTCTGCACCCCTCTTTCTGCACCTCTCCTGCCTCTTTCTGCACCTCTCTTGCCTTTTTCTGCAGTTCTCTTGCCTCTTACTGCACCTCTGTTTCTTCTTTCTGTACTTCTTTTGTCTCTTTCTGCACCTCTGTTGGTGTTTTCTGCACCCTCCTGCCTCTTTCTGCACTCCTCTTTCCTCTTTCTGCACCTCTTTTGCCTTTTTCTACATACCACTTCCCTCTTTTTGCACCTCTCTTGCCTGTTTCTGCACCTTTCTTGCCTCTTTATGCACCTCTCTTGCCTCTTTCTACACCCTTGTTGCTTCTTTCTGCATTTATGTTTCTTTTTTCTGCAACTCTCTTGCCTCTTCCTGCACCTCTTTTCCATCTTACTGCACCCCTCTTGCCTCTTTCTGAACCTCTCTTGCTTCTTTCTGCACCCCTCTTGCCTCTTTCTCCCCACTATTCCCTCTTTCTGCAGTTCTCTTGCGTCTTTCTGCACCTCTGTTGCTTCTTTCTGCACCTCTATTGCTTCTTTCTGCACCCCTCTTGACTATTTCTGCACCTCTGTTGCTTATTTCTGCACTTCTCTTGCTTCTTTCTGCACCTCTCTTGCTTCTTTCTGCACCCCTCTTTCCTCTTTCTGCACCCCTCTTGCCTCTTTTTGCACCCCTCTTCCCGCTTTCTGCACCTCTTTTGCCTTTTTCTACACCCCACTTCCTTATTTCTGCCCCTCTCTTACCTGTTTCTGCACCTCTCTTGCCTCTTTCTACACCTCTGTTGCTTCTTTCTGCACTTATGTTTCTTTTTCTGCAACTCTCTTGCCTCTTCCTGCACCTCTTTTCCCTCTTTCTGCAACTCTCTTGCTTCTTTCTGTACTTCTCTTACCTCTTTCTGCACCTCTGTTGCTTCTTTCTGCACTTCTCTTGCCTCTTACTGCAACCCTCATGCCTCTTTCTGCACCTCTGTTGCGTTTTCTGCACTTCTCTTGTTTCTTTCTGCACTTCTCTTGCTTCTTTCTGCACCCCTCTTGCCTCTTTCTGCACTCCTCTTCCCTCTTTCTGCACTTCTCTTGCCTCTTTCTGCACCTCATTTGCCTCTTTCTGCAGTTCTCTTGCATCTTTCTGCACCTCTGTTGCTTCTTTCTGCACTTCTCTTGCTTCTTTCTGCACCCTCTTGCCTCTTTCTGTATCTTTTTTCACCTCTCTTGCTTGTTTCTGCACCTCATTTGCTTCTTTCTGCACTTCTCTTGCCTCTTTCTGTATCTCACTCTCCTCTTTTTGCACCCCTCTCACCTCTTTCTGCACTTCTCTTGCCTCTTTGTGCACTTCGCTCTCTTCTTTCTGCACTTCTCTTGCCTCTTTGTCCATCTCGTTCTCTACTTTCTATACTGCTCTTGCTTCTTTCTGCACCTCTCTTGCCTCTTTCTGCTCCTCACTTACTTTTTTCTGCGCATCTCTTGCCTCTTTCTGCACTTCTCTTGCCTTTCTGTGCTTCTCTTGCTTCTTTTTGTACTTCTCTTGCCTCTTTCTGTACTTCTCTAGCTTCTTTATGAACTTCTTTTGCTTCTTTCTGCACTTCTCTTGCTTCTTTCTGCCCGTTTCTTGCCCTTTTTGCCCTTCTCCTGCCTCTTTCTACACTTCTCTTGCTTTTTTATGTGCTTCTCTTGCCTGTTTCTGCACCCCTCTTGCCTGTTTCTGCACCTCACTTGCCTCTTTCTGCACCTCTCTTGCCTCTTTCAGCACTACTCTTGCCTGTTTCCAGCACCTCACTTGCTTCCTTCTGTACATCTCTTGCTTTTTCTGCACCCTGTTCCCTCTTTTTGCACTTGTCTTCCCTCTTTCTTTACCTCTCTTGCCTTTATGTGCTTCTCTTGCCTCTTTTCGCACTTCTCTTGCCTTTTGCCCTTCTCCTGCCTCTTTATGCACTTCTCTTGCTTTTTTATGTGCTTCTCTTGCCTGTTTCTGTACCCCTCTTGCCTTTTTCTGTACCTCTTTTCCCTCTTTATGCACCTCTCTTGCTTCTTTCTCCACCCCTCTTACCTCTTTCTGCACCCCTCTTGCCTCTTTTTGCACCTCTTTTGCCTTTTTCTACACCCCTTTTCCTTCTTTTTGCCCCTCTCTTACCTGTTTCTGCACCTCTCTTGCCTCTTCCTGCACCCCTTTTCCATCTTTCTGCAACTCTCTTGCTTCTTTCTGCACCCCTTTTCCATCTTTCTGCAACTCTCTTGCTTCTTTCTGCACTTCTCTTACCTCTTTCTGCACCTCTGTTGCTTCTTTTTGCACTTCTCTTGCCTCTTACTGCAACCCTGTTGCCTCTTCCTGCACCTCTGCTGCATTTTTCTGCACTTCCCTTGTTTCTTTCTGCACTTCTCCTGCTTCTTTCTGCACCCCTCTTGCCTCTTTCTTCACCCCTCTTCCCTCTTTCTGCACTTCTGTTGCCTCTTTCTGTACCTCGTTTGCCTCTTTCTGCAGTTCTCTTGCATCTTTCTGCACCTCTGTTGCTTCTTTCTGCACTTCTCTTGCTTCTTTCTGCACCCCTCTTTCCTCTTTCTGCACCTCTTTTGCCTTTTTCTACATACCACTTCCCTCTTTTTGCACCTCTCTTGCCTGTTTCTGCACCTTTCTTGCCTCTTTATGCACCTCTCTTGCCTCTTTCTACACCCTTGTTGCTTCTTTCTGCATTTATGTTTCTTTTTTCTGCAACTCTCTTGCCTCTTCCTGCACCTCTTTTCCATCTTACTGCACCCCTCTTGCCTCTTTCTGAACCTCTGTTGCGTCTTTCTGCACTTCTCTTGTTTCTCTCTGCACCTCTCTTGCTTCTTTCTGCACCCCTCTTGCCTCTTTCTCCCCACTCTTCCCTCTTTCTGCAGTTCTCTTGCGTCTTTCTGCACCTCTGTTGCTTCTTTCTGCACCTCTATTGCTTCTTTCTGCACCCCTCTTGACTATTTCTGCACCTCTGTTGCTTATTTCTGCACTTCTCTTGCTTCTTTCTGCACCTCTCTTGCTTCTTTCTGCACCCCTCTTTCCTCTTTCTGCACCCCTCTTGCCTCTTTTTGCACCCCTCTTCCCGCTTTCTGCACCTCTTTTGCCTTTTTCTACACCCCACTTCCTTATTTCTGCCCCTCTCTTACCTGTTTCTGCACCTCTCTTGCCTCTTTCTACACCTCTGTTGCTTCTTTCTGCACTTATGTTTCTTTTTTCTGCAACTCTCTTGCCTCTTCCTGCACCTCTTTTCCCTCTTTCTGCAACTCTCTTGCTTCTTTCTGTACTTCTCTTACCTCTTTCTGCACCTCTGTTGCTTCTTTCTGCACTTCTCTTGCCTCTTACTGCAACCCTCATGCCTCTTTCTGCACCTCTGTTGCGTTTTCTGCACTTCTCTTGTTTCTTTCTGCACTTCTCTTGCTTCTTTCTGCACCCCTCTTGCCTCTTTCTGCACTCCTCTTCCCTCTTTCTGCACTTCTCTTGCCTCTTTCTGCACCTCGTTTGCCTCTTTCTGCAGTTCTCTTGCATCTTTCTGCACCTCTGTTGCTTCTTTCTGCACTTCTCTTGCTTCTTTCTGCACCCCTCTTGCCTCTTTCTGTATCTCTTTTCACCTCTCTTGCTTGTTTCTGCACCTCATTTGCTTCTTTCTGCACTTCTCTTGCCTCTTTCTGTATCTCACTCTCCTCTTTCTGCACCTCTCTCACCTCTTTCTGCACTTCTCTTGCCTCTTTGTGCACTTCGCTCTCTTCTTTCTGCACTTCTCTTGCCTCTTTGTGCATCTCGTTCTCTACTTTCTATACTGCTCTTGCTTCTTTCTGCACCTCTCTTGCCTCTTTCTGCTCCTCACTTACCTTTTTCTGCGCATCTCTTGCCTCTTTCTGCACTTCTCTTGCCTTTCTGTGCTTCTCTTGCTTCTTTTTGTACTTCTCTTGCCTCTTTCTGTACTTCTCTTGCTTCTTTATGAACTTCTTTTGCTTCTTTCTGCACTTCTCTTGCTTCTTTCTGCACGTTTCTTGCCCTTTTTGCCCTTCTCCTGCCTCTTTCTACACTTCTCTTGCTTTTTTATGTGCTTCTCTTGCCTGTTTCTGCACCCCTCTTGCCTGTTTCTGCACCTCACTTGCCTCTTTCTGCACCTCTCTTGCCTCTTTCAGCACTACTCTTGCCTGTTTCAGCACCTCACTTGCCTCCTTCTGTACATCTCTTGCTTTTTTCTGCACCCCTGTTCCCTCTTTTTGCACTTGTCTTCCCTCTTTCTTTACCTCTCTTGCCTTTATGTGCTTCTCTTGCCTCTTTTCGCACTTCTCTTGCCCTTTTTGCCCTTCTCCTGCCTCTTTCTGCACTTCTCTTGCTTTTTTATGTGCTTCTCTTGCCTGTTTCTGTACCCCTCTTGCCTTTTTCTGTACCTCTTTTCCCTCTTTATGCACCTCTCTTGCTTCTTTCTCCATCCCTCTTACCTCTTTCTGCACCCCTCTTGCCTCTTTTTGCACCTCTTTTGCCTTTTCTACACCCCTTTTCCTTCTTTTTGCCCCTCTCTTACCTGTTTCTGCACCTCTCTTGCCTCTTCCTGCACCCTTTTCCATCTTTCTGCAACTCTCTTGCTTCTTTCTGCACCCTTTTCCATCTTTCTGCAACTCTCTTGCTTCTTTCTGCACTTCTCTTACCTCTTTCTGCACCTCTGTTGCTTCTTTCTGCACTTCTCTTGCCTCTTACTGCAACCCTCTTGCCTCTTCCTGCACCTCTACTGCATTTTTCTGCACTTCCCTTGTTTCTTTCTGCACTTCTCCTGCTTCTTTCTGCACCCCTCTTGCCTCTTTCTTCACCCCTCTTCCCTCTTTCTGCACTTCTGTTGCCTCTTTCTGTACCTCGTTTGCCTCTTTCTGCAGTTCTCTTGCATCTTTCTGCACCTCTGTTGCTTCTTTCTGCACTTCTCTTGCTTATTTCTGCACCCCTCTTGCCTCTTTATGTATCCCTTTTCACCTCTCTTGCTTGTTTCTGCATCTCATTTGCCTCTTTCTGCACTTCTCTTGCCTCTATCTGTATCTCACTCTCTTCTTTCTGCACCTCTCTTGCCTATTTCTGCACTTCTCTTGCCTCTTTGTGCACCTCGCTCTCTCCTTTCTGCACTTCTCTTGCCTCTTTGTGCATCTCGTTCTCTACTTTCTGCACTTCTCTTGCTTCTTTCTGCAACTCTCTTGCCTCTTTCTGCTCCTCACTTACCTTTTTCTGTATATCTCTTGCCTCTATCTGTACTTCTCTTGCTTTTCTGTGCTTCTCTTGCTTCTTTTTGTACTTCTATTGCCTCTTTCTGTATTTCTCTTGCTTCTTTTCGCACTTCTCTTGCTTCTTTCTGTACTTCTCTTGCTTCTTTATGCACTTTTCTTGCCCTTTTTGCCCTTCTCCTGCCTCTTTCTGCACTTCTCTTGCTTTTTTATGTGCTTCTCTTGCCTGTTTCTGCACCCCTCTTGCCTGTTTCTGCACCTCACTTGCCTCTTTCTGCACCTCTCTTGCCTCATTCAGCACTTCTCTTGCCTGTTTCAGCACCTCACTTGCCTCTTCTGTACATCTCTTGCTTTTTTCTGCTCCCCTGTTGCCTCTTTTTGCACTCTTCTTCCCTCTTTATGTACCTCTCTTACCTTTCTGTGCTTCTCTTGCTTCTTTTTGTACTTCTCTTGCCTCTTTCTGTACTTCTCTTGCCTCTTTTTGCACTTCTCTTGCTTCTTTCTGTACTTCTCTTGCTTTTCTGTGCTTCTCTTGCTTCTCTTTGTACTTCTATTGCCTCTTTCTGCATTTCTCTTGCTTCTTTTCGCACTACTCTTGCTTCTTTCTGCACTTCTCTTGCTTCTTTCTGCACTTTTCTTGCCCTTTTTGCCCTTCTCCTGCCTCTTTCTGCACTTCTCTTGCTTTTTTATGTGCTTCTCTTGCCTGTTTCTGCACCCCTCTTACCTGTTTCTGCAACCCTCTTACCTGTTTCTGCATCTCACTTGCCTCTTTCTGCACCTTTCTTGCCTCATTCAGCACTTCTCTTGCCTGTTTCAGCACCCCACTTGCCTCTTGCGTACATCTCTTGCTTTTTTCTGCACCCCTGTTGCCTTTTTTTGCACTTGTCTTCCCTCTTTCTGCACCTCTCTTGCCTTTCTGTGCTTCTCTTGCTTCTTTTTGTACTTCTCTTGCCTCTTTCTGTACTTCTCTTGCCTCTTTTCGCACTTCTCTTGCTTCTTTCTGCACTTCTCTTGCTTGTTTCAGCACTTCTCTTGCCTATTTCTGCACTTCTCTTGCTTCTTTCTGCACTTTTCTTGCACTTTTTGCCCTTCTCCTGCCTCTTTCTGCACTTCTCCTGCTTTTTTATGTCCTTCTCTTGCCTGTTTCTGCACCCCTCTTGCCTCTTTCTGCACCTCACTTGCCTTTTTCTGCACCTCTCTTGCCTCTTTCAGCACTTCTCTTGACTTGTTCAGCACCTCACTTGCCTCTTTCATCGCTTCTCTTGCTTCTTTCTATACCCCTGTTGCCTCTTTTTGCACTCGTCTTCCCTCTTTCTGCAGCTCTCTTACCTCTTTCTGCACCTCTCTTGCCTCTTTCTGCACTTCTGTTGCTTCTTTCTGGACTTCTCTTGCTTCTTTCTGCACCTCTCTTGCTTCTTTCTGCATTCCTCCTGCCTCTTCCTGCACCGTGCTTCCCTTTTTCTGCACCTCTCTTGCCTCTTTCTGTACCTCTCTTGCCTCTTTCTGCAGTTCTCTTGCCTCTTTATGCACCTCTTTTGCTTCTTTCTGCACTTCTCTTGCCTCTTTCTGCTCCTTCTTGCCTCTTTCTGCACATTTGTTACTCTTTCTGCACCTCTCTTGTTTTTTCTGCATTTCTCTTGCCTCTTTCTGTACTACTCTTGCCTCTTTATGTCTCGCCTCTTTAAAATAAGTAGCGCAAGCTGTCAAGTTTAAAGGTCTGCATGCTCTCGTGACTGAGGTATATGTCAACTTGTATATGCATTTCTGTTCCTTCTTTCTGCACTTCTCTTGCCTCTTTGTACATTTCTGTTGCTTCTTTCTGCATTTCTCTGTCCTCTATCTTCACTCCTTTTCCCTATTTTTTTCACCTCTCTTGCCTCTTTTTGCACCTCTCTTGCCTCTTTCTGCAGTTCTCTTGCCTCTTTCTGTACCTCTGTTGCTTCCTTCTGCACTTATTTTGCCTCTTTCTGCACCCTTCTTCCCTCTTTCTACACCTCTCTTACCTTTTTCAGCACCCGTTTTCCCTCTTTTTGCACCTCTCTTGCCTCTTTCTGCATTTCTGTTGCTTCTTTCTGCACTTCTCTTGCCTCTATCTACATGTCTCTTGCTTCTTTCTACACTTCTCGTGCCTCTTACTGCACCCCTCTTATCCATTTCTGTATCACTGTTGCTTCTTTCTGCCTTTCTCTTGCTTCTTTCTGTACCTCTCTTGCTTCTTTCTGCACCCCGCTTGCCTCTTTCTGCACCCCCTTTCTGCAACTCTCCTGCCTCTTTCTGCACCTCTCTTGCCTCTTTCTGCAGTTCTCTTGCCTCTTTCTGCAACTCTGTTTCTTCTTTCTGTACTTCTTTTGTCTCTTTCTGCACCTCTGTTGGTTTTTTCTGCACCGCTCCTGCCTCTTTCTGCACTACTCTTTCTTCTTTCTGCACCTCTGTTGCCTGTGTCTGCACCTCTCTTGCCTCTTTATGCACCTCTCTTGCCTCTTTTAGCACCCCTGTTGCTTCTTTCTGCACTTCTGTTTCTTTTTCTGCACCTCACTTGCCTCTTCCTGCATCCCTTTTCTGTCTTTCTGCACCTCTCTTGCCTCTTTCTGCACTTCTCTTGCCTCTTTCCGCACCTCTGTTGCTGCTTTCTGCACTTCTCTTGCCTCTTACTGCACCCCTCTTGCCTCTTTCTGAACTTCTGTTGCAGCTATCTGCACTTCTCTTGTTTCTCTCTGCACCTCTCTTGCTTCTTTCTGCAACCCTCTTGCCTCTTTCTCCACCCCTCTTCCCTCTTTCTGCACTTCTCTTGCCTCTTTCTGTACCTCTTTTGCCTCTTTCTGCAGTTCTCCTGCGTCTTTCTGCACCTCTGTTGCTTATTTCTGCACTTCTCTTGCTTCTTTCTGCACCTCTATTGCCTCTTTCTGCACCCTTCTTGCTTCTTTCTGCACCCCTCTTGCCTCTTTTTGCACCTCTTTTGCCTTTTTCTACACCCCTCTTCCTTCTTTTTGCCCCTCTTACTGTTTCTGCACCTCTCTTGCCTCTTTCTACACCTCTGTTGCTTCTTTCTACACTTCTGTTTCTTTTTTCTGCAACTCTCTTGCCTCTTCCTGCACCCCTTTTCCCTCTTTCTGCAACTCTCTTGCTTCTTTTTGCACTTCTCTTGCCTCTTACTACAACCTTCTTGCCTCTTTCTGCACCTCTGTTGCGTTTTTCTGCACTTCTCTTGTTTCTTTCTGCACTTCTCTTGCTTCTTTCTGTACCCCTCGTGCCTCTTTCTCCACCCCTCTTCCCTCTTTCTGCACTTCTCTTGCCTCTTTCTGCACCTCGTTTGCCTCTTTTTACAGTTCTCTTACATCCTTCTGCACCTCTTTTGCTTCTTCCGCACTTCTCTTGCTTCTTTCTGCACCCCTCTTTCATCTTTCTGCACCTCTGTTGCTTCTTTCTGCACTTCTCTTGCTTCTTTCTCCACCCCTCTTGCCTCTTTCTGTACCCCTTTTCACCTCCCTTGCTTGTTTCTGCACCTCATTTGCCTCTTTCTGCACTTCTCTTGTCTCTTTCTGTATCTCACTCTCTTCTTTCTGCACCTCTCTTGCCTCTTTCTGCACTTCTCTTGCCTCTTTGTGCACCTCTTTCTCTACTTTCTGCACTTCTCTTGCTTCTTTCTGCACCTCTCTTGCCTCTTTCTGCTCCTCACTTACCTTTTTCTGCGCATCTCTGGTCTCTTTCTGCACTTCTCTTGCCTTTCTGTGCTTCTCTTGCTTCTTTTTGTACTTCTCTTACCTCTTTCTGTTCTTCTCTTGCCTCTTTTTGCACTTCTCTTGCTTCTTTCTGCACTTCTCTTGCTACTTTCAGCACTTCTCTTGCCTCTTTCTGCACTTCTCTTCTTTCTGCACTTTTCTTACCTTTTTTGCCCTTCTCCTGCCTCTTTCTGCACTTCTCTTGCTTTTTATGTGCTTCTCTTGCCTGTTTCTGCACCCCTCTTGCCTGTTTCTGCACCTCACTTGCCTGTTTCTGCACCTCTTGCCTCTTTCAGCACTTCTCTTGCCTCTTTCAGCACCTCACTTGCCTCTTTCTACACATTTCTTGCTTTTTTCTGTACCTCTCTTGTCTATTTCATCGCTTCTCTTGCTTCTTTCTGTACCCCTGTTGCCTCTTTTTGCACTTGTCTTCCCTCTTTCTGCACCTCTCTTGCCTCTTTCTGCACCCCTCTTGCCTCTTTCTGCACCTCTGTTGCTTCATTCTGGACTTCTCTTGCTTCTTTCTGCACCTCTCTTGCTTCTTTCTGCATCCCTCTTGCCTCTTCCTGCACTGTTCTTCCCTTTTTCTGCACCTCTCTTGCCTCTTTCTGTACCTCTCTTGCCTCTTTCTGTACCTCTCTTGCCTCTTTCTGCAGTTCTCTTGCCTTTTTATGCACCTCTTTTGCTTCTTTCTTCACGTCTCTTCCCTCTTTCTGCTCCCCTCTTGCCTCTTTATGCACATTTGTTACTCTTTCTGCACCTCTCTTATTTTTTTCTGCACTTCTCTTGCTTCTTTCTGTACTACTCTTGCCTCTTTCTGTCTGGCCTCTTTCAAATAAGAAGCGCATGCTGTCAAGTTTAAAGGTCTGCGTGCTCTCGTGACTGAGGTATATGTCTACTTGTATATGTATTCTCACATGTTTTATGCATCTGAAGATGGAAGCTTAAAAAGCGGGTAGCTTCTCCTATAGGTGGTTAAAGGTTCTCAGTTCTGCTCTGTCATTCGGTTGCACAGGCAGACATGTCTTATGTATATAAGTGTTATAGAGCCCCTCAAATAAACTACCCATACAGGTACTCAGACAACCAATCGTTAACCCATATAGACACTCATGTAGCTACTCACCAACTCATGCAGCCACTTATACACCAACTGACAGACTGATACAGACATTCACACAGATTAGTCATTCACCCATGCATTCACTAATACACGTTTAATCACTCACTTATACAGTCAGTCACGCACCCACTAAATCATCCATTCAGATACTCGTACACCCACTCATTCTTCAATATACCTTGGCATATATATATATTTATATATATAACATACTTAAACTTTTTAGAAACACACAGTCACTGGACAATGCCATCAGTAATGTCATTTGAGATATCATAAGTGATGTCATCAGTGATATCACTGACCATGTCATGAGTGATGTAATATGTGACGTCATCAGCAGTGCATTGCGGGGGCGCGAGTTATAGTTAGTTATAACGGCTGAATTTCTCTGCTTTTGTATGAGTGAAATGTCAGCCTAACTATAACGTCCCTGAAACCTGTGTTTTTTCCAGTGAATATCTAAGGTTTATAAATGTTAATTTCTAACTATAACGTCCCTGAAACCTGTGTTTTTTTTTCAGTGCAATTCTAAGGTTTTTTAAATGTTAATACTAACTATAACATCCCTGAAACCTATGGTTTTGTCAGTGAAAAAAAAAATATATATATAGGACAGGGATGTTTAGAGGCCCAGTCGATTTCCTACACTGGGGTGTGCACTGCCTAGTTGCCTGCTGTAATTTCATTTTAATGCAGCCCTGCTTTGCAGGCTGTCTTTAAAATTAAATTTTATACACATTTGACTTTGGAATTAAAGGTACTTCCAAAGTAGTAATTTATCTTATTTTTACATATAAGTCAGCCCAAGGTCTCCCCTAGGTGCCCCATGGTTAGGGTGCCATGTAACTATAAGCAGGGACATTATATATGATGTTTCCCTGGTGAGGGAAAAACTGCCAATTTTGTTTTTCCCCATTTTAGATAATGAGCTCCATAGGATAACATTGGGATATTTTACTTAAGTGTAAATATTGACAGGAGTGAGATAAAAATAGCAAAGGCATCAAAATGTTAGTCATGATAAATCCAACAGGTTGCCACTGTTAGATGTATTAAACTTTATTTCTCTGTAAGCCAAAACCCAGCCTTCCAGCTGCCCTCTCCTGATTGGCTAGCCTCTGGCAGGCTGAGCCAAGCTATATTAATGAGGTGTTAAGTAGCCTGCTAGAGAGAGAACTGCAGCTGCAGAAGCTTCAGGCATGAAGGGGATGGAGTAGCCAAACTAGTCTTGAGAGGGAGAGTGGCACTTAGGCCAACCCAGGCTCACCCCCTTTCGGCCACCCCAGCCATACCTGAGCCCCTGTAATTAGATTAGGGAGCAGTCTGATAAGGGATTGCTAGGGAATCCTAGTCACACCAGTGAGTTGGCTTAGACTGATCTAACCTCCAAGGAGAGACTTTCTCCATTTCAGATTTTGGAAGTATGGTGCTTTCTGGGGCAAGAATATGTCACACTTTAAAGGAAGTGATCATACCCCTGGGTGGAAAACTGCTTGCATTGGTCTAGGGTGCCCTCCTGCTTGACACCCAAGAACACTGCATAACTATGGAAGAGTTGCCAAACAACTCAGATCTGCTGCCTGAAGCTGCAAGGAGAACAAGGAGTGACCTGCTGGAAACCTGATCTGCACCCTAAAGGTCTGCACTTTGAAGGATTATACCTGCTTCACATTCTGGGACTACAGCCCTAAGGGCTTTGCCTTGCTTCAAGAAGAATTAAGGAGTCGACTCCCTGCAAGCTACAGGTTAACTGAGCCCACCTGCATCATTTTCACCAAGAAGTCCCCTTCCTGGAGTTCATCCAGTGGACTTTTAAGGATTTGGAAAGATTCATTGTGGGAATTGCAGTCCCAACATCCCAAGGAGGATCTCAGAGATTCTAAACCCCTCGATTGGTGTTGTGGACATTTTGAACCCTCAAGGAAACTTCCTGGAAGAAGATCCAGAAGTTTAGGACATTTTTGGTAAAAAGCTCCATAAGATGGCCAGAGACCTTGAACCGCGACCACACCTGGATTTCAGGTTCGTCCTGCTGAAAGCTCTGGAGCTACAGGCTTCCAGGGTTTGACCAGGGCTTCACAGAAAACCAGGACTCTATTGTGGTCAGCCTTAAACTTTAACTTTGTCAACCATGGCCAGACGTTCCAATTTGGCTCTATATGTTTTTAAGCACTAGCAAGTGTTTATTCTTTAAAATGCATATCTCCAGTTCCCAACATTGGATTTTTGTGTCTATTTGTTCATTAAAAAAAAATCTATGTTTATAAATTGGAAATGGAGATTTATAGTGTGTTGTGTCTTACTTATTTAATGTATTGGTGTTTTTAAATGCTTTACATACCTGTCTCCTAAGTTACGCCTGCCTGCTCATTGCCAGCCACCAAGGGTTGAGCAAGGAAATAATTTATTGAGACCTTGACTGACTTACCCTTTTATGGTGTTTGTCACCTTATTACTAGTGGTAACATACTACTTATCACTGCTAATAATCCACTTTCCAACATGAGTCTTGTTTACCAAGAGTGCTAAGTGGGTGGTGAATGATGTGATGAACTGTGAGTCGTCATGAAGTCCATTTGGTGGTATCCTTTGTTAGGATTCATCTTAGAGACTGTTTGTGTGATTATTATGCTCAATGGCTGCGATTGGTGCCCTCTGAAGGTGACCACTTGCGAATAATGGTGACCACCAGCATTGGAAAATTGTGCCAGGGGGTGCCAAATCTCACTCGCATATTCTAGAGCCTCGCGAGAGAAAAATGTTGCCATGCGGCAATTGTGGGAATTTGGCCATAACTCACTGTTTAAGAGTAAAGCGGAGTGGCCAACATTCATCCAACTCCGTGGACAGAATGGAACATTTCACCCACCGCTAGTTTTGGGTGTTTACTGATGATCAGTGGCATGACCTTTACCATGTAGAGGCTGAAAATGAGTTTCAGTTGCTCTGCTTATAGTTAAAGATTTACAAAGAGACCTTAGACCTGGAATACCGCACTTGTTACACTGTAGGGATATTGTCTGAGTGGTGCAAAGATCAGGGGAAAAAGCCTCCTATTCCCCAAATAGTGAAAAAGATTCACACTTATATTAGCAACGAGATAATCAGCACCCACTATGCCCAAATGATTGCGATATTGCATCAAATTTAGAATTTTGCATTTAGATAAATCACAAATAGCTCCATGGAGAGGTGTTTTTACATTTTAAAATCCTTTATTCTTTTCAAAGATTAAGTCTCTGTCTGTGCACTTCCTGGTGGTCAGTGTCTGCTGTGTCGCGCATGCGCACTGCGCTCCTCTCTGACAGCTAGGTATCTTTCCTGTTGGTGCGGTGTCAGCTGCTGTTCGGGCTGGACCCCTGGGATCCGCTCCTGTGCCCCCGAGAGTCCAGCTGGAAGCCCAGCCCAGCCAGGCGATGAGCGTCCGCAGCCCTGCTTTAAAATAGCCTCATAAAGAATGCAGAAGATTAATCCAGCCATTTGCTGTAGAACCCTCATATTGAAACCTTCCTGATAAGTGAGTCAGCCTCAAGGACATCAGCAAAAACCAATTAATGTGATGCGGTGGTCGACAGTGGCCTGAATCACTCCTGATGAATCCCATTGCATTTTTGGATTGACAATCACCATCTTTACCAAGAAGATTAATAAATTCCATGAATTGGTCTATAGAGACGACGCATCATAGATAAGAACTTATCATATGAGATCAAGCCCTGAAGAAGTCCCGAGATGGGACAAAACGCGTTAGCTACTCTTGGAAGACTTATTTGAAAAGAATAAAGGATTTGAAAATTTAAAAACACGTCTCCATGGAACTATTTGTGATTTAACTAAATGCGAAATTCTAAATTTGATGCAATATCGAAATTATTTGGGCATAGTGGGTGCTGATCATCTCGTTGCTCTGCTGATAGTTGGCTGAGGAAGTAGACCGTCTTAATAGGTCCATCTAGTCCTTGTTTCGCATTAACCGTGCAGTCCTTGAAGTTTAGACCATGCAGTCCTTGTAGCTTATGATTTGTGACAATCTTCTTGAGACATGGAAGGGGCTTCATGCCAATCCATGCAAAGACATAAACATTGATTTGTGATAGTTTGGGCCTGGGATTCATCTTGTGATATTTGGCAGTGTAGACGTAGTTCAGTGATGTGCCACTGACTGGTAGGTTTAGACACAGATATTTCTCTTTTTTGCCATTGTAAGAAACATCGACCAGGAATTTGTCACTACTTTGCCTGTTGAAAGACTAAGAGCTGCTGGATATTGACCTCCTTGATTTTGCCCACATGTGTGAGGCAGTCAGTGATCATGACAAGCTGCTACTTTTGTCCCTGGTGGCTTTGACACTGTCTGTCTCCTGGAGTGCTCTTTTGATTTCATTAGTGCCTCTCGTCGAGTTCCTTTTCACATTTTTTCAAAATGGTTGTCTTTACCACACTTGTAACACTCCTCTCTCGTGCCTTTGCATGCACTTTCATGGGGGTAAGTCTTACCACATCTATAGCATTCTCTCTTCTTGTGTGGACTAAAATGCTTGTCTTTTGGACCTGGATTGTGGTGGATGCTCTTTGCTTGGTTGCTATTGTGTTTGGTTCTTAATCCAGAAATATTTTTTTGCACATGTGCTCTTCCTTCTTTTGCAAGGCTAGGTTTAACTGCCTTTGCACTAGTTTGCTGATTATGGTTTTCATTGCTTAAAGGATGTTTCTTTCATCTCTCTCTTCTGATGCTTTGACAAAGTTGTAAAAGTGCTTGAGGAGTTCTAGCTCACCATGCTGATTCCAGGTGTTAGAATCAGTGGTATTAGGGGGCTGATAGATGGAGGTGATTTCCTTCCTGGTTTTGTTTCCGTAGTCATACTGACAAATACCAGTCACCTCTTGCTGGCACTTGAAGCTTTTGTGGGATGTATCATCTTGTCCAAGGGTGTCTAGGTTTCAGTATGACAGCTTTGTGGTTATTTGCTGGTGGAGCCTGAATTCAAAATGGCGCTTACTTGCTCTATTTCTGGTTCTTTGAGTGAGGTGTTTGACTTTGTGATGACACCTTTCTGTTAATTGTGTTCGAGGCTCTAAGCCTGTTGAGTGACCCAGTACTGCTCTCAGTTCTGTCCTCAGCCTTGGGTGGAGCAACCATTATTTTTGTTGCTGTTCTTTCGCTTTCTTTGTTTCTTTCTTTCTTTGTTGTAAATAAGTTTTGAGCTGTAAGGGTTATTTCTGCCTTTTCTTGTACTTTGGGATCATGCTCACTCTCTTCCAGTAGTTGTGTGCTGCAAGGGAACTTAATTGAGGCAAACAGAACGTCATATTCTTTCTACTTTTTTTCCTTTGTTTTCTTATTTTTTCTTTAAATGCATGCACTGCTGAGGACTTGAGGAAGCAAACAGAGCGGTCATGTTCTTTCTTTTTTTGTTGCCTTTACAGTCTTGTATTTGTCTCTTTTGTTTTTTTTTAGCCCGATTTAATTCTGAGGCAACTGTTAGAGCTTTATGAGAGCTCTGTGAGACCTTTATGCTTGCTCTGGGGACTGCTCGATTGTCACGCATTGGCTCCCCTCGTTAGAGACATATGGGCACCCTTTAAGTGCACCAGTGCTATTGCTATTACTGAAGGGGATGCACAAGCATCTGCGCCCCCTTCTGTAATACCAAAGTGCCCCGGGGGTGCGCAAGGCAGGCACAAACCCCCATTGAGCCCCTAGGGCACTTACTGTAATACTGCCCCCAGTGTTTGATTCAGACGCTCCATATCAGATTGCTCCAAATTATTCTTTATTAAAAAATGCCTAAATGAAATTGCCCATTCCTGAACTAGCCCCTGTGAGAAGTTGGCCTGGCATATGCTGTCCACTATTTGTAGTGGGCACCTTGCCCCAGTCCAAACAACCCCTTATTGGAGATAGGTTAAAGACAACCTTTATTGAAAGCTATCCTAGTGGTAGCTATGGAGAGCAGCCTTCAGGCTAAGTCTTGAAGGAATGTAAAGCAGCTAGTTTTACCAGTCTGTAATCTCTTGAGTGACCAAATGAAAGAGGACCACACCAGGTATATATTCAAAATATATGTATTTATTACTAAACACACCCCTCTAGTCTCTTTATGAGGCTAGAGTTCGAAGTACATAAATTATAAGTTAGTTATCTACAGTAATAGCACAAATACACGTTTGAGCCCCAGGGCGTACCAAACCATATACCAATAAAGTGGTATAAGAACCACGACTGAGCTAGACACAAGGCCTAGAGCCTGTAGAAGTGCTTGGACCACAAGGAACCACCCAAGGTAGTGACACAGGGGACCCACGGGGGACGCGTGCAGTGTATGAACACAGCCGCGAATCGCCGTTAACTTCTATGGGGAAAGTCGTGATTAGAATTTAAAAGAAAAGGGACACTTAGAGGAGGACTTGGAGCAAACCCTTTGAGAACTAGGCTGTTCTAGTGTCAATACCCACGGGAGCACCGGAGTACTCGAGTTACCTCACCCAGGGAAGCCGGGTGCATAGGTGTCTTTCGGGGTCGGGTTTCGTCGTCGCTTTCAATGGCGATCTGCTGCAAAGTGCTGCTGGCGGCCAAGTTGAAAGTGTTCGGGTGGATCCAAAGGTGGATCGAAGATCTGAAGAACCTGAAAGCAGAGGGGACAGAGTCTGGGTCACTAGCCAGTGACCAGGAAGGCGATGAGCAGATGCCCCCCGATGTCGAGTGCTTCAGGTAGGTTGACATTCATCTGGACTCTTAAGCCACGAGGTCCAGGAGGCGTCGACGATGACCAGGAGCTGGATTCGATCTGTCTCACGACGTCTGTCGATTGCAGGGGTGTCGGCAACTGGATTGGACTCAACAAGCCTTGGCAACGGCAAGTCTTGTGGAAATGGAAGAAGGACGATGTTGCAGACCAGCAAGGTCTAGGGGACTCACCCAGCAAGGGTAAGTCAGGGCACGACTGGAGCAATCAGGGAGCCCAAGCAGAAAAAGATTGGCCTTCGGGAGGGCCTACTAGCCAACGGACTAGCGACCGCGAAGGAGCCTCGAGTCGATGCACGTGGAGCTGGCTCACAGGACACTCGTGAAGTGGAGGCCAGTGATCTTTGGTGCAGTTGGTGCTAGAGGCTGGGGCTGCTTGGAGCCCAAAGCACGACTTCGTGGGAGACCCAGAAGAGGATGTACTTGCAAATGCGATTGGTGTCCAGGGGTCATGGTTCCACGTTACCCACGACAGCTACGGGCCTCAGCTTTGCTGGGGACTCAGGGCAGCCTCGGGGAAGTCTGGAAATCCACCTCTGGTGATGCAAAGACTTCGGCGTCTGACGGGAGCTTCAGCGATGCAGACCGGACAATTGCTTCTTTGGTGCCTGCCAAGCAGGGGAGTCACTCCTTGACCCCAAGGGATATTCTTCAGTCCTCTAATCTTGAAGTAGAGCGTCGAAGGTCCAGGATTCCGTATCAGAGTTTCGTCCAGGTAAATCTAAAGTCCTAAGGACTGGGGTCCCCTACTTATACTAAGGTAGGGGGTTGGACATACTCTGTGGCCCCACCTATGGGAGGGTCAGGGCAGAGGGGTGGTTACACCCCTTTCCCTTTGTCCAGTTTCGCGCCAGAGCAGGGGCTGGAAGCCCCTGAGCCGGTTTGAACTGGGGTATGCACAGGGACACCAAGTGTGCCCCCAGTGCAGGACTTCAAAGCACCAGAGAGTGCTCCCGCCCAGTCCCAATACACACTATCCTGTCTGGGGAGGTGGTCACACCTCCCTGGGACAGGAAACCTATTGTCCAGGCCTCCCCTGCCGGAGTTTCGGTCAGCAGCAGGAGGCCAGACTCGTGTCTGTGGCAGCGGCATCCATTTTGTGATGCCAGGGCTCTGGAAAGTCAGTACCGGGTATACCGGTGTGTACATGTCTTTCCCTCTAGAAGGGTGGAATGCTACCCCCGCCGCCAGAACTGGCGGGGGGTAGTATTCCAAGATGTTTGACACCAAACACGACATGTTTCCGTGCAGCCATCCCAAAGTTAGCATTTAACGCGAGGTTATAATGCGCTTAAGAGTATATGGTCAGGCTGCACTACAAACAGCATCAGAGAAGGGTCTCCGAACGCTGCAGAGGGGCCCTGCTCATGCAGGGGCACCCTCTCACATAGGAACCACGCACTCTGCCTTCAGGATTGATAAGGCCTGCCATAGGAGTGACTTATAGGTTTATATGTGTGTATGTATGTAGTGATATAGGTAGCCTATATCACAGTAAGGAGTGCATGCACCACCTTACCCAGGCTGCAGTAGCAGACCTGTGGTGTCATTTTGGATGGCCTTCCAGGGGTGGCACAATACATGCTGCAGCCCGTGGTAGGCCTCTGAGGTACCTATGCCCTGGGTAAGTCCATTTTTATATATAGCGCAGCTACTCACCCTTACGGGTCTCAAGGCGCTGGGGGCCGGAGTGGAAATTAAGTGAGCTATTGCCCAGAGTCACATGGTGCTGTGCTGAGCTGCCGCTGGAGCCGGGGATCGAACCGTGAACCCTGTGCTCCGAAGTCAGCTGCCCTGGCCGCTGCACCACACCTCTCTGCCAGTTAAGTCTTCATGTTCTAAGTGGAAGTACCTAGAGAGTCCATCTGCATTGGCATGGTTACTCCCAGGTCTATGTTCCACTGTGAAGTCCATCCCCTGTAGGGAAATGGACCACCTAAGCAGTTTGGGGTTTTCACCCTTCATTTGTTTTAGCCATAAGAGGGGCTTATGGTCTGTTTGAACAAGGAAGTGAGTACCAAACAAGTATGGCCTCAACTTCTTCAGAGCCCAGACCACAGCAAAGGCCTCCCTCTCAATGGCTGACCAACGTTTCTCTCTAGGGGTCAGCTTTCTGCTAATAAAAGCTACTGGCTGATCCTGACCTTCATCATTCAATTGTGACAGTACAGCCCCTACCCCCAATTCAGATGCATCTGTTTGGACAATGAACTTCTTGGAGTAATCAGGACTCTGTAGAATGGGAGCAGTGCACATGGCCTGCTTTAGGTCATCAAATGCCTTTTGACAGCTAACTGTCCACTGAACCTTTTTGGGCATTTTCTTGGAAGTTAAGTCATTCAGGGGTGTCACTATTGATCCATACCCCTTGACAAATCTCCTATAGTACCCAGTCAGGCCTAAGAAGGCTCTCACCTGAGTCTGGGTAGTTGGAGCAGTCCAGTCCATGATGGTCTGGATCTTGCTCTGCAGTGGTTGAACCTGGCCTCCACCCACAAGGTGGCCCAGGTACACAACCTGACTCTGCCCTATCTGGCACTTGGTGGCCTTGATAGTCAGGCCTGCTTTCTGCAGGGCCTGCAAAACATTTCTGAGGTGGACCAGGTGATCCTCCCAGGTGGAGCTAAAGACAGCAATATCATCTAGATATGCTGCACTATAGGCTTCAGACCTGTAAGGACTGTATTCACCAACCTCTGAAAAGTGGCAGGTGCATTCTTCAGACCAAAGGGCATCACCACAAATTGATAATGCCCACTAGGGGTTGAGAATGCTGTCTTTGGCTTTGCATCATCAGCTAGTCTGATCTGCCAGTAGCCAGCTGTCAGGTCAAATGTGCTTAGATACTTGGCTGAGGCCAAAGTGTCTATTAGCTCATCTTCCCTTGGTATTGGATGGGCATCAGTCCTAGTGACTGCATTGAGACCCCTGTAGTCCACACAAAACCTCATCTCTCTTTTCCCACCATTGGTGTGAGGTTTTGGCACAAGGACCACTGGACTAGCCCAAGGGCTATCTGAGGGTTCAATAACTCCCAAATCCAACATCTTCTGGACTTCTGTCCTGATACAGTCCCTGACATGGTCAGGTTGCCTATAAATCTTATTTTTAATAGGCAGACTGTCCCCAGTGTCCACTTTATGAGTGCACCAGGTAGTCTGACTGGGTGTCAGTGAGAATATGTGTCTGAACTGATTGAGCACCTGTCTGCAATCAGTCTGCTGCTGGGTAGTGAGGCTGCCTGCCAAGGCTACACCATCCACTGACCCATCATCAGGGTTCTGTGAGAGCAGGTCAGGGAGTGGGTCACTCTCTGCCTCCTGTCCCTCATCAGTAGCCATGAGCAAGCCCATGTCTGCCCTGTCCACATATGGTTTTAACCTGTTGACATGGAGAACCCTGTGGGGACTCCTGGGTGTTCCTAGGTCCACCAAATAGGTAACCTCACCCTTCTGTTCAACAATGGTATGGGGTCCACTCCATTTGTCTTGGAGAGCTGCTGGGGCCACTGGCTCCAACACCCACACCTTCTGTCCTGGCTGGTAAACAGTCAGTACAGCCTTTGGTCATGCCAGGCTTTTTGAAGTTCCTGGCTAGCCTCAAGGTTTTTAGTTGCCTTTTTCATATACTCAGCCATCCGGGAGCGGAGACCAAGTACGTAGTCCACTATGTCTTGCTTTGGGGGCTTGAGAGGTAACTCCCATCCTTCCTTCACCAAGCACAATGGACCCCTGACAGGGTGACCAAACAAAAGTTCAAAGGGCTGTAGCCAACCCCTTTTGAGGCACCTCCCTGTATGCAAATAAAAGGCAGGGCAAGAGTATGTCCCATCTTCGCCTAAGCTTTTCTGGGAGCCCTTTAATCATGCCCTTCAAGGTTTTGTTGAATCTCTCAACTAAACCATTGCATTGTGGGTGATAGGGTGTGGTGAACTTGTAAGTCACTCCACACTCCTTCCACATTGCTTTTAAGTATCCAGACATAAAGTTAGCACCCCTGTCTGATACAACCTCCTTAGGAAGCCCACTCTTGAGAAAATTCCCAGGAGGGCCCTTGCCACCACAGGTGCTGTAGTGGTCCTAAGGGGAATAGCCTCTGGGTACCTGGTGGCATGATCCACTACCACCAGGATAAACTTGTGCCCAGATGCTGTTTGGGGATCCATGGGACCAACAATGTCAATCCCCACCCTTTCAAAGGGAACCCCACCACAGGTAGTGGTATCAGGGGGGCCTTTGTAGTGCCACCTGCCTTGCCACTGGCCTGGCAGGTTACACAGGAGCGACAAAACTCCTTGGTGTCTTCAGACATGTGGGGCCAGTGAAAGTGAGGGACAATTCTGTCCCAAGTCTTGTTCTGGCCCAGGTGACCTGCTAAGGGAATATCATGGGCTAGGGTCAATAGGAAGCCCCTGAACTTCAGAGGTATAACCAACCTCCTGGTAGCACCAGGCTTGGGGTCTCTACACTCTGAGTACAAGAGTCCATCATCCCAATACACAGTTTGGGGACCACTAGCTTTCCCAGCAGCATCAGCAGCAGCTTGCTGTCTGAGGGGTTCAAGAGAGGGGCAGCTCTGCTGCTCCTGGCTCAGATCTGCCCTGGAAGGGCCCCCTGTCCCCAATAGAACTCAACCTGGTCAGGTTCAAGCTCCTCTGGGACAGTTCCTTCCTCAGGACTGAGATCGTCCCCCTCAAGGGACTGATCTCTCTTCTGAGCCAAGGGGGAAGGCACTGCCTTTACCCTACTACTCCTCTTCTTGGAGGGCACTTGGTCCATTATTCCAGAATCCAAGGCCTGTTCAGTGTTAGACATTTTGGCTTGTGACCTGGTCACAGCAAACACATCTGCAGGGATCCCTAGCATTCCTGCATGGGCCCTGAGCTCCACTTCTGCCCAAGCTGAAGTTTCTAAGTCATTGCCAAGCAAGCATTCAACGGGTAGGTCTGCACTTACCACAACCTTCTTAAGGCCAGTTACCCCTCCCCAGGAGAAGTTAACAACTGCCAGAGTATGGTCTGTTCTGACGTTGCTAGCATTGGTCACTTGGTACATTTCAGCCAAGTATAATCTGCCCAGGATTCACAAGGTCTTGTGTCACCATGGTGACACTTGCCCCTGTGTCCCTAAATGCCAAAGCCTCTCTTCCATTGATTAAGGGCTGTTGTCTGTACTTGCCCAGATTACTGGGACTCACAGAGGAGGTCATATCCATGCCTCCATCACAGACTAGGACAGCCTGAGTGAGTTCTCTGACTAGGTCAGAGCTCATCTCTTTACCCAGGGTCAACCCTACTAAACCCTTGGCTTGTGTAGTCCCACCACCAACTGTAACTGCACTAGGGGGAGCAGGTGCCTTAGGGGCATTGGTGGGGGCTGGAGTAGAGTCTTTGGACTTGGTGCAATCACTGGTCCAGTGGGTCTTTTCCTTACAGACCTTGCACCATGGTTTCCTTTGGCCTTTCCCTTTGGTAGACTGTGAATCCCCACCTGAAGAAGATTTTTGGGGGCCTGGCGTGGGTTCGAATCCCACCGCTGCACACCAATGTGAGAAGTTGGCCTGGCATATGCTGTCCACTATTTGTAGTGGGCACCTTGCACCAGGCCAAACAACCCCTTATTGGAGATAGGTTAAAGACAACCTTTATTGAAAGCTATCCTAGTGGTAGCTATGGAGAGCAGCCTTCAGGCTAAGTCTTGAAGGAATGTAAAGCAGCTTGTTTTACCAGTCTATAATCTCTTGAGTGACCAAATGAAAGAGGACCACACCAGGTATATATTCAAAATATATGTATTTATTACTAAACACACCCCTCTAGTCTCTTTATGAGGCTAGAGTTCGAAGTACATAAATTATAAGTTAGTTATCTACAGTAATAGCACAAATACACGTTTGAGCCCCAGGGCGTACCAAACCATATACCAATAAAGTGGTATAAGAACCACGACTGAGCTAGACACAAGGCCTAGAGCCTGTAGAAGTACTTGGACCACAAGGAACCACCCAAGGTAGTGACACAGGGGACCCACGGGGGACGCGTGCAGTGTATGAACACAGCCGCGAATCGCCGTTAACTTCTATGGGGAAAGTCGTGATTAGAATTTAAAAGAAAAGGGACACTTAGAGGAGGACTTGGAGCAAACCCTTTGAGAACTAGGCTGTTCTAGTGTCAATACCCATGGGAGCACCGGAGTACTCGAGTTACCTCACCCAGGGAAGCCGGGTGCATAGGTGTCTTTCGGGGTCGGGTTTCGTCGTCGCTTTCAATGGCGATCTGCTGCAAAGTGCTGCTGGCGGCCAAGTCGAAAGTGTTTGGGTGGATCCAAAGGTGGATCGAAGATCTGAAGAACCTGAAAGCAGAGGGGACAGAGTCTGGGTCACTAGCCAGTGACCAAGAAGGCGATGAGCAGATGCCCCCCGATGTTGAGTGCTTCAGGTAGGTTGACAGTTGTCTTGACTCTTCAGCCACGAGGTCCAGGAGGTGTCGATGACAATCAGGAGCTGGATTCGAGCTTTCCCATGACGTTTGTCGATTGCAGGTGTGTCGGCGACCAGATTGGACCCAACAAGCCTTGGCAACGGCAAGTCTCATGGAAATGGAAGAAGGACGATGTTGCACACCAGCAAGGTCTGGGGGACTCACCCAGCAAGGATAAGTCAGGGCACGCCTAGAGCAACCAGGGAGCCCAAGCAGAAAAAGATTGGCCTTCGGGAGGGCCTACTAGCCAATGGACTAGCAACCGCGAAGGAGCCTCGAGTCGATGCACGTGGAGCTGGCTCACAGGACACTCGTGAAGTGGAGGCCAGTGATCTTTGGTGCAGTTGGTGCTGGAAGCTGGGGCTACTTGGAGCCCAAAGCATAACTTCGTGGGATACTCAGAAGAGGATGCACTTGCAAATGCAATCGGAGTCCAGGGGTCAAAGTTCCACATTACCCACGACAGCTACGGGCCTCCGCTTTGCTGGGGACTCAGGGCAGCCTCGGGGAAGTCTGGAAATCCACCTCTGGTGATGCAAAGACTTCGGCGTCCGACGGGAGCTTCAGCGATGCAGACCGGACAATTGCTTCTTTGGTGCCTGCCAAGCAGGGGAGTCACTCCTTGACCCCAAGGGAGATTCTTCAGTCCTCTAATCTTGAAGTAGAGCGTCGAAGGTCCAGGATTCTGTATCAGAGTTTCGTCCAGGTAAATCTAAAGTCCTAAGGACTGGGGTCCCCTACTTATACTAAGGTAGGGGGTTGGACATACTCTGTGGCCCCACCTATGGGAGGGTCAGGGCAGAGGGGTGGTTACACCCCTTTCCCTTTGTCCAGTTTCGTGCCAGAGCAGGGGCTGGAAGCCCCTGAGCCGGTTTGAACTGGGGTATGCACAGGGACACCAAGTGTGCCCCCAGTGCAGGACTTCAAAGCACCAGAGAGTGCTCCCGCCCAGCCCCAATACACACTATCCTGTCTGGGGAGGTGGTCACACCTCCCTGGGACAGGAAACCTATTGTCCAGGCCTCCCCTGCCGGAGTTTCAGTCAGCAGCAGGAGGCCAGACTCGTGTCTGTGGCAGCGGCATCCATTTTGTGATGCCAGGGCTCTGGAAAGTCAGTACCGGGTATACCGGTGTGTACATGTCTTTCCCTCTAGAAGGGTGGAATGCTACCCCCCGCCAGAACTGGCGGGGGGTAGTATTCCAAGATGTTTGACACCAAACACAACATGTTTCCGTGCAGCCATCCCAAAGTTAGCATTTAACGCGAGGTTATAATGCGCTTAAGAGTATATGGTCAGGCTGCACTACAAACAGCATCAGAGAAGGGTCTCGGAACGCTGCAGAGGGGCCCTGCTCATGCAGGGGCACCCTCTCACATAGGAACCACGTACTCTGGCTTCAGGATTGATAAGGCCTGCCATAGGAGTGACTTATAGGTTTATATGTGTGTATGTATGTAGTGATATAGGTAGCCTATATCACAGTAAGGGGTGCATGCACCACCTTACCCAGGCTGCAGTAGCAGACCTGTGGTGTCATTTTGGATGGCCTTCCAGGGGTGGCACAATACATGCTGCAGCCCCTGGTAGGCCTCTGAGGTACCTATGCCCTGGGTACATAGTATACCATATACTAGGGACTTATAAGGGCACTCCAGATTCCAATCAGAGATGTGCCTAAGGCACATGGAAACCATTTTAAAGAGGAATCAGCTAGGCTGGGGTTCTGATTAGCAGGGCCCCAGCCGGACTAAGGTCTAAAAACAGTGAAGCATCAGCAAAAAGTGTGGGTACCCATGTGAAGCAGATCCTACTCTCCTACAGCCCCATGCATGTACAGCCTGTCATCCTATCTTCTCTCCGTCCCCTGCCCCCTTACTTCCTGTTTGTCTCGGTCTCGTGGAATCTAATGTTACAATCCTTCTACACCGCTGACCTGTTCTTGTTGTTTGGATGTCACATTATGGTGACATGACTCCTGGGTCTACAGTGTTTTCACCAGTTACAATCAATCCATAAACGAAAAATCTATTTTATTAGTTTTAGGAAATTGTGCTAACATTGGATAGCTTGGGAGAATTTGATATTGAGTTGGCATCCTCAAGGCATGGCGAGTCTGATTGGTTCTGCCCTGTAGTAAGGTATGTTACAAATCCACCGCTGAGAGACAATATTCTTTTCCATTAAAGGCCTGGCTGTTGCATTCTACATTGCAGGCTTGTCTGAGATCCCCAAGGACATGAAAGGCATTTTTTAGGTGGATTCAGAGGTGGAAGTCCTGTTACGTGCAAAACCAATGTACAGCTCATCTACCAATAAGATGTCCATACCACACCAGGGATTGACACCCATCTACCCTGCCTAACTGACCTTTATTAACTTTAGTGGCACACCAGTAGTACAAGAATCTAAATACATAGGGGCATATGTACAAGCCCCTATCACCACGGGAACGTCACTTTTTGTGACGTTCCCGTGGCGATAGGGGCCTTGCCTTATGTACAAGGCAGCGTTAAACCACTTAAAGTGGCTTAACTCTGCCTTGTACATACGGCACCCTTTCACGCTATGGTGAGCGTGAAAGGGGCGTGCAGTCGCTGTTGCGGTGGGGGTTCCTCCGCAACACCCATTGTATTTGACGCTGTCCCCTATGTACAAGGGTGGTGTGCATAGGAGGCAGTGCCAAAATTAAGACCAGGAAAATCCTGGTCTTAAGTTGGCGAAACGAGGAGAAATGCATTATTTTTTCTCGTTTTTGCTTTTTCCATGTGTGCTGCCTTGTGCAGCACAAATGGAAAAAGCAAAATGCCATGGTTTGATCATGTACAGGAAGGTGTTCCTTCCTGTACATAAACACACCTTTTAAAAAAAATGCCATTTTGTAACTTTCATGTGAGCTGCATGAAGCAGCACACATGAAAGTTACAAAATGGCATTTTAGGATTGTTTATGTGCAGGAAGGGACACCTTCCTACACATAACCAATCCTCCCCTGCACAGAGACACCCTTGCACTCTGGTGCAAGGGTGCCTGCATTGGAGCAAAGTTGTTAAACTTAGCGCCATCGCAGGGGGAAATGCAAGGCTGCACCATATTCTTGTAAATATGGTGCAGCCTTGCATTTCCGAAGTGGCGGCTCGTGTCGTTAAGCCCAGGAGGCTAACGACACGCACCACAACTTCATTGTACATATTCCCCATAATGTGTCAGCAAATGTAGCTTCTGACAGAGCAACTTTACCTGCCCTCAGATAAACATATTAAAACCAAAGGCAAAATGGCAACTTTCATTCACCCCCTCACACTACAACTCTCCAAACATTGCATTAATTATTTCCATCAAATGTTACAGGTTTGTGTAATCAATCAAAGCAATTAAAACAATACCGTAGGGACGCAGCCACAATAAAGCACCAACCAATCATCCTGCTATCCCATGCAGAACATAAAGAACATCATGGTGGGTGGGTGTCAGTTTTGGATTCAACTGTCAATAGGATTACATCCCAGTCATTCCGATTCCACTGTCAATAGGATTACATCCCAGTCATCCATGGAAGGCATATTCGAGTTCCTATGTCAGAGAATGTTCAGTGTAGTTAATTCAGCCCTTGCCCGTTTTATCACAACTTTTCCTCTTTAGGGGCACTTTTCGCCTTCCATGCCATTACAATATTCTGGGTCATATGTACAAGCCCCTATCACCACCACAACGTCACTTTTACCGACGTTGTGGTGGCAATAGGGGCTTAGCCTTATTTACAAGGCAGTGTTAAGCCACTTAACGTGGCTTAGCGCTGCCTTGTAAATAAGGCCCCCTTTCACGCTATAGTTAACGCAAAGGGCTGGGCAGTGGGTGTTGCCGAGGGCGTTCCACCACAACACCCATTGATTTTGACGCTGCCCCCTATGTACAAGTGCAGCATACATAGGAGGAAGCGCCAACATTAATACCTGGTAAAACCTGGTCTTAAGTTGGCAAAACGAGGAGAAATGCATTATTTCTCATCGTTTTTGCTTTTTCCATGTGTGCTGCCTGGTGCAGCACACATGGAAAAAGCAAAATGCCATGGATTGTTTATGTGCAGGAAGGTACCACTTCCTGTACATAAACAATCTTAAAAAAAAAATCAATTTTGTGACTTTCATGTGTGCTGCTTTAACACATAAGGCTAAGCCCCTATTGCCACCACAACGTCGGTAAAAGTGACGTTGTGGTGGTGATAGGGCTTGTACATATGCCCCAGAATATTGTAATGTGTGGCATGTCCTGATAGTGAAATACTGCAAATTCCGTTTTCCACTATTGTAAGGCTATCTGTTCCCATAGGATAGAATGGGGAGTTTGCTTATAACATCTTATAAGCCTAACTACCCCTGGGAACAAGGTAGGAAAATAAAGTTTAGTATGCCTGAACTCAGAATGTTAAAATGCATCTTTTAGTGAGGGTGATTTTTACATTCTGTGTTCGAAAATACCACTTTTAGAAAGTAGGTATTTTCTTGCTTAGCCATCCAGTGTGCCTTTGCTAGGATGTGTATTGACTGTCTGTCTTTGGAGTGACAGGGGCTGGGGATGTGCAGTGGCTCTAGAGACTCTGGATGAGTCAGCGCTAGGCTGAATAGGCCTGATCTGCATTTGGAGTGGTGGGAGGAGTAGCTCCTGCACATAAATAGGGCTGTGCCTGCCTTCCGCAATGATGGCTCCACCCCTTTGTGGTGTGTCTGGAGCCAGGGCTTACATTGACAATGGAGGTTGTTGTGCACTTGCAAAGTGCCCCCCAGAACTGGTTTGGACTGGGCTCACAGCCCTACGCCAGGAGGGAACAATGAGATTTACTGTATAGAAAGAGGGGCCCAGACCCCAGACTTTTAGATCACAGCTGAACTAAGGAACCTGCCAGGAAGAAGAACCGGGAAAGGTGGAGGAGGAGTACTGCCCCTGTGCTGTGTGCTGTTGGGGTTGGCCTGCAGTGGCTGCTTCTGTCTTGGGCAGGGAAAGGACTGGACTGTGCTTTCATCATCCTGCTGTTAGCGTTTTCTCCAAGGGCTTGAAGTAGAGCTTGCCTCCTGTTGGAATTCTCAGGGATAGCAACAACTTCAGAAATCACTTCTGGGAAATCAAGAGGAACCTTTGCCAAGGAGAAGAGCTGGAGAAACTGAGTAGGAATACTGCCCCTGTGCATTTTGCTGTCTGGGGTTGGCCTGCAGTGGCTACTTTCTGCCAAGGAAAGGGAAAAAGGACTTTGCTGTTTGCTGTGTCCCCTGCTTGAGGAAGATCTTCAAGGGCTTGAAGAAGAGCTTACCTCCTGCTCTGAAGTCTCAGGGACACAAAGACTTCGCCCCCAGCTCCCCTGAACTTCCTTGCTGGGAGTTCTGACCTGCCAAGAGGTGCCTCTGGAGGTTGTTCTGGTTGTTGGGAGCTGGAAAAGCAACGCAACCACAAGAAGCTGTTGGGAGCTGGAAAAGCAACGCAACCACAAGAAGAGTAACGCATCCACACCTGTTTCCGACGCATCGCCTAAGAAATTGACGCAGCGCCTGCCCGCAGCTCGAGAAATCGCTGCACGCTGCATCGAGTGCACCGATCTCCGAATGTCCGATGTCACCGCACTGATTCCGACACAAGCCCTGCTGTGGGGCTGCAAGAACTCACGCATCATCCCGGATCGCCGCATTGAGGCACCAGGTCTGTTGCATTGTTGGGGGACGCAGTAAGATACTGACGCATCACCTCCCCACGCAGTGAGGAACTGACGCATCACCTCCTCTCCAGTAAGGAACCAACGCATCACCTCCCCTGCGCAGCAATAAGGAACCAACGCATCACCTCCCCCGGAGCAAGGAACTGACGCATCACCTTCCCTGAGTGTAAGGGAACGACGCATCACCTTCCCTGCGGCCCTTTTTGTTTGTGTGCGCGGCATATCCAAGGTACTTTGTGTGAAAAGTGTTGCATCTGCCATTTGCTTTAAACTTAGTAGTGTTTTCACTGTTTTACTGCATGTGTTCACAAATGCTTTACACACTGCCTCTGAGATAAGCCAGTCTGCTCATGCCAAGCTACCAAGGGGGTGAGCAGGGGTTATTTTAGGAGTGTATCCCCCTTACCCCGACTAGAAGCAAGGGTCCTTATTTGGACAAAGGTACCTACCTCTGCCAACCAGAGACCCCCATTTCTAACATTATGGATATACCTCTTTGCATTTCGGCGTGATTTTCAGAGGCATCAAACTAAACACATTAATTAATAATAATGATAACAATAATAACAATTCCCATCATGTGTCGATAATTGGCATGCATGTTTCAACGCATACATTCCCCTTGGTTTAACCTGCCAAACTGTATAGGGGGGAAACTGCTGGAGTGCATTGTTAGCCGCCAAACGCATAACTGCGGCATATGCAGTAATTTCTGCTACCCAAATGAGGGATTGAGTTGTGAGATGGTGCAAAATAGTACCATAAAGGCTGCTTTTGCTATGCGACCCCCATGTTTGTAATGAAAAGCAGTGATATTGACGAAGCAGTCACAATTAACGGTGATTTCAGCACTCTGATATAAGGTATACTCGCCTCCTCCCTGGCGCCTGATAGGGCTCTCAGTTACAGCCACTCTCTTCTGTGCCATCTGTCCATATTAGAGCCAATGAGCCATGGCATCCAAGCTGGCACTTTGGAAAACATCAAGGGCCATGCACTGTCCCTGGGATTACCTGGCACGTGCTGCCAGCTCGTGCAGTGTGTACTGCAGCCAAATGATCAAGTTGGAGCGGTTGCTAAGAAAGTAAAACAGCTTTCTGCACCACCCACATTGTCAAGGAAACGATGTGTGAATGTTCACCGTGCATTAGACACATTACGTCCCAGAGCTCTGGGAACAATTGTAATGACAGCAGTGATATGAAGCATGTGTCACCGAGAAGAAAGAACATAGATCCTGACAGGTTATTGATGGTTGGTGCACATTTTATTCACTTAATAGAGACGCACAATACAGCAGCCTGAGAGTGTTTGTGTAATTGAGTTTTGAATATGGCCCATTTGCAGCAATACTTATACATCTTTTTCTTCCTATGCTCTGTGAATGACTTAGCAGATTTCTATTTAGTATTTTTTGAGGATTTTGCTACACGCTGCAATTGCGTTTCATTTTTCTGTCTCCGTCAGCATAAACACATTCAGTGTTGCACAGCATGGCGTAAAGTTAATTTGCACAATTCCAAACTACAATAGAAGCATTGCGTCTGATGTTAATTGAAGAGCCACAATTTACAGGAATTTGTATTGTAATTCGTTAGCAATTTAAATCGCGGAGAACTGAGCGCCTTGCACATCCCTAAGGGAATTAGGAAATGTATCAAGATAGAGATGAATGAAACAATGTTAGATCCACAGAATTGAGCAGGGTGTAAAATTGTTATTGTAAGGTACAGAAATACAAAATAATTGAGTAGCAATGCGAGATCTACAGATTATAATTATTCGCTAACTATGTATTTTTCAAACAACTAATCCACTATAAAGAAATTAAAAGGTAATTGGTGTTATAACAAACAAAACTGAGGTTTGTGTAAAGTATGCTTCTGCAGAAATATCTGCTGTAAAAACTTTATTTGATTGACTCTTTGCCCGCAGGCAAAGTTTTGCAGTAGTGACAATGTTCTCTCCCGGCAAAGTTGCAAAGTTTGATTCCTATAGAAAACTTTGCCAGTCAATCATAATTATGGACGCCCATATGCGACACATATGGGGCTTTTTTATGAGAGACTTGCGTAACATTTGCACCACTTAATGATTTATGAAGCCATGCAAAGCCGCCCTATGTGACTTGAGTGGCCTCACAAATCATAAGTAAGGTGACGCAGCGCAAATCGGCCAGGAGGCGATCCATGGGTGTTGCGGTGGGTTTTCCAACACAACACCCATGGAATTTGATGCTGCCCCAGATTTACAAAAACATGTAAGCCTCGGGAAGTGCTAAATCTCATCTGTACACCTCCCGAGGTGTGGCGTAAAGATGAGAAATAACTTCATCTCTCCTTGTTTTTTCCTCTTTCCATGTGTGCTGCATTCAGCGGCACACATAGAAAGTGGAAAACCCCTCTTCGGATTGATTTTGTTCAGGAAGGTGCCCCTTCCTGCACAAAAACAATCCTGCTTGCAACGGAGGCACCCTTGCACCATAGTGCAAGGGTGCCTCCAATGGTGCTAGGCTGCTGGAACGGCGCCAGTGCAAGCAGAAAGGACAGGAATGCACAGTATTGCTTAAATAGGGTCTATTCCTGCCCTTTCACTTTGGCATATGACTGCGCAGCAAGGTGGCTTGCTGCGCTGCCCTACACCAAAATCCCATAAATGAGGACCCATGTGCCTTAGGACCAATCATGCAACTCCCTATATTTGGGGCGCCAAAGACCACCATTAACAAGTTGCAAATAGTACAGAACTGCGCTGCTAGGCTTCTATATAATGTCCCTAGAAACCTGTCAGCCAAACCGGCGCTGATGGCGCTTCATTGGCTGCCTATTACTGAACGGATAAAATTCAAAGCGTTATGTATAGCACATAAATCACTGAGGGGAACCGGCCCCAAAATCCTCAAGAGCATGCTGTCGCTCTACCACCCTTCACGGAATCTGAGATCAGCGGACCAACTGCAAGCCACAGTCCCAAGGATCAAGAGATCTAGAACAGGAGGCCGGATGTTCTCACTCAATGCTTCGGTCTTATGGAACTCGCTCCCCATTAAAATGAGGAAATTGACCCATCATCTACAATTCAGGAAGGAACTGAAAACGTGGCTATTTCAGCACTTGTAGCAAGAGTGAACATTTACAGTGATGGCCTGAGCGCTGGGAGGCCTACGGGTAGCCATGCGCTATATCAAGAAAGTATTAATAATAAATGGGATGCTGTCGCAGAATATAGACAAAAAGCAAACAGGAATACATAGCAAAGTGAAAATGAGAATCTCTAGTGGAATAAACATAAAATGTTAAAAATGTGTTAGTATTCCAAGACAAAGGGGCACATGCATCAAGCATTTTTGTCTTCACAAACGGGCCGATTCACAGAATCGGCCCGTTTGTGAACGCAAAAAATGCTTTTCAGATGCAGCAAACCCTATTTTGCGACTCGGTATCCTGTTACCGAATCACAAAATGGGTTTGAGATTCTCTATTAGGAAGGGGCGTGTTTAGGGCGTCCCTTCCTAATACCGAATCAAATCGGTATGTAGGAATGTTTTGTGACCGAAATGCGTCGCAAAACATTCGCATTTTACCACCTACTTCAAGTAAGTAGTAACCCATTCACAAATGGGAAGGGGTTTCAAAGGGACCCCTTCCCCTTTGTGAATATTTGTAAAAGCATTTTTTAAGAGCAGGCAGTGGTCCCACGGACCACTGCCTGCTCTTAAAAAATGAAAGGAAAAGTTTTCCTTTTTATTTTTGTAAAGCATCCCATTTTCCTTTAAGGGAAAATGGCTGCTTTACAAAAAAAAAGATTGCTTTATTTAAAAGCAATCATGGACATGGTGGTCTGCTGACCCCAGCAGGCCACCATCCATGTGATTTTTGAGATGTGATAGGGGGTCGCAAATTGCGACCTACCTCATTAATATTCATGAGGTAGGTCATTTGGATCCCCTAGGAATCGCAGAAAGTATTCAACACACTTTCATGCATGCCGTTTTGCGATTTCCTAATTGCGAATCGCAATGATTCGCAATTAGGGAATCGCAAAACGGTGTACTGATGCATCTGTTCTAAAATATCTTTTAACAAGAAAAGTTTGAGAACTCATATGTTCTTGCATTACCCACAATGTTTCCATGTTAGCCTGTATATTTTCGATCTCATGCTGTTGACACTGCTGCAGTAAGAGCAAACATGTTCATGTTTTTGTTATTAAATGACGGAATCCATTTCACAATCTGGTATAGCAGCAGGAACTCACATATATTATCTACTTTATAAATGTATTATCAAACAGTTATTGTCAATGTAGCCAAAGGTCCTGTAGAAAATTCACCTTTTCTGCATGGTCTCTCCAGATTTCTTGCCTTTTCTGGACCCTACTTTTGCCGTTATTAGGTCTCTGTGCAGTGTGACACGGATATTCAGTGCTACACTATGTGCAATCTGGCCCTAGAATGGTACTGGTAAAATTGGTTTCACCCAATTGGTCTATTTAACTCTTCTACAGGACAATATGAGATGGTGCAAAAAAAAAAAACAATGTCTAGACATACATGTCTCCACCCCCTGAAAAAGAAAGTGGACCAAATTTATGAGGGTAAGTTACTACCGGCAAAAAGAAACAGTAGTAAGTCTAGCACCACACATGGCCAACCACTGATACTGCAACATCCTCCCACAGAAAATAATTAAGACTGGGACTAAAAAAAACTCCATGAGCTGGAGTAATTTACTATTGTTTTCACCCTCTTTTTGGCTGTAGTAACTTTAGAAGTACAGTTTGTGTATTGCAATTGGCCTACTTTTTTGTGCTTGGGTGAGTGCCCCTCCATAACCCCCTAACTTCTCCCTACCCTCCTTTCACCTCCATAGCCCACTCCTATTTAGTAGTAAGTATGCCACCTTTCTAGCTATCCACTCTGGTCCCTCCTACATTACTGCTAAGTAGTAAACTTACATGTGTGAGGCTCACTCCAAAGAAAGAAACGATAAGATAAGAGGAAGTTGTACTTTACACTCATAGATTTGTGAATAGCAGCACACAAAGAAAAGGAAGTTGTAGGAAGGTGGAATCTGACTATATGGTTGCCCCCACTTTCTTCCTGGTGTTTTGCTGGTTTATGACTTAGTTGGACTGGGATCCTGCTATTCAGGGCCCCAGTCTATCTGCTTCCTCTATAAAATGGTTTCCATGTGCCTTAGGCACATCTCTGATTGGAATCTGGAGTGCCCTTATAAGTCCCTAGTATATGGTATACTATGTACCCAGGGCATAGGTACCTCAGAGGCCTACCAGGGGCTGCAGCATGTATTGTGCCACCCCTGGAAGGCCATCCAAAAGGACACCACAGGTCTGCTACTGCAGCCTGGGTAAGGTGGTGCATGCACCCCTTACTGTGATATAGGCTACCTATATCACTACATACAAACACACATATAAACCTATAAGTCACTCCTATGGCAGGCCTTATCAATCCTGAAGGCAGAGTGCATGGTTCCTATGTGAGAGGGTGCCCCTGCATGAGCTGGGCCCCTCTTCAGCGTTCGGAGACCCTTCTCTGATGCTGTTTGTAGTGCAGCCCGACCATATACTCTTAAGCGCATTATAACCTCGCGTTAAATGCTAACTTTGGGATGGCTGCACGGAAACATGTCGTGTTTGGTGTCAAACATCTTGGAATACTACCCCTCCACCAGTTCTGGCGGCGGGGGTAGCATTCCACCCTTCTAGAGGGAGAGACATGTACACACCGGTATACCCGGTACTGACTTTCCAGAGCCCTGGCATCACAAAATGGATGCCGCTGCCACAGACACGAGTCTGGCCTCCTGCTGCTGACCGAAACTCCGGCAGGGGAGGCCTGGACAATAGGTTTCCTGTCCCAGGGAGGTGTAACCACCTCCCCAGACAGGATAGTGTGTATTGGGGCTGGGCGGGAGCACTCTCTGGTGCTTTGAAGTCCTGCACTGGGGGCACATTTGGTGTCCCTGTGCATACCCCAGTTCAAACCGGCTCAGGGGCTTCCAGCCCCTGCTCTGGCGTGAAACTGGACAAAGGGAAAGGGGTGTAACCACCCCTCTGCCCTGGCCCTCCCATAGGTGGGACCACAGAGTATGTCCAACCCCCTACCTTAGTATAAGTAGGGGAACCCAGTCCTTAGGACTTTAGATTTACCTGGACGAAACTCTGATACAGAATTCTGGAACTTCGACGCTCTACTTTAAGATTAGAGGACTGAAGCATCTCCCTTGGGGTCAAGGAGTGACTCCCCTGCTTGGCAGGCACCAAAGAAGCAATTGTCCGGTCTGCATCGCTGAAGCTCCCGTCAGACACCGAAGTCTTTGCATCACCAGAGGTGGATTATCAGACTTCCCCGAGGCTGCCCTGAGTCCCCATCAAAGCTGAGGCCCATAGCTGTTGTGGGTAACGTGGAACCGTGACCCCTGGACACCAAACGCATTTAGAAGTGCATCCTCTTCTGGGTCTCCCATGAAGTCGTGCTTTGGGCTCCGAGTAGCCCCAGCCTCCAGCACCAACTGCACCGAAGATCATTGGCCTCCACTCCACGAGTGCCCTGTGAGCCAGCTCCACGTGCACCATCTCGAGGCTCCTTTGCAGTCGCTAGTCCGTTGGCTAGTAGGCCCTCACGAAGGCCAATCTTTTTCTGCTTGGGCTCCCTAGTTGCACCAGGTGTGCCCTGACTTATCCTTGCTGGGTGAGTCCCCCAGACCTTGCTGGTGTGCAAGATCGTCCTTCTTCCATTTCCACGGGACTTGCCGTTGCCAAGGCTTGTTGGGTCCAATCCGGTTGTCGACACCCCTGCAATCGACAAACGTTATGGAGCAGCTCGAATCCAGCTCCTGGTTGTCGTTGACACCTCCTGGACCTCGTGGCTGAAGAGTCAAGACAACCGTCAACCTACCTAAAGCACTCGACATCAGTGGGCATCTGCTCAACGCCTTCCTGGTCACTGGCTAGTGACCCAGACTCTGTCCCCTCTGCTTTCAGGTTCTTCAGATCTTCGATCCACCTTTGGATCCACCCGAACACTTTCGACTTGGCCGCCAGCAGCACTTTGCAGCAGATCGCCATTGAAAGCGACGACGAAACCCGACCCCGAAAGACACCTATGCACCCGGCTCCCTGGGTGAGGTAACTCGAGTACTCCGGTGCTCCCGTGGGTATTGACACTAGAACAGCCTAGTTCTCAAAGGGTTTGCTCCAAGTCCTCCTCTAAGTGTCCCTTTTCTTTTAAATTCTAATCGCGACTTTCCCCATAGAAGTTAACGGTGGTTTGCGGCTGTGTTCATACACTGCACGCATACCCCGTGGGTCCCCTGTGTCACTGCCTTGGGTGGTTCCTTGTGGTCCAAGCACTTCTACAGGCTCTAGGCCTTGTGTCTAGCTCAGTCGTGGTTCTTATACCACTTTATTGGTATATGGTTTGGTACGCCCCTGGGGCTCAAACGTGTATTTGTGCTATTACTGTAGATAACTAACTCGTAACGTATGTACTTCGAACTCTAGCCTCATAAAGAGACTAGAGGGGTGTGTTTAGTAATAAATACATATATTTTGAATATATACCTGGTGTGGTCCTCTTTCATTTGGTCACTCAAGAGATTATAGACTGGTAAAACAAGCTGCTTTACATTCCTTCAAGACTTAGCCTGAAGGCTGCTCTCCATAGCTACCACTAGGATAGCTTTCAATAAAGGTTGTCTTTAACCTATCTCCAATAAGGGGTTGTTTGGACTGGTGCAAGGTGCCCACTATAATTAGTGGACAGCATATGCCAGGCCAACTTCTCACATTGGTGTGCAGCGTGTGGGATTCCAGCTTGCTATTGTTTTACCAGATAATCTCAATTGAATTGATCAACTGAAAACCACTAAGGGTACCTAAGGTACATATAAATCAAGCTTAGTAATACAGTAAGTTCTACTGAACTTAGAGTTGTGTGTTAAGGGACAGCACACCCTTTCTACAACTCAAGAGAGTTTAGTAGGCCACACTAGAGTAGGTAGTGCATACACCACACCTCACTAGTAATGTCTTCAAAGCCAGGACCCAGTGAGTCCTTGCCAGAAGCCAGTGGGCTTCTTCCTCCAAGTATGATAAACTCCCATTCTTGGAATTGAGAGCATTATGCACTGCTAGGAAGTTGAAGACAGGCAAAAGTGCCAGCACCCAACACCTCAGGGAGGTGTTACTAACTGATGATCTCAGCAGGCCCCTAGGGTCTGAAGGGGTAGGCAAAGAGGGTGGGGCAGAAGATGAGGAAGGGGCCAGGGGTGAAGAAACCCAGGCCCCCCTCTGAAACTGGCCAGGAAGGTGAAAATTACCTTGTCCTGGAGAATCCAATTCCTCCTGTGGTGGAGGAGGAGGGAGAGGATCAGACTGACCTCCCCTTTGTCCCCCAGGAAGAGTTCTGAGTGTGCCCAGAAGGTCTAGGTCTCCTTCTCAGGAGTCTAACCACTCTGACACCTCAATAGGGACCTCTGTCTCCTCTCATAGGAGGGAATCCTCTCATGAGAGGAGAAAGAGACTGATTCAATATGAGCAAGCTCAGCTTGAACTCAGGAAACAGCAATTGGCTATAGACAGGGAGTCCCTAGATCTCTATAGAGAGAGACAAAAGTTGGGACTAGAGTCCCATGGTGGCAGCAGTTTCCCCAAAGATAGGGAAAGGTCTTATGACCATAGAAACCTGAGCAAGATTGTCCCTCCCTACCAGAGTGGGGATGACATCCACAAATGGATAACTGCTCTAGAGAGGGCCTGTAAAGTACAGAGGGTCCCTCAGGAGCAGTGGGCAGCAATCTTGTGGCTCTCCTTTGCAGACAAAGGTAGAGATAAGCTCCTCACTGTTAGAGAGGAGGATGCTGACAATTACAAAGTCTTGAAGAGTGCTCTGATAGATGGGTTTGGCCTAACCACTGAACAGTATAGGTTGAAGTTCAGAGACATCCAAAAGGCTCAGACTCAAGACTGGGTTGATTTTGTAGATTGTGCTACTAAGGCTCTGGAAGGTTGGATACATGGCAACAAGGTGCATGACTTTTTAGGATTGTACAATTTGATTATGAGGGAGCAGATCCTTAATAATTGTCAAAAACAGCTTTTACACCAGTACCTGGTGGACTCTGATCTGACCTCTCCCCAAGAATTGGGAAAGAAGGCAGACAAATGGGTCAGAACCAGAGTAAAGACTAAGAATCAGGGTGGTGACCAGAAGAAAGATTCTACCAAGTCCCAAAAGAAAGGTGGGGATAAATCTAAGGATAAATCCACTACAGGGCCCCAAAAGTCCTCTTCTGGGGGTGGGTCCCAAACTCCTTCCTCTCCTGAAAAGAAACCATATTGCCATGTCTGTAAAAAGCCTGGACACTGGAAAACTGATCCCAGTTGCCCCAGGATTGGCAATAAAGAAAATGTTCCTCCAACAACTACTACCACCCCTCCTGGTACTACCAGTAGTAATCCTCCAGTTGGAAGTAGTGTACCCAAAAAGTTAGGTGCTTTCGCAAGAGGAACAGAGGTGGGCCCTAGTTTAGACAGGACCCCCTCAACAAACTCCTCTGACTCTGATGGTGGTGTAGGATTTGCCACCTTTACCATGGGTCCCAATGCATTGGGCAGGTACAGACTGGAGCCAATAATTAATGGTCAGAAAGCTGTGGCATTTAGGGACACAGGGGCTAGTGTCACCATGGTGGCAGGGAAACTAGTCCCCCTCACCAGCTTTTACCTGAGTTTAAATACCAGGTAACCAACATTGATGGTGTCAGAACAGATCACCCCATGGCCATGGTCAATCTCAGCTGGGAAGGGGTCACAGGCCCAAAAAGAGTGGCAGTGTCCCCAACCTTGCCTGTAGATTGCCTGATGGGCAATGATCTGGAAATTTCAGCCTGGGCTGAAGTTGAACACCAAACCCATCTGAGAATGCTGGGCGTCCCTGTAAGGTTAGTGGGGCTGTGATGGCCACAGCCCAAGCCCAGGGAAACTTTGGAGAGATGGAGCCTGGAAGAATGGCCCACTCTCCCCCAAAAGAGAGCACAAGGGTTGAAGAAAAGTCTTCTTCCCTCCAGACAGTAGGTAGGGGTCAGCCTCCTCAGGGAACTGACCCTACCCCTAGTGAAGGAACTGCCCCAGAGGTAGTCAGGCCTCGCCTGGCCCCACCCCTGATGGCAGAGGACCCTTCCAAGGTGGTACCCAGTCTGGAGCAGGTAACCTGCCCCTCTCTACCCTGCCTCAGTCAGCCCAGGGCTGCAGAGGTCAGGGAGGTCAGTGGACCACCCAGGGCCCCCTGTCCAGAGGAACCCCCATCAGCAGATTAGGGGCACCCAGGCTAGTAGCCCTAGCCAGGTGAAAATTCCTCAACACACTGAGGGATCCCCCATACCTTTGAGTAGGGACCTCCCCAGAAGGACTCTGTTAGGCAAGGGCAAACCTGGGACCAAAAGGTTCCAAACCTGCCATGTCCCTCCAGTGGTCCATCCAAAGGGACCCAACCCCCAGCTGTAGGCAGCCAAAGGTTGACCCTTAGAGCACAGTGCAACTCAGTCATGGAAAGACAGGCATACATGGTGACCAGTGATCTGAGGAAGCTGAGACCAACCTTCCTAGGGCCTCTCTTCCCTTCTCATACACCTCACCAGCCTTGTACTTTACCAAAGCACACCACAGGTAGTAATTCCCCATGGTGGAGACCCTCTCATACCCTTAGGGTGAGGGATTGCTTAGTGGACCATAAGATAGGGGGCAACCATGCTAGTGCAGGTGCTTCCTTATATGGCCACGTAGTCAATAAAGGCTCAACTGGCCAAGGTTAGCCTTATCTCCTTTCGTTTGGGGGGTTATGTAGGAAGGTGGAATCTGACTATATGGTTGCCCCCACTTTTTTCCTGGTGTTTTGCTGGTTTATGACTTAGTTGGACTGGGATCCTGCTATTCAGGGCCCCAGTCTATCTGCTTCCTCTATAAAATGGTTTCCATGTGCCTTAGGCACATCTCTGATTGGAATCTGAGTGCCCTTATAAGTCCCTAGTATATGGTATACTATGTACCCAGGGCATAGGTACCTCAGAGGCCTACAAGGGCTGCAGCATGTATTGTGCCACCCCTGGAAGGCCATCCAAAGGACACCACAGGTCTGCTACTGCAGCCTGGGTAAGGTGGTGCATGCACCCTTACTGTGATATAGGCTACCTATATCACTACATACATACACACATATAAACCTATAAGTCACTCCTATGGCAGGCCTTATCAATCCTGAAGGCAGTGTGCGTGGTTCCTATGTGAGAGGGTGCCCCTGCATGAGCTGGGCCCCTCTGCAGCGTTCGGAGACCCTTCTCTGATGCTGTTTGTAGTGCAGCCCAACCATATACTCTTAAGCGCATTATAACCTCGCGTTAAATGCTAACTTTGGGATGGCTGCACGGAAACATGTCGTGTTTGGTGTCAAACATCTTGGAATACTACCCCCCCACCAGTTCTGGCAGCGGGGGTAGCATTCCACCCTTCTAGAGGGAGAGACATGTACACACCGGTATACCCGGTACTGACTTTCCAGAGCCCTGGCATCACAAAATGGATGCCGTTGTCACAGACACGAGTCTGGCCTCCTGCTGCTGACTGAAACTCCGGCAGGGGAGGCCTGGACAATAGGTTTCCTGTCCCAGGGAGGTGTAACCACCTCCCCAGACAGGATAGTGTGTATTGGGGCTGGGCGGGAGCACTCTCTGGTGCTTTGAAGTCCTGCACTGGGGGCACATTTGGTGTCCCTGTGCATACCCCAGTTCAAACCGGCTCAGGGGCTTCCAGCCCCTGCTCTGGCGCGAAACTGGACAAAGGGAAAGGGGTGTAACCACCCTCTGCCCTGGCCCTCCCATAGGTGGGACCACAGAGTATGTCCAACCCCCTACCTTAGTATAAGTAGGGGAACCCAGTCCTTAGGACTTTAGATTTACCTGGACGAAACTCTGATACAGAATCCTGGACCTTCGACGCTCTACTTTAAGATTAGAGGACTGAAGAATCTCCCTTGGGGTCAAGGAGTGACTCCCTGCTTGGCAGGCACCAAAGAAGCAATTGTCCGGTCTGCATCGCTGAAGCTCCTGTCGGACGCCGAAGTCTTTGCATCACCAGAGGTGGATTTCCAGACTTCCCCGAGACTGCCCTGAGTCCCCAGCAAAGCTGAGGCCCGTAGCTGTCGTGGGTAACGTGGAACCGTGACCCCTGGACACCGAACACATTTGCAAGTGCATCCTCTTCTGGGTCTTCCAAGAAGTCGTGCTTTGGGCTCCGAGTAGCCCCAGCCTCCAGCACCAACTGCACCGAAGATCACTGGCCTCCACTCCACGAGTGCCCTGTGAGCCAGCTCCACGTGCACCATCTCGAGGCTCCTTCGCGGTCGCTAGTCCGTTGGCCCTCATGAAGGCCAATCTTTTTCTGCTTGGGCTCCCTGGTTGCTCCAGGTGTGCCCTGACTTATCCTCGCTGGGTGAGTTCCCCAGACCTTGCTGGTCTGCAACATCGTCCTTCTTCCATTTCCATGAGACTTGCCGTTGCCAAGGCTTGTTGGGTCCAATCCGGTCGCCGACACCCCTGCAATCGACAGACGTCGTGGGACAGCTCGAATCCAGCTCCTGGTTGTCGTCGACACCTCCTGGACCTCGTGGCTGAAGAGTCAAGACGACTGTCAACCTACCTGAAGCACTCGACATCGGTGGGCATCTGCTCATCGCCTTCCTGGTCACTGGCTAGTGACCCAGACTCTGTCCCCTCTGCTTTCAGGTTCTTCAGATCTTCGATCCACCTTTGGATCCACCCCAACACTTTCGACTTGGCCGCCAGCAGCACTTTGCAGCAGATCGCCATTGAAAGCGACGACGAAACCTGACCCCGAAAGACACCTATGCACCCGGCTCCCCTGGGTGAGGTAACTCGAGTACTCCGGTGCTCCCATGGGTATTGACACTAGAACAGCCTAGTTCTCAAAGGGTTTGCTCCAAGTCCTCCTCTAAGTGTCCCTTTTCTTTTAAATTCTAATCGCGACTTTCCCCTTAGAAGTTAACGGTGGTTCGCGGCTGTGTTCATACACTGCACGCGTCCCCCGTGGGTCCCCTGTGTCACTGCCTTGGGTGGTTCCTTGTGGGCCAAGCACTTCTACAGGCTCTAGGCTTTGTGTCTAGCTCAGTCGTGGTTCTTATACCACTTTATTGGTATATGGTTTGGTACGCCCCTGGGGCTCAAACGTGTATTTGTGCTATTACTGTAGATAACTAACTCGTAACGTATGTACTTCGAACTCTAGCCTCATAAAGAGACTAGAGGGGTGTGTTTAGTAATAAATACATATATTTTGAATATATACCTGGTGTGGTCCTCTTTCATTTGGTCACTCAAGAGATTATAGACTGGTAAAACAAGCTGCTTTACATTCCTTCAAGACTTAGCCTGAAGGCTGCTCTCCATAGCTACCACTAGGATAGCTTTCAATAAAGGTTGTCTTTAACCTATCTCCAATAAGGGGTTGTTTGGACTGGTGCAAGGTGCCCACTATAATTAGTGGACAGCATATGCCAGGCCAACTTCTCACAGAAGTAACGAAGAGAAATAAAAGTATGTCTCCTAGTTGCGCCTCTCCTTTGGAGGCATATCTTTTTTGGCGCATTCCCAGGTTTACAAGGTCTTGTATATCTGGGAATGTGACAAAAACCATGGGAGTTGCGTGTGAACACCAATGCAACGGCCATGGAACGCCTACCCAGGGCATAGTAAGACAACGTAGCAATTTGCACTGTGTTGCGTTACTCTAGAATTTTGGAGTCACTCAAAGCCATGTAAAGTGGGTTTGCAAGGCTTCAAAAATCTGACTTAAGGCCTGCGCCGCTCTTCTACCATGTTGCGTGGTGTAAGAGCAACGCAAACTGGGTTATAAACATGGTCCCAAATTTGGCAGCAAGCTACATACTGGTTCAGAATTAATGCTTTTTGTGATTTGGTGTAAATCATTTCAGTAGTTTTTGTGGAATTAACAATAAAAAGGTATGTTTATTTCATGCTGCTGTGGATCTGCAAATCTAACAGATCAAAAGATATGATCTGATTGGCTGTCACCACATCAACAAAGATGTAGAGGCAGACACTTCAGGAACTTTGGGACTCTGTCCCCTGTCCAAAACAAAGATTAGAAAAACATATAGAGGAGAGCCTAGGGATACCCTGCCCCCTAGGTGTGATGGGGTCAAATACTTGATCCACAATGCCAATGAAAATAGAGGGCTCATAAACTTTTGGAATCTGCTCCCCAGTAGGCCAGGCCATGGGGGTCTCTATTATTTTGGAGGTGGAGACTTGTGGACCCCCTTGCTGAGCATTTTTCAGACCCATGGGACGCCATACCCTGCAGCCGCTTTTCATCAAAAGAAGAGGGGTCAGCCGGCCTTGATTAGGCCTTAGGGACCCACATGCCATGTGCCCGCTTTCAATAAAATTGGGAGGCGTGCATGCGACCCTCCTCCCTGAGACTTAATGAGGTCCTTAAGATCCCATTCCATGGGCCAAAAGTTACATTTTGGGAAAGGAGATGGGTCCCCCTCCCTGAGCCGTATCCCCTGGGGCCAAATGTGAGCAGTATGTCTAGAACCCCATCCCCTGAGATACTGCAGTTCTCTGCTTGGGAAAGTGTGGACATTCCCTGCCCACTGTCTCCAAGCCAGGGAACACAGTTTTCCTCACATCCGAGTGGGAGCAAAGAAAAATGCTGCTCCCACCTATGTAGGAGTAAAGTAACAGAGCCAACTCCCACCAACATCACAATGGGTGCTGGATGAAAAGCTGGCAGGGGCACCGGGCATTGGCGTCCCCTGCAGCACCCAACTTAAAAAAATAGTCAGCACCCCGGTGGGCACTGGGTCACCTATGGAAAAATGTAATGGCTGGCTTCTGCTTGCACCACAATTGGTGCTGCCTGAGGAGCTGGTTGTCTGGTAAGGAGTGCGGGGGCCTTCAGGCTTCCCTTGCAGCCCCAACAAAAGAAAATGTGCGGGTGCCCCAGGCAGGCAACAGGGCACCAATAAAAAAATAAATATTCCAACAAAAGGAGCCACGTTATTTTTATTTTTATTAATCACTGATCTTGTACAAAGTGCTCCATAATGCACTAGAACGTTTTTTTTTTTTAATTATTTGTTTTCTTTCTAGTGGTGCCCCTAGAAAGAGGCATGGGCACCACCAACCAATTTTTTAATGTTGTGGAGGGCTGCAGGGAGCACAGCAGGCCCCCGTTACATTAAAAATTAACCACAGTAAGTCTCCTGGGTCATTGAATCCATGACCCTAGGAGAGCTTACCATACGATGAGCTGAAGCTTTATGCTTTTAAGCTGGAGTGCAGGCCCTTGTTGTGGTTGTTTGCATAGCTGCACTTTGTGGCCTGAAATCTTTTTTAAAAAGACTCAAAGATGTGATTAATGTTTTTTTTAAGATGCTTTTTATTAAATAAATAAGACAATCACTTTTACTAAAGATTGCAATGTGTGAATTTATGAAATATGCATTTGACTATAGTTTTTGGTGACTTTTTGACAAAGCCAATAGGTATTCTTTATATTTGTTGATGTGCCTACCCTTGATAAAGCCAATTGGCCCAGCCACTTTTAGATTTTGCTAGTTTGAGCTTTTGAAAAAGCCAGTTTGCCTGCCTTACATAAAAGAACACCTTTTATATTGTTTAAAGACATAGCCAGCCTTGTGCATCAGCGGAGGGTTGGATGCAGGGCCTGACTGCATCACTCATGACAACATGGCAGAGGCGTGAATTATTATCAAAGAGTGATTGATTGAAGATTCTGTAGTAAATAGACTTGGTCTATCTATTAGCCTGGCTTACTTACTAATATTCCAGATTTAAACTACAAGAAAGTTTGGGTTATGAGAAGATGATGCTATGGACATTGTCAGCAAACATGAATTTCATATGACTTTCCAGAATATAGGTTGAAATTAATTTTTCCTTAGACCTTTAAATTGTATATGATGCATGTTTTTAAGTATTTTTTATTGTGATTATATATTGTGGATAATAAAGGAATGATCTACTTCTGAAAAGATGTAATGTTTCCAGAATATATGTTGAGATTAATTTTTCTTTAGACCATTAAAGCGTATATGAGGCATGTTTTTAAGTATTTTTGTTTTGGAATCATATATTGTGGCTCATAAAAGTATAATGTAATTTACCTGAAAAGATCAATTTTTTTCCTCTTTTCTTAATTTTTCTCTTGTTTTCTCTTCCTTCAGTAGTGAATGTATGTATATGAGAAATATTTAATGTATAAATCTGTTCCCATTTTGCTGTGAATTTTGAAATAAAGTTTAGCTGTGCTCATTATCGTCACGATTCATGTCTCTCACAAGCTGGCAACCACTTAGGATTTGCCACTCAAGCCACTAGTCTATATTATTACAAATAACACACTCCTTTCCATCTCCAGAACACTGGAGTTGGCCTCTTTGATCCCTTTTGTTTCCCATAGATGTTCATAGGCTTTGTTCCTATTTCCTTCTTCCTCCTGTTGTTGTAGAGACTGGCAGATTGTATTTCCTCTTCCAAAAAAGGGACAGACCCGTTGAACAAGAAAATAAAAAGGAGTTTAGTCTTAGTCTAGGTAAACAGAGAAGTTTCCAAATAAAGAAGGCATGCTGGTGGGAACAAAATGCTCATCAAGGAATAATCACAACATTGGTGCTGAGTCCAATGAACATCCACACATGAAATATCAAATTTACCTAAGCTAAACCCATCACACAAACCATCATTTGTATTCATTGATGAAAGTCACCTGTTCCAAATGCGGTGCCCAACTACATATCTAGGCTTCTCTTTTTTCCCTGGAAGCAAGTACATAAGTTGTGCAGTGCTGTCCTTTGCATCTTCACGTATAGCTGACAGAATGAAAATGTCATAATCACACCCAATAGGATTTTAGACTCTGTCCTCTGTGACATTGGTAGCCAGGCAACAGTGCATGTGTTCTGACCACTAAAACATGTCAAATTGGCTTAATTGTAAAAAGCCTTGTTTCCTTGAAGAGTCCAGCTGACTGTTTACAGTCTTGACCCTGCTCCAATAGGAACAATCTAGCCCGAACTGACAGGCCAGGTCCTCCCTGAACTGGAGCACAAGCAACCCATGACCAGTTTTGCCCTGATTGGGGCTCATCAGTCAGGTGTAGCTTGATTTTAGATGTACAGTGAGAATGGGACTGATGTCTGAGCATACTGTTGCCATTTAAGGCAGTCAATCATACACACAGACGGGGATGGAGGGACAGCTTGCACTAAGTCTAACTACAGACAATCACACAGGGTAGAATTCCAACTCATCGTTCTTTTGCCCACCATGCCACCTCAGTTTTAGGTTTAAATTTCTTTTAATGTTTTTATCCGCAAAGGAAACCAATGAGCCAACGTGCTCTACAATCATCGGGTTGCAACCCGGCACTTCACTGTCATAGTCATATATCTCAGGCAAAAACAACAACAAACAAGAATACAAAACCCCCCTCCTCCTCCTCCGCTGCGTAAAATAAGTATTTAACCGGGAAATTGTTGCAGCCCAATAGGTGAATCTCTAAAGCAACTAAGTGGCAGGTGCAGCAGGCGTGGTCGCCAGTGGAGGGTCTGTTAGTCGTAATAATCTAAGGTATTTGGGACAGGTGAGTTCTGTGAATTCCGATGTTAAAAGCGATAAGAGAGGGGCCCAGAGTTCGTGGAAGGAGGCCCCTGGGTTGGTCAAAGAGAGAGAAATCTTTTCCATCTCAAGAATGGACCATAGCTTGTGTAACCAGCCCAACCGGGTGGGCACTGTCGTAGCGCCCCAGTGTGTGAAAACGTTCTGAACTGCCGCCCCCAGGGTCAGGGCCATTTGTTTGCCTCTCCTAGAATGAAGTGGGTAGGTGATGGCATTGGGAAGGCCTAGGAGGATATATGCCGGAAATCTCGGAATCTGTGTGGCAAAATGTGAGTCAATCTCATCTAATATTTGTGTCCAATATGTCCCCAAAGACGGGCAGTCCCAAAGCAGGTGGGTAAGAGTACCCAACATGCCGCAACCGCTCCAACACAACGGGCTACGCGAAGGATTGCTTCTATGAAGCAGCACTGGGGTTAAGTACCAGTAGGTGGCCAGTTTAGTAGCCGTTTCGATGGAAGATACGTTACGGGCCGTGCGACGGGCTCGATGGTAAATGTCCCTCCATTCTTTCAGTGAGAGTTCCCTTCCCAGTTCTCCCTCCCAACGCAGTTGCCCAGAGGATTTCTCCGCGTCTGTAGGGGTCCGTAAGAATTTATACAAGTCGGACGTTAAGCGTGCGTCGCTATATCTTGTGATTAACCACTTCTCGAATGGTGTAAGCAACCTCTCTGCACCCTCCCGCACCCCCTCCTGCAGCACCCAATGCCGTATCTGGAGATATCGGTATCTCTCCGCCTCAGGGAGCCCGAGCCCCGTACGGAACTCGACAAACGGCCGCAGGCCTGAAAGATCAAAGAAATGTCCAATAGAACGAGTAGCGTCTGTCGTCCAATGGCGGAATGCCCCATAGTCAAGGCCGGGCGTGAAATCTGGGTTCTTCATGATAGGCGTGATGGGGGATGGGAAGGTCGTGATTCCTCTAGCAGTCGCCGTTCTATCCCAAGCTGCCATAATGGGCCGGGTCACCTCTGATAAGTATAAACTGCGGTGTCGCCCCTGGCGAGAGAGAAAGGGGACCCCCCATAACGATCGTCCTGCAAGAGCCCTGTCCATGAACAGCCAGTGTTTCTCTGATTCAGAGCGAGACCACTCTAATAGAGCCCTCAGCTGAGCCGCCCGCCAGTACGCCAGTAGGTCTGGGACCCCCAGTCCCCCTTCCGCCGGGACCCTGTATGCAAGATCACGGCGCATCCGAGCTCTTTGATCACGCCAGATAAAGCGCTCAATGTCTCTCTGCATGGTCCGGAGGACCCAGGTGGGAGGCAGCAGCGGGAGGGTATGAAAGGTATAAAGAAGTTGAGGTAGTAACACCATCTTCACCGCTGCTATCCGTCCCAGCCACGAAAGGCAGTGAGGTCTCCATCTGCGAAGGGAGTCCCGCACTAGTTTTACGAGCCTAGAGTAATTCAACTGTCTGGTAAGAGAGATATTGGGGGCCACCCGGAGGCCGAGGTAGGTGATAGCGTCCGAGACCCAGTGAATCTGGAAATCTCGCTGGAGGAGTTCCAACGTCTCTGGCTCTAAGGACAAATTAAGGGCTTGTGACTTATGCACATTTATCTGAAAGCCCGAGGCCAGGGCGAATCGCGCTAATTCGTCCAGAAATGCCGGTAAAGAATCCCGAGGATGTTCCAGGGTCGCCACCACGTCATCGGCATAAAGACAGAGTTTGTGCTCTGACCCTCCGAAAAAGATCCCTCGGATAGATGGGTCATCCCGAATCCTCTGAGCCAATGGCTCCATGTAGAGGGCAAAAAGAAGCGGCGACAGCGGGCAACCCTGTCTGGTCCCTCTGCGTATTGAGAAGGCCGCTGACGCCACACCATTCACCCGTACCGTGGTGGTAGGGTTCGCATAGCTCAAAAAAATCCACTCTATGAAGCGCTCAGGTAGGCCAAAATGGTTCAGCGTCGCCCGGAGATACGGCCAGTGGACCTTGTCGAATGCCTTCTCAGCATCGACCGAAAGGATCATGCGTTCCGCCGGGAAACGCTCGGCGCGGTCCATCAGGTGGAAAAGCCGCTTGGTATTGTCGGAGCATTGGCGCCCCGAGACAAAGCCCGATTGATCCGGGTCTATGAGTCCGGGTAGGTGACGAGAGAGCCGGGCTGCTAGGATACCCGTAAAGATCTTTAAGTCTACATTGAGCAGGGATATTGGGCGGTAGGAGCCGCAAAAGCTAGGGTCCTTCCCTGGTTTGGGGATCACAGTGATTAAGGCCTCTAGCATAGAGGAAGGGAAGGAAGAAGCCGTTGTCGACCCAACGGAGCCAGCACACCACATAATTTCTTATAAAAACCAGAGGTAAATCCGTCAGGGCCCTGTGATTTGTTGTGTTTGAGTCGTGCTATCGCCGAGATAACCTCCTCCAGCCGAATGGGAGCTTCGAGGCCCGCGGCTTGAGACGGCAACAATTTGGAAGTGCCCACCCCCTGCAGGTATCGAGTAGGCTCAGTGTCAGGCAAAACTTGGTCCGAGTACAATGTTTCGTAGAATCGCCTAAATGCCTCTACGATCGTATTGTCGTCGCTATACCTTCCTCCCCCCTCCCCAGGGTCCTGTATCAGTGTCACTTTATGTGCTTGGCGTTGTGCTCGGAGGCGGTTTGCAAGGAGGCACCCGCATCGGTCGCCTCCTATATAGAAGGCATGTTTGAGGTGGAGGGCTGCATACTCTGCTCGGTCATGATCTAACCCTGCAAGCTGTGCCCGGGCTGTCTTCAACTGTCTCCAGAACCTCGGAGCTCCGGTACGCTGATGGATACGCTCCAGCTCAGTGATATCGCCCATCAAACGCTCACGCTTCTCCCTCCTATCCCTATTGTCGGCCGACGCACTACTGATGAAAACCCCTCGAATAACTGCCTTCATTGCCTCCCAGAGGGTCATCGTGGATATGTCCGGGGTGTCATTTAAAGCCAAGTAATCTGTTATGCTTCCCTCAACCTGTTGCACTACTGAGGGACGCTGGAGCATGGTTTCCCGCAAGCGCCAGAAGCGACGAGAAGGACGCCGTGGAGGGAAAGTCAGGGAGAGCTGCAGTGCAGAGTGGTCAGAAAGAGGGCAAGGGAGAATCTCCACTTCGCGGGTATGCTGTGTTAGGAAGTCGGAGGTGAAGATGTAATCAATCCGATTGTAAGTTTTATGAGGGTGTGAGTAGAACGTGAAGGCCTTAGTGTTAGGGTGCTTAAGTCTCCATACATCAGTGAGCCCCGCTTCGGTCAGTAACCACTTCCCCGCCTTGGACAAAGTCCCTGTCTGGCCCCATCGTTGTCCAGAACGATCCATGTCACCATCTAAAGCCATATTGAAGTCCCCGCCTAGCAAGACTGTCCGTTCTGGCAAACCTGTGACCTCTTGAATGGCCGTTTTTATAAACCCATCTTGCCCATTATTGGGGACGTATACCGAGGCTAGTACAAACGTGTGTGTGTCTAAGGTAAAGGAATGGGCCAACAATCTCCCTTTAATTTCGGCCTGTTTGTTCCCAACATGCCCCGGAAACCGAGAAGAAACCAAAATGGCAACCCCCGCAGTCTTGGACGTGGCTGACGAAAACATCTGTAAGGGGAACTCCTTTGAGCGTAAGCGATGAGTGTCGGCTGCGAGACGGTGCGTCTCTTGAAGTAGGCAGATATGGGCGTCTGACCGCTCCAAATACGACAGAAGGGCTCGCTGTTTAGTGGGACTGTTGAGGCCATTCACATTTAGGGAAACGACGAGAATGTCAGGGGCCATAGTGATGGAAGACCAAGTGCGCTATAACTAACAGCAGCTGACCAGCGGGTTGGTGGGCATGCAGGGGCCTGCAAGAAGAGCCTGCCATGAGAGCGAAGGAGGAGGAGACAACCCAATGAAAAAGGGGGAAAAACAGAGAAGAAACCCCCCTGACTAACAAAACAAGAAAAATAATCATTAATAGAGTTCACAAATGTCCCAGGCAATCAGCCTGTGGTGAGGCGTGGGATGGATAGCAGGAGCCCCCGCCGCCCCCCCCCACCCCGGCCACAACAGCCGGATCAATCCCACCGGCAGATGGAGAAGAATCGAAGATGAATAACACTTCAAAAGGGAGCCCAGGTCAATCTGCGGAAGCGGAATCCTCCGAGAGGGTCCGAAGGTCCTTCGAGCGTTCCTTGGCTATAACCTCCGGGTTTGGACGAGAGGTCGATGACGAGCCCCCCACTCTCTGCCAGTGGCCTGCATCTTCTCTCCGGTGCGGGATGGCCTGTTTCACCGTGTCCTCGTGGTCCGCCCCCGGGAGATGCAAGAGAGAAGACGCCTCTTCTAAAGAACATATCTGGCGAAGCCTTCCCTCCCATTTAAAAATAAGTCGGAATGGATGCCCCCAAGAGTATGCAACGTCTTTTGAGCGGAGGAATGCGGTGACTGGCCGGAAATCACGCCGTTTCTGAAGGGTGGAGGCAGCTAAGTCCTGGAATAGGAGAGGTTTACAGGATTGAAATTCGAGAGGGTGCTTGGACCGTGCCTCGCGCAAGATGCACTCCTTAAGCTTGAAATCATGAACGCATGTCAGAATATCGGGCGGCTGAGCTGTCGGCGACCTCCTGAGCCCCACTCGATGTGTGCGATCAAGACGGATCTCCCTGTCCGGGGGATCTCCCAATATGTGGCGGAATAAATCTGCGACAAAAGTTTCAATGTCCTGTGCCTCCGCTCCCTGAGGGACCGCCCGGATCCGGATATTGTTCCGACGAGAACGATTCTCCAAGTCCTCCGTATGGGACTGAAGGTCTAGCTGCTGTTCACGCAGTCGGATCACCTCCTGCTGGAGCTGGGACACCGCCTCGTCTCTGACAACTGTCTGATTATCTAGATCGTCCACTCTCTCCCCTACTGAGTCAATGTCCTGACGTAGCTCCCGTATTTCGGCCGTTAGATCTTTTTTCATGTTATAGAACTCCCTGGTGAGATCCGCAAAAAGCGATTCCAGGACACTACGGGTGACAGGGCCATCAGGATCTGCCAAGTCCCGCCGCTCGGCAGCCCCACCCGATTGCGACATTGCTGCTGTTCCACTAGCCCCTGCTTTGAGTAGTAGATCTTTGACTGATCTGTCCCTTCGGCCTCTGGAGGTTGCCATTGAGGAAGGACTGCACGGTCAAACGCAGAGTAGGAGATGCGGGCAGCAGCAGCACGTGGCGCTCAGCACAACTCAGTAAAAGCCCCAACTAGGTCCCTCCGTGGGCAGGCTCCGCCGCTGACGGTACCTTCTGAAGAACCGATATATTCCTCCCTGGTTGCCGTCCCTAGGTGATGGGGGAAACTCCAGGCAGTGATAGGTTCCCGGGGGGTTCTTCACCCAGCACAGCCACGTGGCAGCGATCTACTCTCCACCGGGCGGGCACCGAGACACTGGCAGCAGAGGAAAGGGTGCTTAGGTTGTTCTAATTTGAGTCCCATCAGGTGCACTTGCTGACCGACCAGGCCGCCATTTTGTTCCCTACTCCGACTCTCGATGCTCCCATGCACATACCAGGACGCCCAGAGGCGTCTGCAGGCCAGCAGTCAAAGCCCCTCCCAGCTCGGCTGCACCCAAATGTGGTCCCAGAAATGCAAAGGGGGTAGGCCAAGCGGAGCATAGACACCCCCGCCGAGATGTCATCACCTTCCGGGCCGTCGCTGCGGGGGCTTAACGTCAATCAACCCCCGGTGAGTGGCAAGTGCAGAGGGGGGGCCCCTGGCGCAGGTGCGTGCAGGTGCCGGCGTTTCAATGCTGGCGTAGTAAGTCGCGGCTCACCTTCTGCGATGGGGCGTCGTTCCAGCCCTCTCCGCGCTCCACCGCTGAGGATTCGGCAGGGTAGGAGGCACCAGCCCCAGGCAGCCGACAGCTCCCCGCGCCCTCTAACTCAACGCGGCTCCCGCCGCGGAGCCGCGGGTCTCAGCATTGGCGCATCCGGGAGAGCGCGTTGTGCAGAGGGAGACGGGCCCGGCACTCCAGGCCCGCCCAGGTACAGGATCGCACGGGTAGGCGCACAGTTCAGCAAGGGGACCGCGGTGCAGCCCGTAGATTCAGGCCCGCGCCGCCATCTTGGTGCTATTGGACGGCGCTCTTCACGGCCACAGGTCTCCCAGTGTTGCTGCTCCAGCACCATGCGGGCGCCCCCCACCTGCACTGGGGCTCTCAAGGGCGTTTACAGGCCACGGCGACCAACACCACTGCCGCAGCCCGGCGCCGCCGTCGCCGATCAGGCTCCGGGTGTGCCCGGTCGCTCACACCACCAGGATCGGGGCTGGAATCCGGCACTCTCCCTTCGCCAAAGCGGATCCAATGTGTACGTGGAGGATTCAGATGCTGTCCGGGTCCGAATCTGCCGGTAGGACCTTGCTATAAGGCGCTGTGTTGGCTAGGCGCGGGTCACGGGAGGGAGCGGCGAGTGTATGCGACCTACTCGTCCGCCATCTTGGACACGCCCCGCCACCTCAGTTTTGACCCAAGTTATATAACATGCAAAATTGTTTCTAAGAAAGAAGGTAACACTTTGACCTTGTTTTTTTCAGATAATGGTCTGTCGGCATTCATTTCTGACCTTGATATAATTAATTGTTAATTACAAATACTATGATGTACGCTAAGGTTGAATTTTTTTTTTCTTCTTCACCGCTTGCCCCTCCCCATTCAGTCACCACCAGGCCATTGGCTGCCCCCCTCAGGATTGCTTATCTCAGCAGCACACACTTGTCCATTTAAGTTTGTTTACGTTAGCTGCACAACAAAATTTAAAATAAAACCCATTTCTTTTTTTTTATTTTATTTTTTGTTTTCATTTTTTCGATTTTTTATTTTTGGCTTTTCTGTTGCGTATTTGATTCTTTTCCCAACTGGAAATTAGGAAGATGCCTTAAGCATCATTGTTTACCCTTCTAGGGCCAATGCTTATTATAAAAGTCTTCAACAAAACTCTGAATAATCGTATGAAAATTATGCATAGAGGCTAAATGTCATAGTGGAACTTCAAGTCAGGTGACAGAAAGACAGACACAATGGCACCCCTGCCATACCTGATGATGGGAGGCAGTCAGTCATCACTAGCTGTCCGGTTGGTTGCTTTACTAGCTTTGCATATCACAAGCACCCAGAGCAGTCTTTGTGAGCTGAAAATAGGACTTATTTTTCTGTAATCAGGTATGCTGGTATGAACCTTCTTTGAAACTCTGACTAGGCTTTTTATTTACCAATGTGCTAGAATGCTAAAAGTATTATAGCACTTAGAAGTAGTAACTTAAGGTGCTAGTGCTATAGAAAATATAGCAATAATGTTGAAATATTTCTGTTGTTAACATTACTTATAAATGCCCTTGCTGGCTTAATGTTTGTTTTTATTGTTGTCACAATTCATTTTGTGTGCACTAGACTACAGTTTCAGTTCTAAAATAAATATTAAAAAATGTGTGTTCATTTTCTAGTGATGTTTGAGTGTTTTATTTAAGAGGATTTGGTTTTCCACTCACTGTCCCTGACATGTCTTATAAGACTTATCATTACCTGAAACACATCTCGACGTGGAACCTTGCAATGTTCCGCAGACAGGATTTAAGGTATTCTAGTTCACCAAGCCTAACTGGGTCCCGGTATCCGGTCCAGGCTCAAACGCAGTCGGCCTGAACTTGTGACTTTGTTCCAGTCTAGTGCAACTAGATTTCCACTTTTAGTGCTTTGTGCTTTTTCGCGCTATTTTCACGTACATTTTTAAACCTGCATATTTGTGGTTCTACTGATTGGATTATTGTTGTTTTGGTCTTTATTCAATTATTGAAGATGAATCTAGTTTTCTAGAGTGAGATCCTTTTCTGATGTGTTTTCAATGTGTTACTGCTTGAAATGCTGCACAAATGTTTTACACATTGCCTCTAAGTTACGAATGACTGCTCTGTGCCATGTTTGAGCACAGGATAATCTGGGGCTTGCTTGTGCCTCATGCTAACAAGGATTGTGCTTTCTGCTTGAGTAGAGTTTCACCCACCTCAACTAGGAATCCAATTTTTTAGGATCACATTGTCTTGATCGGCTCTAGTTCAGCCTAAATTTGATGCATCCAGTGCAGACAAAAAAAACATGTCATCATGCAATCAAATACGATCTCCCTAGTGCTAGTTCAGATCTAGCCCTGTACTCAAAAGAGTGCAACAATGAAAGATCGACCAGAGGCTCAGAACAGCAGGTCTGACATTCAATAAAGAGGGTTCAGGAGAACTTGAAGGAGGGTGTATGTATGTACCCAAATGAGGGACTCAGCTCACCTATGGGCACAACTTGTGAGGATTTGCATGGATGCGTAGGTCACCCACACAGAGGCATCCCAAGGGTGCACACTAATTTTGCTCAACTTACTGTATGCCACATATTTGTGGCACCTCAGGCCTGTCTTTTGACTCAGCATCAGCTCTTTCCTCACCGGCGAACCCAAAGAATCAGACTCCTGCCTTTCCTCTCCGAACCCACAGAGATCAACTGCGGAGTGCCCCAAGGATCATTGCTCAGTCCCACACTCTTCAACATCTACATGGCCCCCCTCGCCACCATCGTCAGACACCATGGACTCAGCATAGTATCCTATGCTGACGACACCCAGCTCATCCTCTCCCTCATGAAGTAACCCGACAGCACCAGACTCAGCTTCCAGGAAGGAATGAAAGACGTTGCATCCTGGATGAGCAATAGCTTTCTGTAGCTCAACTCGGAGAAGACAGAAGTCCTCGTCATCGGACCTACCCCCTCAGCCTGGGACAACACCTGGTGGCCCACCGCAACCCCCCTCCCACGGACCACGCCCAGAACCTCAGCATCATACTCGACTCCTCCCTCACCATGACCCGACAGATCAATGCCGTCTCCTCCACGAGCTTCAGCACCCTCCGCGTCCTTCGCAAAACCTTCAAGTGGATCCCCCCGAATCCAGAAAGACCATCAGTCACCCACGCACTCATAACAAGCAAACTGGACTACGGAAAAATCCTCTACGCTAGAATCAACAAATCCCTGCTCCGCAAACTCCAGAACACCGCTGCCAGACTCGTCCTCGGCATCCCACAACATGAACACATCACCCAACACCTTCGAGACCTCCACTGGCTCCCTGTCGAGAAGAGAGTAACCTTCAAGCTACTCACTCATGCCTACAAATCCCTCCACAACACCGGACCCCAATACCTCAATTAAAGAGTCTCCTTCCTCATACCCAAGAGAGACCTCCGCTCTGTCGACCTCACCCTCGCCGAAACCCGCGCATCCGCAGAGCCAGAGCTGGTGGAAGAGCCTACTCCTACATCGTGGCAAAGACCTGGAACGAGCTTTCGCTCAACATCAGACGTTTCCCCACTCTGCACACCTTCAGGAAGAGCCTCAAGACCTGGCTCTTCGGCTGATTCGGAGCTGCATGCCACCCCCCCAGCACATTGAGACCCTCAAGGGCAAGTAGCGCGCATCACAAATCCCTGATTGATTGATTGATATGAATGCAAAGGCATTCTCTCATTTCTATGGGGCCATAATACAGAAAATTAAGGCACACTCATCTGTATTCCCTACTGTACAAAGTATCATAATCACTTGGGGGCAAATAAGTGAGCTCATATTTCTGGACCACTTCAAATTACTGCCCCTCATTTTACCTTAAAGTCACAATAATAGATTCCAACTCGGCCATTTCAACCTTTCATAGTTTTGAAATCATTAAAATTAGTGCCATCAAATTGGCTTACAGCAATCTATTTTATCTACGTTGGTTAAAGCAAGATGTACAGTGAGTAAAGAAGTGCTGATTAAATAGATATGGGAGGAATGCATAAAATAAGTCACATTCTACTTTAAAAGCACTTAAATAGAAAGCAGATATTGCAGAAGTTTGTTGTGTCAGACAATCTGGTGACTGCATTGTCTTGAATGAGCAGCATGTTACCTTATTCTATGAATATCGTTAGTGGAGCAGCAGCCTGATACCAATGCCTGGCCTTTGAATTTACCTCTCATTCTCTCCATTTAGATTGCTCTAAATCAGTAGCAGCCCATCCCTGCAAAAGTGGCAGGGCGGGCCGGAGGAGGGAGCTGGAGAGGGGGGGGGGGTGGGAAGTGTTGAAGGACAAAATTATAATAATAAAAAAAAATAACTTACCTGATCTCCGCCGTCCGCTGCATCATGCTCTTCCGTCTTCTGGCCACAGGCTCTATAATGCACTGCAGCCAATCCTGACGCTGCATGAAAGCAGGATTGGCCTGAGACTTTGCATTCCCAGGCAGACTGAGAGCCTGTGCCTGCTCTCTCCAGCCCCAGCAACGCAGCTGAGGCTGGAGAAAACTCAACTGCGCATGAGGGTTTGGCCAGCCTGAGCCAAACCCTCATGCACAGAGAAGGGAGTGCACTACTACTCCCTCACCACAGTGTCATCCCCCTGGACCCGCCCTGAGGACTCATCATAGTCCTGGGGGATGTAGGAAGGTGGAATCTGACTATATGGTTGCCCCCACTTTTTTTATGGTGTTTTGCTGGTTTATGACTTAGTTGGACTGGGATCCTGCTATTCAGGGCCCCAGTCTATCTGCTTTCTCTGTAAAATGGATTCCATGTGCCTTAGGCACATCTCTGATTGGGATCTGGAGTGCCCTTATAAGTCCCTAGTATATGGTATACTATGTACCAAGGGCATAGGTACCTCAGAGGCCTGCCAGGGGCTGCAGCATGTATTATGCCACCCCTGGAAGGCCATCCAAACTGACACCACAGGTCTGCTACTGCAGCCTGGGTAAGGTGGTGCATGCACCCCTTACTGTGATATAGGTTACCTATATCACGAAATACATACACACCTAGAAACCTATAAGTCACTCCTAAGGCAGGCCTTATCAATCCTAAAGGCAGAGTGCATGGCTCCTATGTGAGAGGGTGCCCCTGCATGAGCAGGGCCCCTCTGCAGCGTTCGGAGACCATCTCTGATGCTGTTTGTAGTGCAGCCTGACCATATACTCTTAAGCGCATTATATCCTCGCGGTAAAATGCTAACTTTGGAATGGCTGCACCTAAACATGTCGTGTTTGGTGTCAAACATCTTGGAATACTACCCCCCGCCAATCCTGGCGGCGGGGGTAGCATTCCACCCTTCTAGAGGGAAAGACATGTTAACTCTGGCTTACCCGGTAACTTCTTTCTGAAGCCCTGGTATCACAAAATGGATGCTGCTGCCACAGACACAAGTCTGGCCTCCTGCTGCTGGACGAAACTCCGGCAGGGGAGGCCTGGACAATAGGTTTCCTGTTGCAGGGAGGTGTGACCACCTCCCCAGACAGGATAATGTGTATTGGGGCTGGGTGGGTGCACTCTTAGAGTGCTTTGAAGTCCTGCACTGGGGGAGCAAAAGGCTCCTCTGTGCATATGCCAGTTCAAACCAGCTCAGGGGCTACCTGCCCCTGCTCTGGCGCGAAACTGGACAAAGGGAAGTGGGTGTAGCCACCCCCTCCCTTGACCCTCCCATAGGTGGGGTCATAGAGTTAGTCCCTCCCTGTTTTACTAGTTAAAATGGGGAACCCTTGCCACAGCAAGATTAGATTATACCTGGACGAAACTCTGAAACAGAATCCTGGACCTTCGACGCTCTACTCACGATTAGAGGACTGAAGAATCTCCCTTGGGGTCAAGGAGTGACTCCCCTGCTTGGCAGGCACCAAAGAAGCATCTGTCCGGTTCGCATTACTGAAGCTCACGTCGGACGCCGAAGTCATCGCATCACCAGAGGTAGATTCTCAGACTTCCCCGAGGCTACCCTGAGTCCCCAGCAAAGCTGAGGCCCGTGGCTATCGTGGGTGACTTGAGACCGTGACCCCTGGACACCGAGCACACTTGCAAGTGCACCATCTTCTGGGTGTCCCAAGAAGTCGTGCTTTGGGCTCCGAGTAGCCCTAGCCTCCAGCACCACCTGCACCGAAGATCACTGGCCCCCACTCCACGAGTGTCCTGTAAGCCAGCTCCACGTGCGGCGTCATGAGGCTCCTTCGCGGTCACTAGCCCGTTGGCTAGTAGCCATTACCGAAGGCCAATCTTTTCTTTACTTGGCAGTCTGGTTGATCCAGGCCTGCCCTCACTTACCCTTGCTGGGTGAGTTCCCCAGACCTTACTGGTCTGCATCATCGACGATCTACATCTTACTCGAGACTTGCCGTTGCCAAGGCCTGTTGGGTCCAATCTGGTCGCCGACACCTCTGCACTCGACAGACATTGAGCAACAGCCCGAATCCTGCTCCTGGTCGCCGACAACACCTCCCGGACCTCGTGGCTGAAGAGTCAAGACGACCGTCAACGAACTTGAAGCACTCGACATCGGTGGGCATCTGTCCATCGCCCTCCTGGTCACTGGCTAGTGACCCAGACTCTGTCCCCTCTGCTTTCAGGTTCTTCAGAACTCCGATCCACTCTTGGATCCACCCGGACACTTTTCTCCTGGTCGCCAGCAGCACTTTGCAGCAGATCGCCATAAGAACCGACGACGAAACCCGACCCCGAAAGGCACCTATGCACCCGGCTTCCCTGGGTGAGGTAACACGAGTACTCCGGTGCTCCCGTGGGTAGAGACTCTTCAAAGTCCTAGATCTCAAAGGGTTTTGTCCTAGTCCTCTTTAAAGTGTCCCTTTCCTCTATTTTCCCGATCCCGACTTTCTCCATAGAAGTTAACGGCGTATCGCGGTTGTGTATTTACACTGCACGCGTCTCCCGTGGGTCCCCTGTGTCACTACCTTGGGTGGTTCCTTGTGGTCCAAGCACTTCTAGAGGCTCTAGGCCTAGTGTCTAGTTCAGTCGTGGTTCGCATACCACTTTATTGGTATATGGTTTGGTACGCCCCTAGGGCCCAAACGTGTATTTGTGCTATTACTGTGATTTAAGATCTTATAACCTATGTATTTCGAACTCTAGCCTCATAAAGAGACTAGAGGGGTGTGTTTAGTAATAAATACATATATTTTGAATATATACCTGGTGTGGTGCTCTTTCATTTGGTCACTCAAGAGATTATAGACTGGTAAAACAAGCTGCTTTACATTCCTTCAAGACTTAGCCTGAAGGCTGCTCTCCATAGCTACCACTAGGATAGCTTTCAATAAGGTTGTCTTTAACCTACCTACCATAAGAGTCACTTTGGACTGGTGCACGGTGCCCACTATAATTAGTGGACAGCATATGCCAGGCCAACTTCTCACATTGGTGTGCAGCGTGTGGGATTCCAGCTTGCTATTGTTTTACCAGATAATCTCAATTGAATTGATCAACTGAAAACCACTAAAGGTACCTAAGGTACATATAATTTAAGCTTAGAATATCAGTAAGTTCTACTGAACTTAGAGTTGTGTGTTAAGGGATAGCACAACCCTTTCTACAACTCAAGAGAGTTTAGTAGGCCACACTAGAGTAGGTAGTGCATACACCACACCACACTAGTAATGTCTTTAAAAGCAGGATCCAAAGATGCCCTGCAGGAAGCCATTGAGCTTCCCCTCCAAGTATGACACACTCCCATTCTTGGAACTGAGAGCTTTGTGTAACATGAGGAAATTAAGGACAGGCCAAAGTCCCACCACCCAACACCTCCAGGAGTTGTTGGTGGCTTATGATCTTAGTAAGTCCTCAGAGACTGAAGGGGTAGGAGCAGAGGGTGGGCCAGCAGATGAGGAAGGGGCCAGGGGTACTACTACCCCCAGCCCCCTCTGAAACTGACCAGGAGGGTGACAATGACCCTGACCTGGAAAACCCAATCCCTTCTGGGGAAGATGAAGATGAGGATCTAGAGAACCACACCTTTGTCCCCCCAGGAAGGATTATGAGTGTGCTCAGAAAGTCTAGGTCTCCTTCTCAGGAGTCTAACCACTCTGGCACCTCAATAGGGAGCTCTGTTTCTTCTCACAGGAGGGAATCCTCTCATGAGAGAAGAAAGAGACTGGTCCAGTATGAGGAAACTCAACTAGAGATCAGGAAGAAGCAATTGGCTTTAGATAGAGAATCCCTAGATCTCCTTAGAGAGAGAAGAAAGTTGGGACTAGAGTCCCATGGTGGCAGCAATATCCCTAGAGATAGGGACAGGTCTTATGACCATAGAAACCTAAACAAGATTGTCCCTCCCTACCAGAGTGGGGATGACATCCACAAATGGATAACTGCACTGGAGAGGGCCTGTAAAGTTCAGAAGGTCCCCCAGAGGCAGTGGGCAGCAATCTTGTGGCTCTCCTTTGCAGACAAAGGTAGAGACAAGCTCCTCACTGTAAGAGAAGAGGATGCTGACAATTACACAGTCTTGAAGAGTGCTCTGATAGATGGGTTTGGCCTAACCACTGAACAGTATAGGTTGAAGTTCAGAGACACCCAAAAAGCTCAGACTCAAGACTGGTTTGATTTTGTAGATTGTGCTACAAAGGCTCTGGAAGGTTGGATACATGGCAACAAAGTGCATGACTTTTTAGGATTGTACAATTTGATTATGAGGGAGCAGATCCTTAATAATTGTCAAAACCAGCTTTTGCACCAGTATCTGGTGGACTCTGATCTGACCTCTCCCCAAGAATTGGGAAAGAAGGCAGACAAATGGGTCAGAACCAGAGTAAAAACTAGAAATCAGGGTGGTGACCAGAAGAAAGATTCTACTAAGTCCCAAGAGAAAGGTGGGGATAAATCTAAGGATAAGTCCCCTACAGGGCCCCAAAATTCCTCTTCTGGGGGTGGGTCCCAAACTCCTTCCTCTCCTGAAAAGAAACCATATTGCCATGTCTGTAAAAAGCCTGGGCACTGGAAAACTGATCCCAGTTGCCCCAGGATTGGCAATAAAGAAAATGTTCCTCCCACAACTACTACCACCCCTCCTGGTACTACCAGTAGTAATCCTCCAGTTGGGAGTAGTGCACCCAAAAAGTTGGGTGCTTTTGCAAGAGGAACAGAGGTGGGCCCTAGTTTAGACAGGGACTCCTCAACAGACTCCTCTGGCTCTGATGGTGGTATAGGATTTGCCACCTTTACCATGGGTCCCATAGCATTGGGCAGGTACAGATTGGAGCCAATAATTAATGGTCAGAAAGCTGTGGCATTTAGGGACACAGGGGCTAGTGTCACCATGGTGGCAGGGAAACTAGTCCCCCCTCACCAGCTTTTACCTGAGTTTAAATACCAGGTGACCAACATTGATGGTGTCAGAACAGATCACCCCATGGCCATAGTCAATCTCAGCTGGGAGGGGGTCACAGGCCCAAAAAGAGTGGCAGTGTCCCCAACCCTACCTGTAGATTGCCTGATGGGCAATGATCTGGAAATTTCAGCCTGGGCTGAAGTGGAACACCAAACCCATCTTAGGATGTTGGGCGTCCCTGTAAAGGTTAGTGGGGCTGTGATGGCCACAGCCCCAGCCCAAGAATTTGGAGAGATGGAGCCTGAAAGAATGGCCCACTCTCCCCCAAAAGAGAGCACAAGGGTTGAAGAAAAGTCTTCTTCCCCCAGACAGTAGGTAAGGGTCAGCCTCCCCAGGGAACTGACCCTACCCCTAGTGAAGGAACTGCCACAGAGGTAGTCAGTCCTGGCCTGGCCACACCCCTGATGGCAGAGGACCCTTCCAAGGTGGTACCCTGTCTGGAGCAGGTAACCTGCCCCTCTCTACCCTGCCTCAGTCAGCCCAGGGCTGCAGAGGTCAGGGAGGTCAGTGGACCCCCAGGGCCCCCTGTCCAGAGGAAGCCCCCATCAGCAGATTAGGGGCACCCAGTCTAGTAGCCCTAGCCAGGTGAAAATTCCTCTACACACTGAGGGATCCCCCATACCTTTATGTAGGGACCTCCCCCAGAAGGACTCTGGTAGGCAAGGGCAAACCTGGGACCAGAAGGTTCCAAACCTGCCATGTCCCTCCAGTAGTCCATCCAAAGGGACCCAACCCCCAGCTGTAGGCAGCCAAAGGTTGACCCTTAGAGCAAAGTGCAACTCAGTCATGGAAAGACAGGCATACATGGTGACCAGTGATCTGAGGAAGCTGAGGCCAACATTCCTAGGGCCTCACTTCCCTACTCAGACACCTCACCAGCCTTGTACTTTACCTAAGCACACCACAGGTAGTGATTCCCCATGGTGGAGACCCTCTCATACCCTTAGGGTGAGGGATTGCTTAGTGGACCATAAGACAGGGGGCAACCATGCTAGTGCAGGTGCTTCCTTATATGACCACTTAGTCAATGAAGGCTCAACTGGCCAAGGTTAGCCTTATCTCCTTTCGTTTGGGGGGGTTATGTAGGAAGGTGGAATCTGACTATATGGTTGCCCCCACTTTTTTTATGGTGTTTTGCTGGTTTATGACTTAGTTGGACTGGGATCCTGCTATTTAGGGCCCCAGTCTATCTGCTTTCTCTGTAAAATGGATTCCATGTGCCTTAGGCACATCTCTGATTGGGATCTGGAGTGCCCTTATAAGTCCCTAGTATATGGTATACTATGTACCAAGGGCATAGGTACCTCAGAGGCCTGCCAGTGGCTGCAGCATGTATTATGCCACCCCTGGAAGGCCATCCAAACTGACACCACAGGTCTGCTACTGCAGCCTGGGTAAGGTGGTGCATGCACCCCTTACTGTGATATAGGTTACCTATATCACGAAATACATACACACCTAGAAACCTATAAGTCACTCCTAAGGCAGGCCTTATCAATCCTAAAGGCAGAGTGCATGGCTCCTATGTGAGAGGGTGCCCCTGCATGAGCAGGGCCCCTCTGCAGCGTTCGGAGACCATCTCTGATGCTGTTTGTAGTGCAGCCTGACCATATACTCTTAAGCGCATTATATCCTCGCGGTAAAATGCTAACTTTGGAATGGCTGCACCTAAACATGTCGTGTTTGGTGTCAAACATCTTGGAATACTACCCCCCGCCAATCCTGGCGGCGGGGGTAGCATTCCACCCTTCTAGAGGGAAAGACATGTTAACTCTGGCTTACCCGGTAACTTCTTTCTGAAGCCCTGGCATCACAAAATGGATGCTGCTGCCACAGACACAAGTCTGGCCTCCTGCTGCTGGACGAAACTCCGGCAGGGGAGGCCTGGACAATAGGTTTCCTGTTGCAGGGAGGTGTGACCACCTCCCCAGACAGGATAATGTGTATTGGGGCTGGGTGGGTGCACTCTTAGAGTGCTTTGAAGTCCTGCACTGGGGGAGCAAAAGGCTCCTCTGTGCATATGCCAGTTCAAACCAGCTCAGGGGCTACCTGCCCCTGCTCTGGCGCGAAACTGGACAAAGGGAAGTGGGTGTAGCCACCCCTCCCTTGACCCTCCCATAGGTGGGGTCATAGAGTTAGTCCCTCCCTGTTTTACTAGTTAAAATGGGGAACCCTTGCCACAGCAAGATTAGATTATACCTGGACGAAACTCTGAAACAGAATCCTGGACCTTCGACGCTCTACTCACGATTAGAGGACTGAAGAATCTCCCTTGGGGTCAAGGAGTGACTCCCCTGCTTGGCAGGCACCAAAGAAGCACCTGTCTGGTTCGCATTACTGAAGCTCCCGTCGGACGCTGAAGTCATCGCATCACCAGAGGTGGATTCTCAGACTTCCCCGAGGCTACCCTGAGTCCCCAGCAAAGCTGAGGCCCGTGGCTATCGTGGGTGACTTGAGACCGTGACCCCTGGACACCGAGCACACTTGCAAGTGCACAATCTTCTGGGTCTCCCAAGAAGTCGTGCTTTGGGCTCCGAGTAGCCCTAGCCTCCAGCACCACCTGCACCGAAGATCACTGGCCCCCACTCCACGAGTGTCCTGTAAGCCAGCTCAACGTGCGGCGTCACGAGGCTCCTTCGCGGTCGCTAGCCCGTTGGCTAGTAGCCATTACCGAAGGCCAATCTTTTCTTTACTTGGCAGTCTGGTTGCTCCAGGCCTGCCCTCACTTACCCTTGCTGGATGAGTTCCCCAGACCTTGCTGGTCTGCATCATCGACGATCTACATCTTACTCGAGACTTGCCGTTGCCAAGGCCTGTTGGGTCCAATCTGGTCGCCGACACCTCTGCACTCGACAGACATCGAGCAACAGCCCGAATCCTGCTCCTGGTCGCCGACAACGCCTCCCGGACCTCGTGGCTGAAGAGTCAAGACGACCGTCAACGAATTTGAAGCACTCGACATCGGTGGGCATCTGTCCATCGCCCTCCTGGTCACTGGCTAGTGACCCAGACTCTGTCCCCTCTGCTTTCAGGTTCTTCAGAACTCCGATCCACTCTTGGATCCACCCGGACACTTTTCTCCTGGTCGCCAGCAGCACTTTGCAGCAGATCGCCATAAGAACCGACGACGAAACCCGACCCCGAAAGGCACCTATGCACCCGGCTTCCCTGGGTGAGGTAACACGAGTACTCCGGTGCTCCCGTGGGTAGAGACTCTTCAAAGTCCTAGATCTCAAAGGGTTTTGTCCTAGTCCTCTTTAAAGTGTCCCTTTCCTCTATTTTCCCGATCCCGACTTTCTCCATAGAAGTTAACGGCGTATCGCGGTTGTGTATTTACACTGCACGCGTCTCCCGTGGGTCCCCTGTGTCACTACCTTGGGTGGTTCCTTGTGGTCCAAGCACTTCTAGAGGCTCTAGGCCTAGTGTCTAGTTCAGTCGTGGTTCGCATACCACTTTATTGGTCTATGGTTTGGTACGCCCCTAGGGCCCAAACGTGTATTTGTGCTATTACTGTGATTTAAGATCTTATAACCTATGTATTTCGAACTCTAGCCTCATAAAGAGACTAGAGGGGTGTGTTTAGTAATAAATACATATATTTTGAATATATACCTGGTGTGGTGCTCTTTCATTTGGTCACTCAAGAGATTATAGACTGGTAAAACAAGCTGCTTTACATTCCTTCAAGACTTAGCCTGAAGGCTGCTCTCCATAGCTACCACTAGGATAGCTTTCAATAAGGTTGTCTTTAACCTACCTACCATAAGAGTCGCTTTGGACTGGTGCACGGTGCCCACTATAATTAGTGGACAGCATATGCCAGGCCAACTTCTCACAGGGGAGGGTCCAAGGGATTACAATAAAACGATAATAAAATGGGTTTAAAACCTGTTTTATTATTGTTTTATTTGAGGGTGGTGGCACCGCTCCTCTACTCTAATGTAGGAGCCGTGGCTGCTTATGGGGAATAATCATTTATTTTGTTTTTTGTTGCTCAATACACTCAGCAGCGATGCTTTTCTGGTTCCTGTATTCTGGAATGTAAAGCACAGCAACCTTTCTTCCTTGCAGTGTGCTACTATCTAAACAAAGAACACATTGACATTAAACGGTCCAGGTCTGTTGGCATTGCCAATGATTGAGTTAATATCCGAGGGAAGAAGAAACTGTGTTGTCTGTTGTATAAGTTAGCTTGCATTTATCTATTCAGGATTGTTGTAGTTATGCTTTCAAGATCTGTGGTTTATCACTTTACTGGATTAGTTTATCCATTTATCCTAACTATATTGCTGAAAAAGTACTGAGGATTGAGTCCAAGCTCTCTATGCTACAAAGAGCTTAGAGCTGAGTTCAATCAACTCTAACTGAAGAATTAATATAAATAAATCCTATGACAGACATAAAGCCTTGAAATTAATAACTGTTCAATAAAGCATCGGAGAAATACACAAGGCCCAGTCCTGACCATGTTCCTGTTATAGTAAGTAGGCCATGAGTATTGTCTACAATGTCATGAATGAACATAATGGAAGTGTTTTCTGCTGATCTGCACGCGAGGGAATGATGGTATTGTGAAATTAGTGACTCTTCACTTATAGCGAGCGAGTCATCAATTGATTGGTTGAACATTTCTATGCGAGAGCTGTTTCTATATTTTCTTGGTTTTAATGGTGCTCCCCTGTGTTGACCTCCTTGGGTGCTTATAATTGTTGATGTTTGGATTATCATTTATTTATGGAATAACAATATTTGGTCCTGCATTGCTCATTATTACCCTTATCTTTTTAAAGTTAGGGATTTCTGATGTACATCTGCAGCTCTCTTAGCCATTAAACGTCATTCACTGTTAATTTCCTTTGGCTTTTCAGGCTCTGTCGATATATAGTGATCGACCGGAGCGAGATTTTCCATTAAAATGCGTGATTTCAAAACACAAATCAAAACTTGCACAATCCACACAACACTACATCAAGGGAACAAAGGAAAGCAATCTCTCTCTCGGTATTAAATCATAAGTACATTTACGCAGCACTGGTCTCCTAGTTACGCTTTTAGATTCAAAGATAGTTTGGAACTGTCATCCTCTCGCATATCATCAGCTTGTAATTTGCATTTAATTGTCACATGAATATTTTAGAACTTTAGTTTATTCTAAATATAGTTTAAACATTCCCATTAGTTTGCAGTGAGGCTTTTAGCAATAATTACAGGTATATCAATACAAAGTTTATTTATCTCAGACACGTATAATCTTAGCCAATAGGTGCCACACTTGATTTCTGGAAACACAGGTGAAAAACGGTTGTATGAAATGCACCCACAAGGACAACAATTTGGAATGTGGCCTTGCTCCTAAACTCGTGTACCAGTTACTAAACATAGTTTACCTGTTTAGCAAACCGTGTTGTTAAATACTTCATGAGATGCTCCTCTTTTAAATGTTTATATAAGCTGTAATTGTGAATGTATTTTGTTTGTTTATGGACCTACCTAAACAAGTAAATATTGCTAAGAAAAGCATATGTTCAGGTCCGGCTTGATAGAGCTTTAAGAAGCACTAGTAGGAGAGGGGATTTGCGTCCCCCCCACATGTTGGCAGGTAGGAGTACATATTTTGAATGGGCAGAAGTTGTGTGTTTCACACAAAAAAGTACTTGCCCTCCACACAGCTGTGACCATTTTGTTTATCCAGCTAACTGAGCTTGATCTTTCAATGGCACACACATGACATTGTAATGCTATTAAAGTCTCTTAGATAACTAGATAATTTTCTCTGGCAGCAGCACAGATGTGAGGAGGGTAGTGATTAACTTTAGACTTCATAGTGTTTTTTTGTGTTCGAGAGCCCAGAGCTGCACGAAGGTAGATGGATTTTTAAGTCTGGCTTAACAGTGAACCTGTCATCTGACTTTATAAGATCAATAAAAAAGAGCTTTCAGAGTTTTGCTCAAAGAGAGCCTTATGTTCATCCACATCTTGATATCTGTCAATACAGCTTTTGAATGGACTATATTTGTATCCTTCCACTTAAAAGACTGCTTGTGTTGCACTTTTTGACTTGTGGCAAAGTTTATACTCAATAGAGCATGACTGAGTTGGTTATGGGGTCAAGCTAATGATCAAGGCTATAGGCATGATCTGTTTATTATGAAATGTTATCATAAAGACACCAGGCCTGACGTATGTATTGTGAAAAGCATATGTTTGTTGCTCGGACATGAATTTACCTTGAAAAAATGAAAAAAACAAGAGGCGTTTGGCAAAACAGGAGCAAGTTGGTTTAATTAAATGCAGTGGCCAGGAGAGTAGCAACAGAATTGCGTCTGAAGACTGAGTCTATGTACATAGGTTTTGGCCAGCGTTACATACACTTCTTGAAGTACAATAAAACGATTACACATTCTTGTAGAGCACGTAAATCCAGGCCTAGTCATGAACCATAAATGTAACCATCTGATAAGGAGGGAACAGGTGGCTCGCGACTTTGTGGAGACCCAAAGATGGCCATGTGTTGCGTGGGGAATGCGTGATCACTGCATGTAGTGTGCATGTTGTGTTCTGTCTAACTACATGTGACATCTGACTTTGTGGTATTTTGGGAATGCTCGCCCCTTTGGCCAAATGTGTTTTATTTAAATCCACTGACCTTTTGTGGTGTAGCTGCCTATCTGTGGGATTGATCCGGGTTTATCCTGTTTGTGCATTTGTCTCTGAGCTAAGTGTAACCCTACCTGTGACCTGTCAATCGATAGGCTTGGATTTGGGTCACAGGGCCTGTCTGACCATACATCTCTGACTCACGTTGGAGTCGACAGCAATGATACGAGTTCATTATTATGTGTACATATAGCATGGCGGTCATTAATATCGCATTTATCAACATTCTCATTATTATGCTTACATTTGTTATGGCGTACATCAACATCGTATTTAAATTGTTATGTGTACATATATTATAGCGTAGATCAATATTGTATTTACTGGTATTGACATTATTATGGGTACATATATTACGGCGTACATTGACCTCTCATTCACTGATATTAACATGTTAATGTTGATATGCATTTTAAGTGTGAATTGTTATTACTCTATGTTAAGGCCTACATATAGGTATTTTGTAACATGGAATCTCACAGATTGCCATAGCAGACTATGGCTTTGGTGTTTGACACCCAGTGTGACAAACTGAGGATGCAGAAGGTTTCCTTTGTGACAATCCTTGCTTGGCTATCGTAGGAGAGATAGTATTTTGCTTAGCTAACTATCATTTTGTATACCTTTCTAATTTTATGACTATGTGCTAGATGGTTGCCTTTTGGAAAGCTTACGCTCAAAACTGTAGTCCTCAGTTGGTTATGGTGGCAGGCAATTGGCCTGATCGGTGCACTAAAAATGTAATCTCCGATGCCATAGGTCTTGTCTGCATACTATGAAAGATTACAACAAAGGCAGTTGGTCAAGCTTTTTAATTATGAATGCATATGTTAAAGCCAGTAAGCCTTAAAAAGTTGATTGATACCACATTTCGTTACAGGCTATATAAAAGTATTTTGTTTCATGGAATCTCACAGATTACCATAGCAGGCAAAGATTTTCACTGTGATGATTCTTGTTAGGGCCTATTGAGAGGGGATGTATATTGCTTTGTAAGCTGTATTTTTCGACACCTTTGTAATTTTGTAACTGTATGCATGATGGTTGCCAGTTTATGTACACTTGAATCAGCCACTGTAACATGCAAAGTCAATGGAAAAGGCATCATTGATTCATTGGGAAAATTCATGACAGATTTCATACGTGTGATATGTTTACTATGAAACATTATGACAAAGCCTGTAAGCCTGACCTACTTATTGTGAAATACATATGTTAAAGGCAATAGTCTGAATTGTTATTAACAGCTTAACCGCGGCGCGAATTCCGCCGCAGTGCGGTGGATTAAACGAGTGGGCGGGGCCGTGTCGGCCAACGGACGTGCACAGCACTACCGAGGTAGTGCTCGCGACAGCCGTTGGCCGACACACGCAGCGAAGGGGTTTTAAAACTCTACTTACCTCTGTAGGTGTTACAACCAATGGCTCATGCCCCTTCTGAGTAGGTCGAGTAGCTAATTAAACTGAACATGGACCCCTATTACTTATTCTTAATTTGTGCCCTCCCAGACCTGGGCCTCCATTGCCCATAATATATTTCTTTGATTCCATGCAATTTCCACCACTACCCCCTTAAACCTGACCATCTGTTGCCCATGAGGTATTCCCCCTGATGTAGCGCAATTGTCACCTCAACTGCTGACACAGTGCCTCTTTCCATCCCTCCTTACTGTTTCTGCCCTAGTTTTGGGTGGGGCTTTAAATCTCATGAGATCAAGCAGCCGTTTTGGTGGCATGGTATATAAGTACCATGCCCATCTCTGAAAAATCGGTTGGCTTACAGAATCCAGGAGAGAGGATTATTTTGCTTTGATCCCTCCCTTTTTACCCACTGACCTGTTCAGAGTCCTTCATCTTCAGTATTGTCTCAGCATGTGGTGAACATAAAAAGTAGAACAAAGAGAGCATCAAACCATTTTCTGCACAACAAGAAAGACAAGGTCAATGCACTGAACCTTTATGAAAGCAAAAAGAAACATCTGCTCATATGTTGAGAACTGATTGTTTTGTCTTGTGGTTTGTGGCCTCCTGGCCTGCCTGGCTACGTTGGCATAGGCCTGGCTGCCATGATGTCTTTTGCGTATGTTACTCTGAGCCGTTGTTCTGTCGCCCTCTGCTCCTGCCAAGTTATTTTACAACTGTCTGCATTTTCTGTTTCTCACCTTTTCTCCTGTTCCTTTTGGGCTCAGTCTGAACAACAGTTACAAGGTCGAATAACACGTCCCTGGTTCTTGCTGTTATGGCCAGTCCTTTGCACCTAGACATAACACTATGTACAGCTGCCATGGGGAAATTGGTGGGCTTTTATTATTGCGTTTTTCCCTCTTGAGAGGGACTTGAAGAAATCCTTTCCAGAGAGAAGAGCTGTGATTGTCTGCTGATGTAGTGCTTGCATCTAGAGACTGAGGTATGGGGGTTCGCTTGTCAAAGCCCAGAGGTCTTCTATTATTATTATAATAAACAGGCTATTAGCACGGGGAGGGTGGTAAGGCCATGCAGCCCTCTATCCACTGTTTTGTGAAATGCTTTCCCCGTTAGTATTACGTGTACTGTATCTTAGAGCACGTATGTTGAAATAAACATTTTAACCTATACTGTGTCTCTTCTTACGCCGGTTGTGGACAGGTAGGAGTGAGTGACGAAAGGGTGTTCTTACTACTGCGAGTCCTGAGAAAGAGAGAGATACCGTGTTCTGGGTTGTCTAATCATTGGTACATTGTTGCTAATGGGACGCTAAGGCTAGTTGGGTTGGGGTTTTATGTGCTAAGGTTTATGTTTGGCTCACCACTATATTCCGAGGTCCTATTATCCTGTGCATAGCTCTGTGTGTGTGCAGAATCCCTATGACATGGCGCCCAACATGGGGCTGCTTATCTGCGAGACGCTTGAGTAGTGCTTGTGCTTGTCCACAACAACCCTCACGGACGCTTCCGGAAGCGTGTGTGACGGTAATAGCTCCTATATTGACGTTTTTATAGGTTCTTTCAAGCTTGAAGTTATTAAAAAGGTTTCTTAATCGAACCCTCTATTGTGCTGTCTACTGTTAGGTTGTCGAGCAAACCCGATCGTAATGGCGGGTATAAATATAGCGGCGCATAGCCGCACGGCGCTCCGTGATCACTTAAGGGTATATGGAGTGCCAGACACAGGAGTCGACCTGATCTTTGTGGTACAAGCCGATCCGGCTTTCCACTTTGAAGTGTTCTACTCTTGGGTCACATTTCTGGCGGTGGATGGGACAGACAATTTGTTCCACGAATATGAACCCACCGTTGTTCCTGCTGCCTATAGACCATATACTAATCTTGAAGTACCGCTCACGGCTTGGCAGCACCGTGTGTGGTTTGATGGCGCCCTCCCACAACCGGTAACAACGGTCCGTTTAGGCCCCTTGTCTATAGACGGGGCCACTTGGCCTGTTTTGGCCGGGTACACCCCACATCCGCGATTTATGCAAATACCAGTCGCTGAACTGCGCAATATGTATTCGGCTTTGGTGCGAGTGCATCGCGCTTTAGTGCAATATGTTACAGGCAACATCCAGGGGGCCCCACCTGGAGTTGCGGCCCATCCAGCTGCTGCAGGCGGAGTGACCATAAGTCCCGTTATGGTGAACTCAGTGATGGGCAAACGTCCACAAAATAAGGATGATTTACCTTATTGGCTTGCAGAAAAGTTTGACCAGTTGGAGGCAGTTTTTCCAAACACGACACCAGTGGATAAACATAGAATTCTTACAATTAGTTTGCCAAAAGACTTAATCCCCGAGTTAACAGCATGCAATAACTGGGGTAGGGTATTCGCAGCAGTTTATTCGAAGTGTTTCGGCACCCCTTCCATGACGGTTCTCCCTTCTGTGATTAAAAAAGTACAGGATGAACATGGCCCTGAAGCGGCTGTGGAATTAGGGATGAGACTGGTGGAAGTGTTCGAAGTAGTAGCTGAGCTGATCCTTGCGAATGTCAAGGGCGATGCAGTGAACTTTCAAGTAGCTAATGCTTTGGCTTTGGTCCCAGAATTGGACAAGCCGCGCGAATTACCGAAAATTATTACCCAGGCTTACAAAACTATTGGACGAAATAGCCTGGGCAATAAGCCTTTTGCAAAACAACAAACACAACAACAACAACCTAAACCTCAATCTGAAAAAGATGAGAAACCAGTTTTTACTAAAAAGAGCTGGAGGTTGAAAAAACAGGGTAAGCAACAGAAGAAGCCGGGGTCGCGAGGCGCATCCCCTGTTTCTGTCTCTTCTGAACGCACATATGATTTGCGCGATAGGGCGAGAATAAAATCTCCGGATAGGTTTCAGATCCCTGATACGCGTTCTCCTCTTCACAGGCACACACAACTTCGCAAGCCAGTGGAGGGGATCGCCAGTATAGAGGAAGGGGTCGAGAGGCTCCCCAGGGACGAGATCAACCTCCACAACAAGTCAGAGGGAAAGCAGAAGACTTTCAACGTTCTCGTCCACAATTTCAGAAGAAGAAAGTTGCCGCTGTAACAGCGAAATATGCCACAAACGGTGAGAACGAGACTCCTGAATTGGACGTGGGCAGTAACCCTCCTAGACAGCGCCGCGGAAGTTACCATAGTGCGGGAGGCGCTACGTCCTCATATGGAGGCGACAGCAACTGAAACATTCATTACTGTTGAAACAGCAGACACCAGAGTGGAACCCCTGACAGACTATTTAATATTGTCATCCAAATTGAAGGTGATATACAGCGTGTAATTAAAGGGATTTTTGGGAAAATCTGACCTCTTCATATGACATTTTGTTAGCAGAGGCGGATTGGCCACCCCCATTCGTACTTGCTGCACATACAGGGGAGGAGGCTATCCTTCCGAGCTTTTCTCGACATGTCCCAAAGGACAAAGCGGAGGCTCTTGCAGCTGAGTGGGCTGTGTCCCTGGCTCCTGCGTTATACCGCAACCACGTGGGTTGGGATGAAGATTCTCCCCCCATGAGATACCTTTACGGTCCCTACCGCAGCCACAACCCCAATATCCCATTAAACGTGAAGCCAAAGGCCCCGTTTCTGAAATCCTGACACAGTTAGAATATCAGGGAGTAATAGAAACATGCGTATCACCCATGAATAATCCCCTTTTTGCGGTTTCTAAACCAGACGGAACGTACCGCCTAGTATTGGATTACCAGCATTTGAACTCTCATTGTCGGACCTTTGCGGTGCAAAATACCCACAGTTCTGCGCTTGTAGACAGTCTTGTTCGTAAAAAATATAAAACGACACTTGACCTATCCAATGGATTTTACACGCACAACTTAGCCAAGGAGTATAGCCAATGGAGCGCTTTTACCTCCGGTGGTAAACAGTTCAAATTAAGGCGACTCCCTATGGGCTATAAAAACAGTCCAGGAGTGTTCGCTGCCCGTGTTGTCTCTTTGTTAGACGGCATAGACCCAGATGCATGTTCGTACGTCGATGATATTTACCTGACTGACGATGAGTTATACCCGCATCTTTCCAGAGTGGACCGCATTATTCTCGAGTTTGCGGTATTAGGTTATAAGTTTAACTTTGCCAAATCACACATTGCTGAATTAACAGTTTTGTTTTTGGGCTATGAGCTCAACAACGAAGGTAAGGGCTTAGCCCCCCACTTCTTGGAAAAATGTGCACTTTTGTGCCCTCCCACTAATCTAAAAATACTTCAGTCTTTGCTGGGTTTCTTGAACTTCGGGCGTACTTATATTCCCGAATACGCCCAGCGTATCAAGCCATTGTATGCCTTGATACAACCAGATTTCTCGAAGTCTTGCTGGCTTCCGGAGCATACCTCCATTCTGCAGTCACTGCAGACAGACCTTCTTGAGTCTAAGTACCTGATAACCACACAAACCTGGTGATTAGAATAATTCCGGGGACAGTGGGTTTCACGTATTTAACCTTTAACGAGGGTGACACAGTACCAATCGCATACAAGTCGCATCTGTACACATCCGCAGAACTGCGCTTTTCATCTGTGGAGAAAGTTCTAACTGCAGTGCAAATGGCGATTCTGAAGGAGCGCGCACTGGCACAGGGTAAGCGCATTCTAGTGGTAACACCCTATCCTGCTCTAGAAGCAGTGACAAAGGCAAGTGTACCGAATTCTAAAGCTTTGGATCCCCGTTGGATACAATGGGCAACTTCTTTGACGTCTCCGGATGTCACATTCATTTTCGATGCTTCTCTACAGACTCAGGAGATTTTACAGTATGAATTCGTTCATCCTCCTCCTCTATCTATACTGCTGCTTGAGGATTACGACTGTGTAATCTACACCGATGGTTCTGCACAACCGGCCACGGGGTCCAAGCATGCTTATTCAGCCGCATGTGCTAATGTTGCAGGTACTTTTGTGAACGGAGAGTTCAAGTCGACCGTAGTGCATACTCAAACACTCGGGGACAGTACTGCGCAATTGGCCGAGCTGCGAGCATTGGTGCTTGCGCTTGAATTCGTAAATCCGGATGTGACCACACTTATTGTATGCGATTCCTACTACTGTGTTCAATCATACAATGACAATCTATTCTTTTGGTCACAAAATTACTATAGAGACGCTAAAGGTAGCACAATCAAGCATAAGACGCTTTGGGTTCGGGTGGCAGAATTGAGACAACGTTTGCCACTCACACAAGTGGTTCATACCCTGGGCCATCAGCGGGTGGGCGCACACGCTGTTGGTAACGGTCTGGCAGACGAAGTAGCCAGATCAGCAGTAGTCACGTTTTCAGTAGCAGCAGTTACCAGATCCATGTCAAGACTTGACACCGATATTTTAGCAGCCATTGCTGCGACAAAGGAAGGTGCTAATTACCCTAGGGGTTTTCCTTCCAAATATTCTTATCAGTTAGGTCCCGAACAGGTTCCTTATGTAACAATACCAAACGTTGGTGATCGGTTGATACCCAACGCGGATCGCAGACTTTCCTTGATAACGGCAGCACACGAAGGCATGGCTTCGGCTCATGCTGGAGTGTCTGCGACCGTTTCCATCTTGCAGCAGCGGTACTGGTGGCGTGGTTTATATAAAGACACCCGTACTTATGTACTTTCTTGTGACGTGTGTCAACAGATTAAGCCTTCTACGGTTACACGACCACCACAGACCCCGCTCTACATTTCTAACAGACCCTTTGGGTGTGTTTACTTGGATCACTGCGGTCCATTTTCCTCAGACACTGCCTATAAATATATCTTAGTGGCAGTGGACTCGTGCACACGTTTCATCTGGGTCTGGCCACAACGGAGTGCTGACGCTCGAAATGTCATCAGGGATTTGCGTATCTTTGTGGGAATCTTCGCATACGGTACCTTCCATTCTGACCAAGGTCCGGCGTTTGCCTCTAAGGAGTACAAGGACGCAATGGGTTCACTGGGGGTACGGGTGAAGTTTTCGTCTCCATATAGACCTGAGGGTAATTCAATTGTGGAGCGAATGAACCGTGATTTAAAGCAATCCTTGACAGCTAGGGTCTTAGGTACTGGCAGGAACTGGCTGGCCCACTTGTATACCGTACAACGTGCACTTAATAATCTCCCTAGAAGATCTCTGGGTGGGCGGACCCCATACGAAATGCTCTTTGGCATAAGAATGTTTGTGCCTGACCTTGATGGTCTAGACATGGCGGCGCAACCCGCCAAGTTTGATGTAGATAACCATTCTACTATATTACAGGACTTACAAGAAGCCCGAGACAAGCTTGCAAGCGCACATTTACCTTCAACCACAGATACTGCCCAGCAGATTCCGGTTGCCGGCTGGCTTCCGAAGATTGGTGACCTGGTTCGAGAGAAGGTGGAGAACAAGAAGGAATTCGGCCCCTCTTATCGTGCACCGGTTCCAGTCCTGGGTTTGAAGGGAACACGTACAATCATCTTACCACCACTTCCTGGTCACAAGTAGAACAGATACATCTCAGTGGAAAATGTCAAGCTACAACAACTGGCCGATTCTAAATAGTGTTACACCAGCGGTCTCTTGTCCTGCCATTTACCGGACTTGTGTTCGAGGCCCTCCTGCCCGAACAGTCACTGATGTTACAATTGAGATGATTGATACTCGAACCTCCAGTTTCCCCCTGCATTGACGAGAACGAGTATATCTATCCCGAAACAGAATCGGTGGCTCACTTACCAACAACGCCACTGAGCCCGACACGTTATTCCTTTGACTCGGATTCCACCACGTCGATTGTCCCGTCCAAGTTCAGTATTTTTATATCCTCGTTTAGAGACAATTTTTTGATTCCCCCTTGGACATACATTTGGTTGGTACTTTTCTTGATCTTTTTGTTCATGTCCATTGGCTTTGTCACAGTGTTTTTTCTACTGATCAATGGTCACTATTTGCCTGAACGCTCTGCTGTGAACAGTGTTGCTGGAACTTTGGCTCCACATTCCTCATCTCACATCATGAAGCGTGATCACACATTGGTGAACATTTCAGCTTTTCCAGTTGCTGATGGCATCGTATGGGATGCAGTAAATTTTCAAATTCATGGACCAACAGAAGTTATTAATGTACCGAATGTCCTTCGAGTTTCCATGGGTGATGTAGTAAAAAGTAATATTCGTTCTGATGATTGGGATGTACATGCAGTTGAAGCATTGTTTGCTGATTTGAAATATTATGCTTCATTTAATGCTGAGGATTTGTATATTAATTCTGCGAATTATGCCGATTTATACTGTTACCAGCATTGGGGCAACCATTTTGTCCATAAACCGAGTGCACTACGTAGCCCTGTGACTTACACTCAATGGGAACATTGCCCAAACCCTTTATCGGGTAGCTCCCGGACTCTTCGAGATAAATTTACTTATTTCACTGATTTTAATAGATCGAACCCTGGGTCCTATTATTTTAAATTACCTGCCCCTTTCACACAGAAATTCATGTTGACCCACACTAAATTGCTTTATTCGAGTTCCTTTTTAAAGGCCTTGGCTGTGGGTGGTTATGAATACTGGACGGAAACTGTGGATTTGAAGTCAATCTGGGGCTCCAAGCCTTGGCAGGTGCAAGGCACCGAGGCCTTGCACCGTGCCTGCCTAATCCCAGCCCAAATGGTGTTTTTGAATGCTTCAATCCATCAGACTACGTGTTGGGGTCTGGCTACCACAAAACAAATGAATGCACCATCAATTCCATCACTGTCTTCCACTCTAAACCACAGCTCGCACTTCAATATGTCCCTTTCGACTTTACAGGTTTTGTTTCAGAACAATTCGTTTAATATGTCTACGCTTGTTCAGTCACCTTGGTTGTCTTGGCCCATATCATCTAACGAGTGCCAGCTGCGTTTTCATGACACCGTTTCTGGCTATACTCAGGACAAGCCCGATCCTAGGTTTTCTAACTCCCGTACTGTCACCACCTATTCTGTTGGTAAACTATGTAAACAATGGTTGCAACATTCTTCCCTAGACTCTGTTAAACAACATTTGTCCCTCCTTTCAGGCAATATTGATCTGTCCAACTTTATATTGGGACCTCGTGGTCCACGACCAAAGAGGTTCATTTATGAGGCTTATAATGAACTCTGGAAGCTATCGCAAATGGAGGCTGCTTCCCGTTTACAGGAAATAGACCAAGCAAATTTGGAAAAGGTGCTTGCTGTTGTTGACAATAGCATTAATACCCTGTCTTCCCACATTTATACATTGGAAAATATTGTGTCCTCTGTTGTTGATATTGTACAAGATGATGTTTCTGTGTTGTAGCATGGTCAAAATCAATTACGTTCAGTTATGCAGTTTACGTGGACTTTGCAAACACTTAAGTTGGGTAAGGTTCCTTGGCACTTTTTGAACACCACTGCCTTATTTCTGCCCTTTAATTTAACTGACAAACAGCAGTTCATGTCCATGAAAGATGCAGTTTACACTCTGTTACATATCGAAAAAGTGGAACCCTTACCATTCTCAGTAGCGGAAATAGATTCCGCTGTGTGGCTAGTTCATGGGGTTATCGCATTGCCTTTTTCCTGGTTTGAATTTAGTTCATGCATGAAACATTATCCTGTGGGCCGTTTCCAGCCTTTGGGTAGTGCCTTCCTGCATGAACTCTGGTCCCTCCCTTTTATGTATAAATGCCTTAGGGATGACAAGGAAGTTTTTCTCACGGGGGAGTCATGCGATTCTACAGTGGGTCATTCCCTTGTTTGTAAACATATTAAATTGCACGGAGCTTGTAACGTTTCCGCTCCGAATCTGGCTTGTGTTTTGAAGGGCATTCCTGCTCCTACTATTTCTCCTACCTTTACTTTGCTTACAAATGGTAGCTATTTGCTTTTGAATAACGACTATTGCTGTGGTATGCTGGCCGGCATCCCTTATATTGTTACTGTATCGCACAGGGTTGTCTGCTGCAAGAATGTGCTATTTCCTCCCCCTCACGACATCGTAGATAATTCTATTTGGCCTTCCATTCCTACTATGGAGGCGGATTTCAATAAACTGAGCAGAATAAAGGCGCTATTATTGAACGAGGAGGTTATGCTCACTTCCGCCCGGGAGACATTTGTTCTCCAGGTGGCAAGTACCCACAGTGAAATACAGGCCCTTTTGAACACTGACCTCCCACAACATTTCGGTGAATTAATTCACCGTATTTTTAACGCATCTAACACCGAAGGTCTCGTGCATTTTTTAAAGTGGTGGGGTCCGGCCTGGTGTCCTGTTTCCAAACTATTTTTGGTGTGATACCGGCGTTTATTCATTCTATTTTTTCCAGTGTCTTTGGTGGCTTTCCATTAATCCTTGCTTTGGCGGCTGGTATACTGCTGTTGATCTGCTTCCTTCGCAATGGCTGCTCCCCAATGGGCCCTCCTCGACCCCGGACGCCTACTGCTGCTCCGTGAGCGCATTTTATCTGGTTTCGGAGTTCTGCTGTTGGCGACACTGAGGGGCCGATTCCGATCTCGGCCGGTAGGGCTCCGAATAGGATTCGGCTTTACCGGATCCGATTCGGAGCCCTTTTCCCGACCGAATCGTACGCGGGTCCGGCCGAGCGAGTACGATGCGACTCGCCGACCGACTCGTCCGGGCGACCCGACCGCTCCGACCGACTCGCACCCGGATCGTACCGCTCCGACCGACTCGCTCGGACCCGATTCGCACCGCGCAATGGAGACGTTTTCCGGCCGGGTAAGTACGATGCGCACCTCGACCGCTCCGACCGACTCGCGCCGTCCGACTCGAACTCGCTGTCGGAGCCGTACTTTGGGGGTCCGTGTCGGACCCCTGTCACGCGCATACCCGTGCGAGGCGCACACAGGGGGACCCATGGGTCCCCCTACCTGTGCGTGTACGCCGCGAGCGCTCGCGGCGCACTCGCTGTAGGGGGCGCCCTTGTCCGCCTCGCACCCATTGAGGCAATGGGAGCCCGCGTACGCGTTGTACGACCGGCTCCCATTGAGTTCAATGGGAGTCCGACCGACTCGTGTCCGGTGGCATACGAATGCATCGGACTCGTTCGGTCGGACTGCACGGGTCCGATTCGGTCGGAAATCTCTCCGGGTCCGGCTCGGTCGGAGAGATTTCCGGCCCGAATCGGAATCGACCCCTGAGTGTGTCCTATACCCTTTCTTTTCGCTTTGCGTGTTTCACTTGCGTGCAACCTGTGATGTCTTGCATTTGCTGCCCTTTCACCTGGGCGATGGATTATTGCCTCTCCAATACGTCGTTGTCTGTTCCGGATTTCGTTCGGTTGATGGGTCCCTTAGAGGCCCATGAACGGGACTGTTCCGTTGCAGGCTGCATGACGCGTGCGACTGCACTGGGGATTTTGGCACAATGGGATATCTGGGCGGCTGCTCAGAATCTCCTACAACAAAGCTATATTGAATATCACGCAAGCTGTCCCGCATTGCTTTTGGATGCTCCGTCCTCTGAGGAGCATTCCTGCAGCTTTGACCTGTTGGACTGGATGGCATCTACGTTTTTTGACGATTCCAATGATGTCCTCTTGGACGGTATAGCATATTTCTGCACTTCCACGTTTTTGGATTGATTTGCCGTTCACAGTCCGTGGACTGCCTCGCTAACTGTCTACTTGCTGCCTTGTCGCGTTCCACTCCTTCCACTGGAGACGCCTCTGTTCTGCTCAGGTGTTTTGAACTCGGTCTTCGTCCTTAGTCTTGGCCGATGGACTGTCCAGGGGAGGGTGTCTTGTGGTTTGTGGCCTCCTGGCCTGCCTGGCTACGTTGACATAGGCCTGGCTGCCATGATGTCTTTTGCGCACGTTACTCTGAGCCGTTGTTCTGTCGCCCATTGCTCCTGCCAAGTTATTTTACAACTGTCTGCATTTTCTGTTTCTCACCTTTTCTCCTGTTCCCTTTGGGCTCAGTCTGAACAACAGTTACAAGGTCGAATAACACGTCCCTGGTTCTTGCTGTTAAGGCCAGTCCCTCGCACCTAGACATAACACTATGTACAGCTGCCATGGGGAAATTGGTGGGCTTTTATTATTGCGTTTTTCCCTCTTGAGAGGGACTTGAAGAAATCCTTTCCAGAGAGAAGGGCTGTGATTGTCTGCTGATGTAGTGCTTGCATCTAGAGACTGAGGTATGGGGGTTTGCTTGTCAAAGCCCAGAGGTCTTCTATTATTATTATAATAAACAGGCTATTAGCACGGGGAGGGTGGTAAGGCCATGCAGCCCTCTATCCACTGTTTTGTGAAATGCTTTCCCCGTTAGTATTCTATGGAGTTGTAACTATGCTGATAGTACTGTCACGTGTACTATATCTTAGAGCACGTATGTTGAAATAAACATTTTAACCTATACTGTGTCTCTTCTTACGCCGGTTGTGGACAGGTAGCAGTGAGTGACGAAAGGGTGTTCTTACTACTGCGAGTCCTGAGAAAGAGAGAGATACCGTGTTCTGGGTTGTCTAATCATTGGTACATTGTTGCTAATGGGACGCTAAGGCTAGTTGGGTTGGGGTTTTAGGTGCTAAGGTTTATGTTTGGCTCACCACTATATTCCGAGGTCCTATTATCCTGTGCATAACTCTGTGTGTGTGCAGAATCCCTACGACAGTTTAACTTGTTTGGTTACAAAGACAGAAAGTGTCCTTAAGTCACAGAGTTATTATCACTCACTCAGCATGTTCCATGCCTAAAATAGAAATGTACTTGTAAGGTAAACAATATCTGTAAATCGTGACATACATTCATAATTGAATAGCTTGTAAACATGATTGTTGACAACTTGCCTTGATCATTTTGTTATTGTCTCATTGTGCATAGCAGTCAACGGTGCTGAGGTGCGAACCTAAAACTGAGGTAGAAGACTTAGCGATAGAACAATGAAATCAGGACGGCAAGAGGAAAATCCATGATTGTAACCCTCAATCCGAGACCAGCTACCCGTGGGTCGCCTGTCTCTTTCTCTCGCTCATATGTCTAACCCCCTTTCTCTTGAGGATCAGCTGAGAGCACTCATATAGTTGCTATCAAACACGTGGGCAGAGTTTTTATCAGGACAAGTGAGGGAACACTGGGTTTTCGCAGTTTTGTGGACACCTACAGATTCTGGAACTTTCACTAATGGAGATGCAAGGAAAATGCATGATTGTCAGCAAAGTTTGTGGTTTGCAGGGCATAGTGGGTAAGCAATTGTTAGATATGGGGTCTTTAGTTGGCAAAGGTATGCACCCTGTCTAAGTAGGGACTCACATTTTAGACACTAAGGGCCCGATTCCGATGTGGTTCGGAAGGCCTCCGAATCGGATTTGGCTTTCCCGGATCCGATTCGTAGCCCTTGTTTCCGACCGAATCGTACACCGGTCCGAACGACCAAGTACGATGCGAAGAATGTGTACGCGCCAACCGAATCGTTTCCAAAACCGATCTTGTCCGTACAGCTCATTCGTAGCCGATTCGTGCCATGCAATGGAGCCGTATTCTGACCGAGAGAGTACGATGCATGATTCGGACAGCTGCATTGACTCGGTCTCAGTGAGACGAAATGGCTCTCGGAATCGTACTTCGGGGGGCGGCAGCAGGCCCCCTTCACTCGGGGCCCTCCGAATCTGTCATTGGGGTGCCCATGGGTCCCCCCCAATCTAAGCACGCACAGTGTGGCAGGCACCATGGGGTGCCCGCCACAGAGTGTATGCTTTTCCCCACCCACCCCTGCTATGGGAGCCTGTGTACGCGTCTGTACACAGGCTCCCATAGAGTTCAATGGGAGTCCGAGCGAACCGAGACCATAAGCCTAGGGCAGCATCGTACTCACTCGTCCGGACTCCTGGAGCACGTTTCGCTCGGAAAGCCCTCCGGATCCGAGTCGTACGGAGGGCTTTCCTAACGAGATCGGAATCGGGCCCTAAAAGTTTACCTGTGATCACCCTCAGGTAGCTTGGCACAGAGCACTGAGGATAAACTAAGGCAATGTGTATCGTGTTTGTGCACACACACACACACAGTAACAGTGAAAACACCACAGAAGCACTCCACACCAGTTTAGAAAAATAGCCAATATTTGTCTGACTAAAACAAGACCAAAACAACAAATGTTCAACATACACAAGTCAAGATATGAATTTTTCAAGAATAAATCAAAATGCAGTGCTTAAACGTCAATTGCTCCAACTGGGGCTATCTGGTCACACTTGATCGGTACAAATCCAAAAGGTTCGAACTGATGCTTTGGAGTCGATGCATTGGTTTCTTGGTTGCAGCCTTAAAGGGCCCAGGACTGGATTTGATACCACTTGGCAGCTCAATACTCACATCAGAGGAGTCCAGGTGCTGGTAGGAAGATGCAGGTGAAGTCTTTGATGTTCCTGAGACTTCAACATCAGGAGGCAAGCTCAGTCAATCCCTTTGAGAACCTTAGAAAGCGGGAAGTAGATACTAAAGTCAGTCCTCTCATGCCCAGGCAAGACGCAAAGCAAGCAGCTAAATGGCAGTCCCTCCTGGCAGCACAACATATCTTCTTCCTGGCAGAATGTCCTCAGCCCAGAAGTGTTCTGAGTATGTGGTGTCAGCGGTCCAGTACTTATACCCATTTTAGCCTTTGAAGTAGGGATACTTCAAAGAAAGGTCTTTGTAGTGTACAAGACTCTTCCCTTCCTGGTCCTGGCTCCAGACACACTACAGGTTTAGGCAGCTCTTTGTTTGGAGACAGGCACAGCCCTATTCAGGTGCAAGTGTCAACTCCTCCCACCTCTCTAGCTCAGGAACTCCCATCAGCCTGGTGATGGGCCATGAGGATATGCAGAGCACACTTCAGATCACTTTGTGAATGACTGTCTAGAGTTAATTTACAAAGCCCAGCTGTCACCCTCAGCCAGACTTGTATTCTAGAGACAGGTAGATGCAGAGAATGGTTAAAGTCAGAAAAGGCCAACTTTCTAAAACGCCATTTTCAGACCTCCTCATTAAAAAACAACTTTGCTACTAAAAGATGTTTTTATATTCCAGAGACACGAAATCCAATTTTTTATCTGCTCCCAATTTGAAACACATTTGTAGCGTGTTACAAGGCAACTCCAATGCTAACCTACGGAAGAGCTAGGCCTCGCTGTAGTGAAAAACGAATGTAGCAGTTGTTCACTACTAGGACATGTAAAACTTAAAAGCACATGTCCTACCTTTTAAATACACTGCACCTTGCCCATGGGGCTACTTTGGGCCTCACTTATGGTTACCTTACATATAATAAAAGGGAATGTTTGGGCTTAGCATCTTGAGCACAACAATTAACCTGAAAAATCTCAGAGCTAATGCAACTTTTGTTGACAGCAGAGCTTGGAAGCACAGAGGGGTAATTCCTGCACTGTGTTTCATTGTCTTGCTGTCAGCAAAACATGCAATAATGTGAATATTTTTCAAGTCAATGTATGCTCTCACGATGACAATAAGAAGCACACAGACCCCTTAGATATTGCGATACAACCCTGGGTGTTCAAGGAAGAATGAGTATGCGCTTCATCAGTGAGTGCTGACTGCCCAAAGTAGTTTGTGGGCCAGGCATATAGGAGTTGTAAATGATGAAGGCTAGTTTGAACTGGCTGCTATTGGCAGCCATTAGAGTAAGATCAACACTGTAGTAATTTCCTCTTTCTTGAAATGAGCCTGGCTACTGAATGGAGCATTGCTTTGAGAAGGGCTAGGTGGATCTTGAGAATTCTGTTGCATGGGGAATTGCTGTAATCTGTTCTTGAAAACACTAAGGTCTGTGTCACTTGCTCGAAATCTTCTTTTGGGATGAGGTGTTTGGTTTCTTACTGCTGGTACTGCACTCCTTTTGCTCATTCATGTATATGTGTTTGAAGTTTTAGGGCCTGATTCACAAAGGTAAGTTACACTTTTGGGTAAGTTTACACTTTGTAGTAAGTTTACTACATTTGATATTCACAAAGTTACAAGTCTCCACCTACAGAACACAGCAGTTGGCTTATTCTTGTGTGGGTGGGTGATGTCTCTCACTAACCCCCTCTCACTCCTCCCTCTCTTTAGCAGTAAGTCTGCCCCTTTTCCCAACAATTCCCCTGTGTACCTCCCACATTTACTACTAAAATCTATACTATATATATGTGTGAGGAGACATACGTGAGGAGACGTATGTGTGAGAAGACTCCAAAGTCGGGGTACATATATGTATAGGCAACACTTACACTTTGTAGTACATTTTGTAGTACTACAAGATGTACTACAAAGTGTAGTTATGAATCACGCCCTTAGATTTCTATTTGAAACACAATGTTCAAATTATGTAACCATTATTGAACAGGAGTGGTGCTAATAGAGAAGGTAATGAGTATAATTTCTGTTTTAGAGTGTTATCTTTAAGCTAGTGATACTTTAACAAGGCTTACATTTATTCAAGTGTTTGAACTATTGACCTATATCACTTGGTGAGGAGATTTCCATTTATAGCTGAGTATCTTCAGCGTGGAAAGTGCATGAGATTGTTGTGTTGTTCAATTGTGGTTAGAGGTTATGTGCACTTGAGTAAAGCACTCAAGTGAAGGACGTAATGTGCACGTACGTTAACAAATGTGACTTCTATACCCATTCTTGCACTTCAGAGATTCAGTAGGGAGTAGTGCTTACCTGTGTCAAATTTGCACTTCATTGCATTTTTCTATGAGCACACTTAAAATTTAGACACAAAAATTGCTTTCTTAACGTTATTACAAGAGATCTGGACATACCATTTGTTTATGTGTCGGCAACACACCAATACTTGCTCATACCATTGTCACACATATTGAGATAGTGATGAAACAGTTCATGGCAGTCACTCCTTTACGTGGCGCTCTAAGATTCCATTTTCACAAATAGGTTCGTAATTTAACTTGCAAGCTAATTTCTTTCAAAAACACTCAATACCTGTAAATGTGATTGCATTTCATAAGCAAGAAGTATTCAATACCAAATGTCTTGTGTCACCTTGTAGCATTGAGTTCTATAATCCACGTCATAGTTGTTGACTCATGAAAACTGTCCCAAACTGCTATAACAATCGATTAATAAGGGACATTTTAGACCTGACTCGAATGTGAATTAAAGTGACTCAGTCTGCACATAAGGCAGAAGAGGTTTAATTTCCAAATGCATGGCCAGCATGAATTTCAGGCAGTGAATTATCACATAAAGGCTCAGTGCATGACACCAAGGATAATTTAATATACCGCCTGAGCAAAAGACAACACTGTGTCGAATTGACACTATGAGCTGCAGTCCGAACACACACCACTATAGGAGCAGGGGCGGCACACAACACATTTTGTATGTTAGTGGGATAGCAGCAAATGCAAAAAGATAATCAGCTATTTCTCCTTTTCCATTGATGCAGGTCTTGAGAGTCATTTGAGTTTTGGCATCTCAGCCCTCTTCCTTAGAGTCCATTATTGCATTTTTGAGTGTGATTTTTGTAACTGAATGCAGTGGTTGTGCCACTACTGTGTGTTTCAGGAGAAAGTGGGTCAAAAAGTCTGAATGGCGCCACCAATACAATTAATATACATATATATAAAACACACCAGTCCCGGTCAGTTCCGAGGCTGTCTCGTGGGCGGTCCGAGTTTGGGCTACCGGGTAACCCTCCAAATATAAAATCTCTCCTCCACTATTAGCAGGAAATACTCGGACACTCCAGCATGCTTAGATTAAGTTTTAATGACACCAAACGACGCGTTTCGGCATTACGCCTTGCTCACGGTCATAAATACACACCAATTCAATTTCATTTTTAAACTCTTTTGAAAACAGTGAAAAAGGACTTCACCCATACACAGTGATTCTTGCAGTGTAGAACGTAGCGGCCATTTTAACATAGTAATTCATGCCTGGTTTTTATACATAAACCATTGTATCTAAATCGATACATGATTCATTTGGCCATAATTCTGCCTCAAATTAATAACTTTAGAACCATAAGAAGCAAAAGAATCTATATATATTGGTTGCCATTTCATATATTTACAAAATTTGTATCAACAATGCACAAAATGGCAGCCATCGTGGCACCATAGTTCATGCTTAATGTACAGTGTCTACATCAGTCTATGTATATATATAATGTATAGTCTTGCCCCAGTGGGCCATTCAAATTCTATGAAACCAATTATTAGTTCCCATTTACCATTCTGCCCTAGTGGGCTAATAATATCATCATGATCATAAAGTCCAATTGATAACTCGTTATCTTGTATATGTACATCAAGTGATCAAATCTTGCAGCAAATTGCTAGAGGACAGAAGGTTCCACATTGATCATTACCAAAAATGAAAGAAAAAAGTGTTTGCACCTGTGTAAAAAAGAAATATAAAATATTACAGATATTAAAACAATTCTAACCTCCAGAAAAGATTCTGCAATTGTATCTACAATTTATTAACTGTTTAAATGAATAGCAAGTTCCTCGCTGGAATTGAAACCCTGAGGTAAGAGAGTTCCAAAGTCAATAATATATTTTGATTTTAGCTTCCGCAATTCTAATTCGCAATTTCCACCCCTCACACTGATCAGCACTGCATCAATGACCACCATTCTCAATAGTTTCTCGTCCTGAAAATGACAATCAAAGAAGTGTCGTACCACTGGGTATTGTCTATTATTGTGTCTAATGGCACGCACATGCTCTAAAAATTCTTTTTCTCGCACGATGTATCGTGCTCCCTATATATATCTTATTACAGGGACAGAATAGAGCATATACACAATAAGTAGTGTTGCAGGTCAGGGGTTTCTTGATGATAAATTCTCTCTTCGAGTTTGGTATTAGGAACTTGGTACAATCAATACCGTTACTACAAGCCTTGCAGTTTTTACAGCATCAAAAACCTGAACGGCCAGTATTTTTCACCCCATCTTCTTTTGTTATCAAGTTATAACTCAATTCGTCACGTAATGATCGACTTTTCTTAAAAGTGATCTGGGGATTATTAATTAAACATTTCCTTAAGCTGTCATCTGTCCTTAAAACATGCCAATGCTTGTTTATAATTCTATGCATTTCCTGTGCTTGATAAGAGAAGGTAGTGATAAACCTCATAGTCCCTGGTTCCTCCTCTCATCTAACTGGATGTAACAATTCATTTCTGCTGATATCTTCAACTCTCTTACTAGCTTGAGCAATAGTTTTCTGACTATATCTCCTTTCAATAAAACGTTGACACATAATCTCTTTCTCGATGTTAAATGCCCTTTCCATGCTACAATTGCGCTTAGCGCAAGCAACTCCCCATAGGGGATACTATAAATAAGATTAGGGGGATGCGTACTTCTAGCACTTAGTAAGCTGTTCCCTGCCGTTGATTTCCTAAAAAGCTTAGTCTCTAATGCATCATCTTTTACGCAAATCTGTACATCTAAGAAATCAATAGATGTCTTACTGACATGTTCAGTAAAGATTAAATTGCATGAATTCTCATTCAGCTTATTTACAAATCTTCTTGCAGAGTCCTCATCCCCACTCCAAATGCAAAATATATCATCAATAAAACGCAGCCACAGGACCACATAGCTTTCAAATTCTTCCAGCTGTGCGGCCACCTGCTCCTCCCACCAGCCCATGAATAAATTTGCATAGCTGGGGGTGAAGCAGGTGCCCATAGCCGTGCCCTGTGACTGCCTGTAGATGGAATCATCAAAGATGAAAAAATTGTTATTAAGACAAAAATAAATCATATCTAAAAGCATTTCGGAGTGAAAGAGTAGAGAGATTGACCTTGTTTTAAAAAAATGTCTAACTGCCTGCAGTCCCAAATCATGCTTGATACTTGTATAGAGACTGCTGACATCCAAGGTAACCAGAGTATAACTATCTTCCCAATGGATGCCATCAATCATGGTAAGAAAGTGAGTCGTATCTCTTATGTAAGCAGGTAATCCTACGACAAATGGTCTCAAATAATGATCAATAAATCTCGAGGTATTCTCTAATAGAGAACCTATTGAAGAAACAATCGGCCTTCCTGGGGGATTTAAAGCATCCTTGTGCAACTTTGGTAGGAGATAGAGCACTGGGATTTTAGGATGGGTACACTTCAGATCATTATATTCTTCCCATTCTATTAATCCTTTTTCCCTCCACTCCACCAGCATTTCCCCAAATATTTTGTTAGATCTTAACACTTCACTTCTATCTGAGGCACAGTAACAATTAACATCACTTAACTGTCTCAACCCCTCTTCTAAATATTTCACTTTATCAATAACCACCACGTTACCGCCTTTATCTGATTGGCTTATTACAAGGGTATTGTCAGATTTTAAATTCTCCCAAAATATATATATATATATATATATATATATATATATATTCACTGAAAAAACCATAGGTTTTAGGGACAGTTATAGTTAGTTGGACATTTCACTCGTACAAAACCATAGAAATTCCCCCGTTATAGTTAGTTCAGCTAACTATAACTCACGCCCGCAATGCACTGCTGATGACGTCACATATTACATCACTCATGACATGGTCAGTGACATCACTGATGACATCACTGATGACATCTCAAATGACATCACTGATGACATCACTGATGACATCATCCAGTGACTGTGTGTTTCTGTAAAGTTTAAATATGTTTAATATATATAGGGAAAGGCGTATTGAAGAATGAGTGGGTGTATAAGTGTCTGAATGGATGATTTAGTACGTGAGTGACTGACTCTACAAGTGAGTGATTAAATGTATCTTACTGAATGCATGGGTTAGTGACTAAACTGTGTGAATGTCTGTATCCGTCTGTCTGTTGGTTTGTAAGCGGCTGCATGGCTTTCTGAATAGCTACATGAGTGTCTACATGGGTTATTGATTGATTGTCTGAGTATCTGTATGGGTGCCTGAGTGTTTGTGTGGGTGGGGTGTGTGTGACTCTGTGCATAGATGTGTGAGTTGGTGATTCACTGGGTGCATGGTTTCAAGAGTGCACCTGTGATGGACTGTATGGGTGGGTGAGTGTGTGTATGGGTGTGTTAGTGATTGAATGTATATCTCAGTGGTACATGTGTGAGTAACTACATATGTGAAAGGCAGTATATATGTGTGTTGGAGTATATAAATGGCTATAAGTGAGAGTGTGTGATTGTGAGAGTGGCTGTATGGATGAGTGTGTACTTGTATCAGTGATTGTATAAGAGTGTAAGAATGTGCTAGTATTTGTATGAGTAAGTGAGCTGGTGTGTGTATAACTGTATAGGTGAGTAAATGGGTGTGTGATTAAGTTTTTGCATGACTGACTAGGTGTGTGAGTACCTCTATGGATGAGTGGCGGTGTGTGAGTGTTTATATAGGTGTATGAGTGCATATGATAGTCCTGTACTGAGTGACTAAGTATGAGTGACTGTACGGGTGAGTGAGTGGATGTGTGTGTAGACCTAAGAATCAGTGAGTGGGTATGTAGTTTTTGGTGTTGGAGTGTCTATGGTTTTGAGAATGGCAGTCTGTAATTTAGAGTTGGTGTATCAAAAGTTATATTAGGGTGTGAGAAGATGCATGAAATTATCACATGGATGATGTCATCAGTGATGTCATTTTAGATGTCATCAGTGATGTCATCAGTGATGTCACTGACCATGTCATGAGTGATGTAATATGTGACGTCATCAGCAGTGCATTGCGGAGCGCGAGTTATAGTTAGCTGAACTAACTATAACGGGGGAATTTCTATGGTTTTGTACGAGTAAAATGTCCAACTAACTATAACTGTCCCTAAAACCTATGGTTTTTTCAGTGAATTTCAAAGGTTTTTTAAATGCTAATTTCTAACTATAACGTGTCTGAAACCTATGGTTTTTTCAGTGAATTTCAAAGGTTTTTTAAATGCTAATTTCTAACTATAACGTGCCTGAAACCTATGATTTTTAAGTGAATTTCAAAGGTTTTTTAAATGCTAGTTTCTAACTATGCCTACAGAGGTAGGACATGTGAAGAAAGAAGAAAAACGCACAGAAAGAAGCAAAAGATGTGCAGAAAGAACCAACAGAGGAGCAGAAAGAGGCCTTGATGCAAAATCATCCTGTGCCCACAACTTTTTCAGACGGGTACTGGTGGTAACTGACTCTGACTAACCAGAGCCAGTGCTATGCTAAAAGACACTTAGAATACAGTGAAAACACCTACATACACTAGGGAACACTATGCGTTGGGGTACCCCTGTGATTAGCATGACCTCCTCTGCAAGTCCCTAGTACATAATAGGGCAGGGGGATTAAAACTACCTCTTAAAACGCGCTACAGGGCGCGTTTGCACAGTGGTGAAGGGAGGGGGGCCTGAGGTGACATGTGTGCAAACGCACCCCGTGGCGCATTTTAAGTTGCGGGATTAAGTCCCCTTGAATTCTGAGGGTCCCTGGGGCCCAACTAGCCCCCAGGTACCTACCGTTAGGACCACAGAGCTGAGTTGCAGAGAGACGTTCCGAGGCCACGCACCTTTTTCACCTCTCTGCAACGCAACTCTGTTGTGCTTACTGAAGGTACCTGGTGGGCTAGTTGTCCCCCAGGGTCCCTCAGGATTCAAAGGGAATTAATTCCCCAACTTAAAACGCACCACAGGGCGTGTTTGCGCACATCTCACCTGAGGCCCCACCCCCTCCCTTCACCACTGTGCAAATGCGCCCCGTGGTGCGTTTTAAGTTGGGGGATTAGGTCACCTTGAATCCTGAGGGTCCCTGGGGCCCAACTAGCCCACTAGGTACTTCCAGTAAGCACCACAGGCCTGCGTTGCAACGCTTGTAACAAATTGTGCAGTTGTGTTTAGGTAGTGAAGAGGGTCGTGCTGGGGGTAGTGTTTTAGGGTTTAGGGTAGTGCAGTGGTATTTGTGTAGTGTAGGGGGTCATGCTGGGGGTAGATTTAGGGTTTAGGGTAGTGCAGTGGTGTTTGGGTAGTGTAGGGAGTCGTGCTGGGGGAGTGTTTTAGGGTTTAGGGTAGTGCAGTGGTGTTTGGGTAGTGTAGGGGGTCGTGCTGGGGGTAGTGTTTTAGGGTTTAGGGTAGTGCAGTGGTGTTTGGGTAGTGTAGGGGGTCGTGCTGGGGGTAGTAATTTAGGGTAGTGCAGTGGTGTTTGGGTAGTGTAGGGGGTCATGCAGGGGGTAGTGTTTTAGGGTTTAGGGCAGTGCAGTGGTGTTTGGGTAGTGTAGGGGGTCGTGCTGGGGGAGTGTTTTAGGGTTTAGGGCAGTGCAGTGGTGTTCGGGTAGTGTAGGGGGTCGTGCTGGGGGAGTGTTTTAGGGTTTAGGGCAGAGCAGTGGTGTTCGGGTAGTGTAGGGGGTCGTGCTGGGGGAGTGTATGAGGGTTTAGGGCAGTGCAGTCGTGTTCGGGTAGTGTAGGGGTTGTGCTGGGGGTAGTATTTTAGGGTTTAGGGTAGTGCAGTGGTGTTCGGGTAGTGTAGGGGGTCGTGCTGGGGGTAGTGTTCTAGGGTTTAGGGCAGTGCAGTGGTGTTTGGGCAGTGTAGGGGGTAATGCTGGGGGTGGTGTTTTAGGGTTTAGGGCAGTGCAGTGGTGTTCGGGCAGTGTAGGGGTCGTGCTGGCGGTGGTGTTTCAGTGTTTAGGGCAGTGCAGTGGTGTTTGGGCAGTGTAGGGGTGGTGTTTCAGGGTTTAGGGCAGTGCAGTGGTGTTCAGGCAGTGTAGGGGGTCGTGCAGGGGGTGGTGTTTCAGGGTTTAGGGCAGTGGTGTTTGGGCAGTGTAGGGGGTCGTGCTGGGGGTGGTGTTTCAGGGTTTGGGGCAGTGCAGTGGTGTTCGAGCAGTAAAGGGGTCGTGCTGGGGGTGGTGTTTCAGGGTTTAGGGCAGTGCAGTGGTGTTCGGGCAGTGTAGGGGCAGTGCAGGGGGTGGTGTTTCAGGGTTTAGGGTAGTGCAGTGATGTTCGGGCAGTGTAGGGGGTCATGCTGGGGCTGGTGTTTCAGGGTTTAGGGCAGTACAGTGGTGTTCGGGCTGTGTAGGGGGTCGTGCTGGGGCTGGTGTTTCAGGGTTTAGGGCAATGCAGTGGTGTTCGGGCAGTGTAGGGGGTCGTGCTGGGGCTGGTGTTTCAGGGTTTAGGGCAGTGCAGTGGTGTTCGGGCAGTGTAGGTGGTCGTGCTGAGGCTGGTGTTTCAGGGTTTAGGGCAGTGCAGTGGTGTTCGGGCAGTGTAGGGGGTCATGCTGGGGCTGGTGTTTCAGGGTTTAGGGCAGTGCAGTGGTGTTCGGGCAGTGTAGGGGGTCTTGCTGGGGCTGGTGTTTCAGAGTCTAGGGCAGTGCAGTGTTGTTCGGGCAGTGTAGGGGGTCTTGCTGGGGCTGGTGTTTCAGGGTTTAGGGCAGTGCAGTGGTGTTCGGGCAGTGTAGGGGGTTGTGCTGGGGGTGGTGTTTCAGGGTTTAGGGCAGTGCAGCGGAGTTCGGGCAGTGTAGGGGTTGTGCTGGGGCTAGTGTTTCAGGATTTAGGGCAGAGCAAAGGTGTTCAGGCAGTGTAGGGGTTTTGCTGGAGGTGGTGTTTCACGGTTTAGGGCAGTGCAGTGGTGTTCGAGCAGTAAAGGGGGTCATGCTGGGGGTGGTGTTTCAGGGTTTACGGCAGTGCAGTGGTGTTCGGGCAGTGTAGGGGGCGGTGCAGGGGGTGGTGTTTCAGGGTTTAGGGCAGTGCAGTGGTGTTCGGGCAGTGTAGAGGGTCGTGAAGGGGGTGGTGTTTCAGGGTTTAGGGCAGTGCAGTGGTGTTCGGGCAGTGTAGGGGTCGTGCTAGGGTTGGTGTTTCAGTGTTTAGGGCAGTGCAGTGGTGTTCGGGCAGTGTAGGGGGTCGTGCAGGGGCTGGCGTTTCAGGGTTTAGGGCAGTGCAGTGGTGTTCGGGCAGTGTAGGGGGTCGTGCTGGGGGTAGTGTTTTAGGGTTTAGGGTAGTGCAGTGGTGCTTTTGTAGTGTAGGGGGTCGTGCTGGGGGTAGTGTTTTAGGGTTTAGGGTAGTGCAGTGGTGTTTGTGTAGTGTAGGGGGTCATGTTTTAGGGTAGTGCAGTGGTGTTTGGGTAGTGTAGGGGTCGTGCTGGGGGTAGTGTTTTAGGATTTAGGTTAGTGCATCGGTGTTTGGGTAGTGTAGGGGGTCGTGCTGGGGCTAGTGTTTTAGGGTTTAAGGTAGTGCAGTGGTGTTTGTGTAGTGTAGGGGGTCGTGCTGGGGGTAGTGTTTTAGGGTTTAGGGTAGTGCAGTGGTGCTTGTGTAGTGTAGGGGGTCGTGCTGGAAGTAGTGTTTTAGGGTTTAGGGTAGTGCAGTGGTGTTTGTGTAGTGTAGGGGGTCATGTTTTAGGGTAGTGCAGTGGTGTTTTGGTAGTGTAGGGGGTCGTGCTGGGGGTAGTGTTTTTGGATTTAGGTTAGTGCAGTGGTGTTGGGGTAGTGTTTTAGGGTTTAGGGTAGTGCAGTGGTGTTTTTGTAGTGTAGGGGGGTCATGTTTTAAGATGCAACGCTCCAATACCTGACCAGTCTGCACTACATAAAACTGCAAAAAAACTAAAAATAAAAAGTGTTTTGAACACTTTTGTCTTTGGGCTATATGTGGGCTACATCTGGGTAATATTTGTGCTACATTTGGGCTCTTTTTTCACTGGTGGCCATCTTGGAAGACTTCTTTGTTATGAAGTTTCCTAATTTCCTCATTTACTGCAGTCTCCTCAGTAGGAAATGCTTTCAGTTTTTTACTTTGATTCCATCAAGAAGGCATTCAGATGTGTCACACATTTGCCATAAATTCAGAATGTTAGCACTCTAGTTGTTCATTGGATCACTGTAGTAAAGCTACTGCTCACCAAGGAGTTAACTGGAAGTCTACTGCTGGTATTGAAAGTGATTGTTTCAGTCTGCATGTCAGAATTTTCTAATGAAATAGAAGAGGATTTGAGATCTCACTTAAAACATGCCCTACATTTTCTTTTGCAGCACTAACCATAATTTCTATGGCAAAATGAACCCCCTCATTTTGTTCCTTTTTAAATTAAATGTTTTAAGTGTTACCAGTTTATTCCAATCAAGATGGCTTCAGGTGTGCCATACTTTTGTCATAAGTAAGGCTGTTAGCACTCTAGTTGTTCTTTAGAACACTCTGGGAAGCTGCAGTAGAACACAAAGGCATCAACTGACAGGCTGCTCCTGTTGAAATATAACAGGAAGATATTTGAGATCTCACTTAAAACATGTCCTAATTTTTCTTTCTACAGCACTAACCATAATTTCTATGGCAAAATGAACCCCCTCATTTTGTTCCTTTTTAAATTAAATGTTTTAAGTGTTACCAGTTTATTCCAATCAAGATGGCTTCAGGTGTGCCATACTTTTGTCATAAGTAAGACTGTTAGCGCTCTAGTTGTTCTTTAGAACACTCTGGGAAGCTGCAGTAGAACACAAAGGCATCAACTGGCAGGCTGCTCCTGTTGAAATATAACAGGAAGATATTTGAGATCACACTTGAAACATGTCCTAATTTTTCTTTCTACAGCACTAACCATAATTTCTATGACAAAATGAACCTCATCATTTTGTTCCTTTTTAAATTAAATGTTTTAAGTGTTACCAGTTTATTCCAATTAAGATGGCTTTAGGTGTGCCATACTTTTGTCATACGTAAGACTGTTAGCGCTCTAGTTGTTCTTTAGAACACTCTGGGAAGCTGCAGTAGAACACAGAGGCATCAACTGACAGGCTGCTCCTGTTGAAATATAACAGGAAGATATTTGAGATCACACTTGAAACATGTCCTAATTTTTCTTTCCAGAGCACTAACCATAATTTCTATGACAAGATGAACCCCATCATTTTGTTCCTTTTTAAATTAAATGTTTTAAGTGTTACCAGTTTATTCCAATCAAGATGGCTTCAGGTGTGCCATACTTTTGTCATAAGTAAGGCTGTTAGCACTCTAGTTGTTCTTTAGAACACTCTGGGAAGCTGCAGTAGAACACAAAGGAATCAACTGACAGTCTCTGCCCTTGTTTTACTGGAGAATGTCAGACTTCATTCTCACATGACTGAGAAAGATAATGTGAATTTACAGAAAATATGCTCTCATTTTAGCTTCTGGAGCACCTTCCAAAACTGTATGGGACAAGCATGTGAAAATAGTTTTCTCTCAAACATGATTCATGATATCCCAGCAGAAGGTTTTTCACAGGGTAAAATCACCTTAGAACACACCACAATTCCTGAAATTAGTATGGTACCATCAACAAATGAATTCTAATGTAACTAAAGTCTGTTATCACCCTTTATAGTTCTCCTTTTGGTAACCCTCAAAATCTTCGATTCACTACAATGCATTTCAATGGGGTACTGTCATTTATATTGGTCCCAAGATGGCTGCCAGCAATTCCAGGATGAAGTGCTGACAGCCAATCAGATCTCACGATGACATGTGTGGTTAGGCTCCGCCCAGATATATATGTGTTTTTACTTTTGATTTTCTCAGCAACTACTGAACGGATTTACACCATTTAACAAAAGGGTTCTTTCTGAACCAAGAACTACCTCTTTGCCAAATTTGGTGTAATTCCGTTCAGCAGTTCGGGCTGTAGCCTTGCATAAAGTTTCCTATGGGAAATTGATTTTTTTACTCTTATTTTTAATTTCTCCGCAACTACTGAACGGATTTACACCATTTAACAAAAAGGGTTCTTTCTGAACCAAGAACTACCTCTTTGCCAAATTTGGTGTAATTCCGTTCAGCAGTTCGGGCTGTAGCCGTGTCTAAAGTTTCCTATGGGAAAATGAATGGGGAAAACACGTTTTGGGACCCCCCTTTTTTCTCGGCCCCAGCTTGACGTATCACCCCGAGACTTTCAGGGTACGAGCGGACCGGAGCAGGCCATAAAGTTTGAAGATTTCGCGAAGATTCGTCAACCGACGCAAGAGTTATTTCAAATAGAATGTCGCGGATTTCCTATGGAAAATAGGTCCTAACTATAACTATCTACTGGCGACCGCCAGTAGATATATATATATATATATATATATATATATATATATATATATATATATATATATATATATCTATATCTATATATATATCAAAGCTCCAAGGTTCCCACCAGTTTGAGACGCACTCTGACATCCACTACAGCAACCATCATGAGGTAAAAGCCGGATCGGCGGGCGGATCCAGTTTACAGCATGCCTGTCGATTCACGCCTGACGCGTTTCGTGCTCATTGCACTCTTCAGAGGCGCAACAGTCAATTTGGCATAAAGGCCACACCTCCCACTTATGATATGAGCCCTCCAATGGGTGACTCAAATGAGTCTGCGTTGGTTTGTGGGTCTTGTAGTGTGTGCCTTAGTTATGTGCCGCTGTCTGAAACATTCCAAGCCCACCAATGTGCCTCCACTCGCTCCTCCGGCTTGTCAATCCTCAATGGATGCCTCCACATTAAGACTCCGTGATTCGGAGCCCAGTGGCCCCAAATTTCCGGGTGGTGCGTCTCCCGCGGTTGGGAGGCCGCGTTGTAAATCAAAGCTCCAAGGTTCCCACCAGTTTGAGACGCACTCTGACATCCACTACAGCAACCTTCATGAGGTAAAAGCCGGATCGGCGGGCAGATCCAGTTTACAGCATGCCTGTCGATTCACGCCTGACGCGTTTCGTGCTCATTGCACTCTTCAGAGGCCCGTCCTACTCGTTCGTATACGATAGATACGAATGAGTAGGACGGATGTGCGAGATCTCGGCTGCAGCCCATTAGCACATCGGGAAAGAGGAGGACGTGAATGCCCCTCGAGGTGGGAACAAGCTACGACCCATGAGTTAGTGCTTAATAATAAGGTGCGAGAACTGGTACCACGGGAGTCAGAATTTTACTATCGACTCGAGTCAATGGGATACTCTCGACCTGGGTGATATAGACAACCTTTATACAGCAAGGTTGCAGTCCTGGCATTAAATTGGACTGAGAAATGTATTCAAAGGACTGGGGTATTCAAGACCTAAAGAGCTTTTCATTAGAACACAGCTTTTCCATATTTAAGGACTTTTTTAATAAGAAAACAAGGAACATTACAGAGAAAATTTAAACGAGTGTCTTGAAAAAGATGGACTAAAAATTTTATAACCATCGAAACGCGTTGACGCAAATTTAGTTGCATCCAGACCGTGTCCTTATATCTGGCTTTTAAGGATTTGTACTGAAAATGACAAAATTGAGTGTCTAAAGTCTTTTTTTCTCTTTCATGTGGGGGTATAGTGTCATTTTTCTCCTGTGTAACGTTGTGATGTCTGTTTGAATTGATTTTATTAAGTATATGAAATGTATTGATGATATTCTAACTGTGATTGAAAAATCAGATTTTATTTTTTGTGATAATAGGATTTTAATAAAAACATGTTTTGTAATATTTTAATTATATGAGTCAGCATCTGATTCTATATTAGTTTGTTTGGAGCTGATAAGCAGCACAAGTGTGAAGTAGATCAGCAATAGTTATTTCTAACCTAGTAACTATCTAGGTTTGTTTGTACTTTGGTCCGAGAGGAAACATTTCTGTTTTACTTGTGAAGAGTACCTTATTCCCTTGGTTGCACAAGGGGTCTCTCTCTGTTTATTATATATCAAAATAAATATAAACTACAATAAATATAGGTAACAAATATATGTTTACTGTGTAATCTGATTTACAGTGTAATACTTATTGAATCCTTATTCTTTCACCAACCTCAGTTCTGAATTCAGTGATGTTCACTCCATGTGAACAGACTTTGCATTTGCTGCACTTCTTAAAGCCTTTCTTGGGTTTCAACCAAGTACCCTCAGTACTGATCTGGTTTCTCATCAGGGTATCCCTCATAGATTGGTGCTTTCTGTAAGTAATAGAGTGTTTAAGACTGATTTCTTGCCCAACTATCGGGTCTTGCTGGAGAGTGCGCCAATGTTTCAATAGAGCCAGTCTAACTGCGTAAGTGTTCTTTGCTGGGTGAGCTGGTGTTGATTCTGTCTTGGAGGGCCGTTTTCTTTGTGGTTTTGATGAGGTGGTGGTGTGCAGTGGTGGCTGCTTTGAAAGCGGCGTGGGCTTCCGGGGTTTTGTTGTTCCTCCATTTCTTCTCGAGCTGTCTACAGGTGCTTCTGGAGTCTTGGAGGGAAGAGTGAACCAGTGTGCTTTCTTGACATGTTGCTTGCCGGGGGGGTTTCTTGAGAGGAGCAGGGTGTTGGAGCAGTTGGCGATCCAGTGATGGAGGTGCATGCTGCGGTGTTGGTATCTGTGGAAGCCGGTGGCGGGGTTCTGCTGAGGAAGGTGGTGAGATGTTCTTCTGTGATTTTTTTCCAGCTTCTGCGGGGGAAGCGATGGGCATGGTGGTGCATGGTGGGTTTAGTAAAGGAGAAATTAGTGGTCTGTCCAAAGGAGTTCCGTTGTGTGGCTGAAAATGAAGTTGTCACTCGAGGTGAAGGTGGGGTTGAGCGTGTGTCCTGCTGTGTGTGTAGGTGAGGTAATTAGCTGCTTGAGCTCTATGTTGGAGAGGTTCTCCAGGAGGGATGAGGAGTTCTGGTCATTGGGGTTGTCTAGGTGGAAGTTGAGGTTGCAGAGTAGGGGGTAATCAGTGGATGCGAGGGCCTGGGGTGCGATGAAGTTGATGATGGCACTGTTGAAGGGAGCCCGGGGGACAGGTGATCTGTAGACGAGGGTGCCGTGGAGGGTGGTGTTCGGGTTGGACTGTATCAAGAAGTGGAGGTGCTGCATGAAGGCTGTTGGATCGTCCACGTGGGTGGTCAGGAGAAGGGTGTTTTTCTGGACGATGGTGATGCCATCCCCTGGTCGGTTGGTGTGGGTTTGCAGATGATTTGGTAGCTGCTGCGCATGGCGGTGGCGCTGTCCAGGGTTGAGCTGGGGTTGGTCCAGGTTTCTGTGAGGAAGGCGACGTCAGGCGAGGCGGAGTCGAGGAGGTCCCAGATCTCTATGGCATGACTGTGCAGGGATCGAATGTTGAGGAGGATGCAATTGAGGTGGTTGGGTGTGGTGAGGGTTGGCCAGGCAGGTGGAGGAGCTGGAGTGCAAAGGTGTAATGGCAGCACTCGCAGGTGAAGGGGCCGTGGGTGTTGTTCAGCAACGAGAGCTAGCAGGGGGTGTTGCGTCCGAGTCGGAGTGTGTGGAGGGTGCTGGAGTCATGGCGGTGGCGGGTTCAAGGTGCTGTGTGCAGTCCAGGCACACAACAGCTGCCTTTAAGTAATATGGGGGGGCAAGCCAGGGCAGCTGGGAGGCGGCAAGCGGGGAGCTGGAAACGCTGTACTGGAAGGAGAGGGCTGCAGGGGTCCGCAGCAGCACGAAAAAGGGTGAAGTGAAAGCAGGAAAAGTGAAGAAGAGTAAAGAGAGAAAAGTGACAAAAAGCACAGCAGAAAAAAAAGGTGGAAGGAGAAAGGAAAGGAGTCCCAAAAAGAGCGAGAGAGGGCTGAACAGCATCAGAGCAGAGACACTCTACGACTGGACCAAAAAGGATGCAGCACAGGTGGGAGCCTGCGGGTGGAGGAGGGCCTCGAACTCACTACCCAGCAAGGGTCAGTGGGTCTGCAGGGCAGCAACTACTTGGAGGAGCTGCGCACGAGGGGAGCAGGTGACCGACAAGGTCAGTGCGATTGCTCCTATCTCTGTTCATCAGCTGCCATTAAGTAGTGGGAGGGAGAGGACTGGACAGCTAGGAGGTGGGAAGCGGGGAGCTGGAAATGCTAGGCAGGAAGGGGCAGGGCTGTGGCGGTCCACAGCAGCACAAAAAAGGGTGAAGTGAAGGTGGTAATAGTGAATAAAAGGTAAAGAGAGAAAAGTGACAAAAAGAAATGAACAGCAGAAAAAAAGGTGGAAGGAGAAAGGAAAGGAGTCCAAAAAAGAGGGAGAGAGGGCAGAACAGCAGCAGATCAGAGACGCTCTACCACTGGACCACCAAGGATGAGGCGCAGGTGGGAGCCTGCGGGTGGAGGAGGGCCTCAAACTCACTACCCTGCAAGGGTAGGAGGATCTGCAGGGCAGCAACTACTTGGTGGAGCTGTGCGCGAGGGGAGCAGGTGACTGACCAGGTCAGTGGGATTGCTCCTATCTCCGTTCAGCAGCTGCCATTAAGTAGTGGGAGTGGGGGGCTGGACAGCTAGGAGGTGGGAAGCGGGGAGCTGGAAACACTGCGCTGGAAGGGTGTGGGCTGCGGGGGTCCACAGCTGCACTAAAAAGGGTGAAATGAAAGTAGGAAAAGTGAAGAAGAGTAAAAAGAGAAAAGTGGCAAAAAAGAAAAGAAAAAAGAAGAAGAAAAAAAAGAACAGCAGAAAAAAAGGTGGAAGGAGAAGGGAAACAATGACAAAAAAAATTGTCAAGCTAAAATTTTAGAACTTACCAAAGAAATTAAGTATCGAAGACTTTTCATTACTTTGAAAGACAATAAACATAAATTTAAATTGCACAAAAAACAATATCAATTCAAATCGATATTCAGTAAAAGGGAAGGAATACAATTTTAATGAAAAGTGCTTTTTTTTATAGTCTTTATTGATTTTCACAAAAACAGATAAATCAGTAGAAAGCCATAACAAGTGTGCAGTCCCCCAATGATGGAAGGAGGGTCCACAATTATCAAAAGCAATAAGGAACATTTCCCTACCTTCTCTTTCACTTCCCTCTCGTAATCTCCATTTCTGAAATAATAGACACATTCCGGTGTCTTGACTTGTCCACCGAACTTCGGCCTAAGCTTCATATCCACAACCCAGGGAGCACCCTGTTCAGTAGACACCATGGAGCCCTCAGACTGTCGCATGTCCCCTTCCCTACCAACCGGGCCAGACCGTAACTCCCCCAGATGGTGAGTCCAGCATATCACATATCAGCGTGCATTAAGGCTATCATTCCATACTCTCATCCAGCAAAGCGTCCGGTTCCCTATCAGACTCCTGTGCACTCCGAAGATCTGCCAACATTGCCACCCATGCGGCCAAATCATCCTCCACTTTCTCATTTGTCCTGACATGTTTCAGTCATACTTCTTCCGCTATAGCCCACGCCAACACATCCCGAAGCCAGTCTGCATATGGGGGGTGGGGGGAGTGGGGGCTGCAGCCAACCATTTTATTGCGTTGTGGCACTTGGCCAGGAAGAGACCCAACAAGAAGTCTCCTCAGGGGACATACCAGGCCCAGCTGTACCACAGTTGCTGTCTTAAGGCTATCCACCACTGCAGTCCAATATGGTACTCTACCCGGGCAGTCCCAAACCAAATAAATAAAGTCTGTCGCAGGGTTTCCACACCCACTGCACCTATCTGATCTGTGTTCGTAAATGTAGTGTAGAATTTTTGGGGAAAGGTAAGTTTGGTGGCTAAAATTGTATTGGATTAACTTAAAGCTGACATCCAAGCTGACCGACTGTACCCCTGCGTGAATTTTTCTCCATTACTTGGTCGTTAGGGGTTCCCACAGAACTCTCCCCCACTTCACACAGGCCTTTGGTATCACAATTAATATATTTTGTATCAAAGTTGATCTTCGAGCTAAAAATATATGCATATAATTCAACAAGAAATAAAGCGAAAACCAGAGAAAAACCTTTAAGAAATGTTAATACTGTTACAGCTATTAGAAACGAAAGAAAATAAGATGAGGGGTGACAGTGACGTAGAATGGGCCACACAACGAAAGATGGAAGGATCTCAAAAAGACACCTAATTTGAGATATTTTCATGACGGATGGCCCACTATCAGAGACCCAACCAACTCTTCCATTGGATCTACAAGGTGATCTTTCAGATAAAGGGGCACTTTACAACCCTCATGTAAGGTTGCAGATCTGTGTGGTTTTCGAAAATGTGTAAACCCACGGTGTGGTACATTTGCATTATTTACAATACTTCGAATAAATGTATCCATCCTACACATACTGATACTATTAAAATATTTGGCTGAGGATTGGTACCCAAAATGGGCTCCTCTCATGTCAGAGACAGCCCCTTTAGTGGTGAAACGTCTGCTACCATTTGAGCACTAAACGTGGTACATTTTCTGCTGCCAGGCTGGCACATAATTTAGATTTGTTATTCTGCAGATATGGATTTCACAACCAAAATTCTAAATCAGCTTGTAAGGGTGGTTTTGTTCCAGGATGTCCGAGCATCCCAGGGAGCACATTATCTATGCGCTTTTTACTCACACACTCTAATGGCTGTCAGTAGTCTGTCCTTTGCTATTGCCTCATCTGCATTGTTGGCTTACTTCTTTCATGTTTGTGAGTCACAACATTTTACTTATTTTATTTTCTTGCCTCTATTACTTCTGTTTGGAGGACATTCACAGCAACCATTAGACTTGTCAATGAAAAATATATTCACTGTGACTCCTCACAACACATATTAACCTTGTTGATTAAAGTTACCCCTCTATTTAGAGGTAAATATGTGTCTCTATATATTCCCTTTAACAGTTTGAATATTTGCACAATGCAGCACACATGGAAAGAGGAAAAAACGAGGAGAAATTTACATATTTCTCCGTGTTACGCCTCACCTCGGGATGCATACGGATTTGACGCTTCCCCAGGTTTACATCACTTTATAAATCTTTGTGCAGCATCACATTTCATGTGTGTTGCGTGGGTAAACCCACAGCAACAACCATGGAATGCCTCCCGGGCGCAGAGTAAAGTGACAAAGTGATTTGTGCTGTCCTGCCTTACTCATGACTTATGAGGCCACTCAAAGCCATACAGGGTGGCTTTGCGTGGCTTCGTAGATCTTTAGGAAAGGCCTGTGTAATGCATCTACCCCTTGACGTGGTGCAAAAGTGATGCAGGGTTCTCATAAATAAGCCCCTCAGTGTTTATTATAGTGCCCCTTTTGCTAGAGTGATTCTTAGGAACTGTTTTCAATTGCAGTAGAATGTTACCATTTATGTGAAAACCATTTGAAAGAAAAGACTACATGCAATTGAAACTGGAACAATGAAGAGGGCCTCCATTTGATGAGATGAGCAGTGTGATTACAAGCCTATGTCTCTTATGTGCCTTCTCTCATATCCCTATCCCCTTTGCTCCATCTTCACCATCAGTATCAAGAACAGTCTTGGACATTTTCGGCATTGTCTATGGAAAAAGAGTATAGTGGGTTCAACATACTTCCACGTTGTTCCCGCACCAATATTCAGATCTAGAAGTTACGTGACCGGCTTCAGAGGGATACAAAGATCAATCACAGGATTCAAGGTTTGTGGGATTTGGGGATCTTCTGTAGGATTTGATGAGCTACTTCAGGATTTGAGGATGCCATCACAATCCAACAACAGCTCTTTTGTGCTTCTCTCGTATCTGTATCTCTCTTCCCCCGTCACCATCATTATCGATTACAAACTTGGACATGTTTGGCATTGTCAATGGGGAAAGAGACTTTCAGATGTAAAGGTTACTGGTAACACAAGCCTGAAAATGTTTGCCCTCCTTTAGACCAAGAATTATCTTTAATATGTCAGCACCTCCATTTTGCCAAGGTTGCCCCGTTATTCCAAGAGTGACCTCTAGTATGCTAGGGCCAGCATTTTGCCATAGTGCCCTCTCTTACAAATATTACCTTCAATAGGACAGAAACAGTAGGTGTCCTTGAGTACTTCCACAAGCAAAACATTACCTTACGAATGTGATGGCCAGCTCCAGACTTAAAAACATAACATAAACATACAAACATTCCCATCACTCACACACTCCAACTCACTAACATTCAATCTCCACCACACTCACTCTCTCATTCTAACTCATGCTCCCACACACCACACAAATACAATGCTGCACACACATATTCACTCTCACTTTCTCCTACATTCACATTCACTCATTGATTCTAACTCACTCACAATGACACACACAGTACACTCACACTTTCCCACTTCTTTTATCTCACTCCCCCTCACTCACTCACATTACTTCACTCACTCTCACTTCTTTACTCAAACCTTTATATTGCACTTCCTCCCTCTTTCGCTTAGTCATTTTCACTCATATTCACTTTCACTCACTCTCATTTACACACACTCACAAACACCCTCATACAGGCATTTACTCTCACTCATTCACTTTCACTGATTCCCATGTACTCTCACTGATTATCACTAACTTCCACTCACTCTAATGCATCCACAATCACACTCACACACACATGTTCACTCTCACAGACTCATTGTTCTCTCTCACACACACTTACACACAGGGCCTCATTTATGAGGTGTTGCCTTAGGGCAGCGCTGCAGGCAACTTTGCCCAAGGTGCAAGGGTGCCTGTGTTGCAGGGATGATTATTTTTGTGCAGGAAGGGAAGCCTTCCTGCACAAAAACAATTACAAGAGGCTTTTTCCTCTTTCTATGTGTGCTGCAGAATGCAGCCCCTTTTAGCTGCAGAATGCAGCACACATAGAAAAAGAAAAAACGAGGAGAAATAAAGATATTTCTCTTCGTTGTGCCTCCCTTATGCTTCCCCTGGGAGGCGTAAGTTTTTGGCGATGCCTCAGAGTTACGATTTCTTGTAAATCTGTGGCAGTGTCAAAAAGCCATGGATGTTGCTGGGAAAGCCCACAGCAACACTCATTGCACGCCCCTTTAACACAAAAAACTGCGTTAAAGGGAATGATATTTACGAGTCAGCATTAAGCCAAAAAAAGGGGCATAGTGCTGCCTCGTAGATATTGAGCAGGCTCCTGCACCACAGAATGTCACAAAAAGTGATGTTCCGGCAGTGCAAGGGGCCTCATAAATGAGGCCCACAGTGTCTGACACTCTCAATACTTCACTTGCAAACTCAACCACTGTAATTTAATCCCTCTATTTTTCTAGTTTACTCAGTGTCACTCATACTCACTGATCAACGTGTCTTTTTCAGCAGGTTTATCCCCAGACTTTTCGCTTTTTAGCTTCCTGTTGTTGACCCTATTTTTGTTTGTTTTAGAACTCTGGGCACTTTATCACTGCTGCTCAGTGCTAAAGTGCATATGCTCTCTGTGTAAATTGTGAATATGGATTGGTGTTTCCATGATTGGCTTGTTTTCTTACTAGTAAGTCCTTAGTACAGTGCACTGTGTGTGCCTAGGGCCTGTAAGTCAATTGCTGCTAGTGGGCCTACAGCACTGATTGTGCCACACACACACAAGCAGCCCTTCAAAGGGGTATCAGACCTGCCACTGCACTGTCTGCGCGCAGTCTCTACTGCCATGTCGACCTGGCAAGTGCACCCACATGCCAGGCCCTAACCTTCCCTTTTATTACATGTGAGTCACCTCTAAGGCAAATGCAACAACGTGGACAGACCCACACCTCTAAGGTAGACACAAGGTTCCCCTGTGTGCAGGGTGCAGTGTCTGTGATAGGTAGGACATGCACTGATATCTTTTATGGAGATATCGCTTTCCAACGATGAAAAATCAAGGTCAGTGGGGAAGTGCTTTCGTAGCAAAGAGTAATAACTTTGTATATCAGTAGAGCTTGGGATGTTTTCAGGGGTGTATAGAGTAGTGTAGTAGTTTTTAAATTCTTCTAAAATATCTGAATATTTTGTAATCAGAGTGGAGTCAAAACTTAAAATACAGTCAATATTTGTACGCTCTTTCTTGATTTTAAGGTATGATGCAAGGAGTTTACCTGCTTTATTTTGGCCTCCATAATAGCGAGCACTACCTCGAAGAAGATAAGAAATAGCGTTTTCTGTAGATAACTTATTATATTTAAATCTTTCTACAATCAGATTATTAAGATCTGATTTAGAATTAGTGGCAGTATATAATGTTTCTAATAACTTGATGTTTTTAAGGATTTGGAATGCTTTTTGGGAGTTAGATTTCTTTTTCTTAGCAACATAGGATATAATAAAATCTCTAGCTGAATCTTTAAAGGCATCCCATACAACCGGAAAGGAGGTAACTGAAGAGATATTACGAGCAAAGAAGTCAGAAATAAAGGTTTCAAAAGTGGAGGTGAATGTTTGATCAATTAATAAAGTATTAAAACGCCATTTTTGTTAGTTGTGGTAATAGGAAGTAATTCTAAGTCCACAATAACTGGAGCATGGTCAGAAATTAATTACATAATCTCCAGGAATCAACAAGAGCTCTGTGAGTAATTAGGTTGATAAAGTGTTGATGCATTGGAGAAGGGACAAAAGATACTTTAGAGGTAGATCAATATAAGGATCTATGACTAAGTTACAATTACCACCAAAAATAACATGTTGTGTAGAAATGGACATTAAAAGAATAGATATGGCTGGCCAAAAATTATTGTCAGGTTTAGTAGGTGCATATACATTAAACAAGGAAATAGATATATTATTAACTTTGAGGTGAACAATCAACCAATGCCCTTCATCATCTGACTCTTGAGCTAAGAGAGAAACATTAAGCTTTTTGTGACAAAGAACTATAACCCCATTTCTTTTACTCGTACCTGGAGAAGAAAAAACATTTCCAACCCATTGACGTTTAAGTTTTAGAACCTCTGAAGCAACTAAATGAGATTCTTTTAAAAATACAATATCTGATTTAAGATTAGATAAGTGGGTAAGAACTCTTTGCCTCTTGATAGGTGTACCCAAACCTTTAACATTCCAGGAAACAACACGTAATGTCATTTGTCAAAAAATAAAGGAGAAAGTAGGAAAAACTACAGCATAGACAATGGAAGAATTGAAATAAGCAGGATAATAGAAAGTAGAGATCTCAGTAGGAATGAGGTAAAGTAAAAAATAAAAGTAGAAGAGGGAATGATGACAGAGAATAGGAGGAAGACAGGAGAGAAAGAATGAAAGAGATAGAAAAATAAGGAAAAAGATCAAGACACCAGATAAAGTGAACAATAAAACATACCAAAAACTCAAACATGAGGTGGAGGGTGCTGAGGCCACTAGGAGAAGACGAAACAACCAGTCACATCCCCGGGACAAGCAACGAGGGGGGGGAATAATCCACATGGACAACACAACTATGGGTGGAATAGCGAAACAGCACCTAATTAGGAAAACATAAGGGAAAATAGTGACAGTTAATCAACATGTGGTAAAAACATATACAATTAAAACAGTAGAAATAGCATATAATTTCATAAAAGAAGAGAAGTATTATTGTCAAGTAACAGTTGAGGATCTTGCAATCTCCATGGTTTCTTCTTTACAGTTGTCGATGAATCGTTGAAGTAGGGCTGGGTCCTCATATGTATTTGTCTTATTCTTGTAAGTCACTTTGAAAAGGCAAGGATGGATGAAGCCGAATCTGGCGTTTAAGTCTCGTAGTGCTGGACGCAAAGCTAAGAAGCTTTCCCTTCTGTCAGCCGTGACTTTAGCATTATCTGGTGAGAAGAATAATGGAGAACCCTGCCAAGATGTACGGTGTTTAAATTTAACTGCTTGTAAGATCTTCAACAAATCAGTGTACTCTAGAAAATATAGAATTATGCCTCTCGGTTTGCGTGAGGATGACGAGGCTGGAGGAGCATGACCAAGTCTGTGTGCTCTTTGTATATTTAGTTGGGGTGATTCAGGGAACTCAAGGATCTGAGAGAGAAAGGACTGAAAAAAAGAAATAGGGTTAGAGCCTTCCAATCCTTCAGTTAGACCATAAATTCATACATTATTACGTCTGCTTCGGTTTTCAAGGTTTTCCACTTGTTTCTGAAGCTGGGATATCTCTGCCTTCATAGGATGAATCAGTTGAGAAGGCGCTTGTAGAGATTCCATTTGACGTTCCATTAAATTAATTTTGTTGTCGAAGGTAGACCATTTATCCTCTAGACTGTGCAAACTTAAATTTGTTTCTTTCATATAGGGCTTAAGAGCCCGTATCTCGTCTAGGAGTAAGTCTAGAGATGTTGGTGGAGGAGAGATGGTCGGTGAAGGAGGATCCTTTTTGAGTCATTTAGTAGTTGACAATGTTGAGAGAGTTGCAGGCTTAGAAGCATTTTTCCCAATTGATAAAGAGGAATGCAAAGCATGGGAGGAAGTGGAAGCAGGAGATGATGAGGATGTCCCCACAGGGGGGGAAGAGAGAAACTGCTCCGGGTCTTCCATGTCGCTTTGTAATACTGAGAAAGGATTTGAGGTTGTCAAAGTGGGAGTTTTTGAGCGTAAAACAGCAGCGGAGGAAGCACTCTTGACAGGTTTGATTCTCCCCATAGACATGAACCTCACCGCCACAAAAGAACAATTTTTTTGAGGAAAAATTGAGAGAAATTGCACAACACCGCAGTTATATTAAACAGAGATTGATGTTGTGGCTAGTTGAAAATGCAGAAATCCTCAAGTGCAGTTCTATATTAGTTAACTCATTTGTATAGCATAATGGTTTACTCAGTTGTCAAAAAACGAAGTTAGCATGCCAAATAAGTTTAAAAAAACGAACAATTGTTGAGTAGTATGCAATTAAAGGAAGCAAAATAATCGGGTAGCATGCTAGCATTTGTAGCAGTATTCATTAGTAGAAAAAACTGTAAAGTGTTGGCATTAGGATGCTTTACACAGAGAGGAGAGAAAAGAGAAAGGCGGCCGCGAATCCAGTCACGGAGATGCACCGCAACCGTTAATGAGAAATGAGCGGTGTAGGCTCCTTACCGCGGCGAAATGAAGGTATCATGTGGAGCAGTGAGGTTTCGCCAACAAAGTCCTCAAGCCAGTTTATGTGCCGAGATGCTGCAGCCGCTTGAATAAAGTACCCCTCAGAGTTCAGCACGGAGCAGCGTTAGCCGGCCGCCATCTTCTTTCGGCGCCAGACCACGCCCCCCATCCCTACACTTTGAATTTAGAGAAACACATTCATCATGTATTTATTTGAAGTTAATATGATGACTAATGTGGTGGCTGAATGCTAACTATTTATATCATATACGTCCTACATACTATCGGTATGCACATGCAGAAAGAGCAAGTCAAAGCATGCTCATCAACACTCACCATGGCCTGCATTACATATAGGTCAAACTTTCCCTATTTGCACCACTGCACACCTTTAAATAAGTACACCAATTATACTTAATTTGTGACCCCCTGTGCAGCTGCAAACAAGTGCTTGCCACGGAGCAGTACATTCATAAAAGGCAGACCGGCCATCTGAAGCCTCACTTCTGCATTTCGCTGTGCAGGCAGGAAAGTGGTCTACATCTGAAAGGGGAGCAGATATCTCACTTCAGACAGGCGCCGTGAGATACTGCCCCCACCTATAAATAGGGCTCCATGGAACTTCCTTTCACACGTTTCAAGGGGCATCCTGGGGGAGCAATGACTGTGCGCTACTTATATGTGGCACACAGTGAGTGCGCCTCCTGAAGGTCTTTTTATATCTGCACACACGTCTGTAGCATGGGCGAAGAGGCAAAGTATTTCCTCATTTGCTTGTGGCCACCCCCAATGACAATGCGGGAAATTCCCAGTGAGATTGTATTGGTGCCCATGAAGCACTGGCGCAATCTGTATGTCAAAGCATGTGCAATGTTTTTTCCAGTTAATACATGTACTTTTAGCTAACTCATCTTTGCACAGCCTTCCTCGAGAGGCTACCGCCACAACTATAAAGTATAAGCCACAAAAGTCTCATGATCGCAGTGTTCATGGTTGAATGGTTTTCTTTGCATCTCAGCAGCTGTCTTGCTCTCTTTATGGCCTTCTCACGCGATAATGGCACCTTTACTGTATCCAGTAAGATGAAGTATTCCATCTCTTCTCCCCCATGGTGACCTTATTCGAATGGTCTATCATTCTAGGTGTCCTCAGAGTAAACTCTTGGGTTGTACTTATGTTTGTGCCAAGCTTTCAATGAGCTAGAGATAAAAGTAAGTAATTATTTTTGCAGACAACATATTTAATCTATGCGCAAATGTTAAAAAACCCAGCCGCCCAGGTTTTACTTATTCGGCATTCAAAGCATATGCTATTAAAAACTAAACAAGGGGGCGTGGCCTAGCGAGCTAAGATGGCGGTCGCACCTTGAGTGTGCTCCCGGACCCCTCCGCTATCCGCCCGCAATCTGCCCGTCTTGGTTGCCATCCAGCCCTAAAATCAGGCGCCCTTGCTCCTGCCACATACCTGACGGTGGCCCTGGCTCTGGGGACTCTGGGCACCAGCGCTTTCTCACGATCGCCTGACAGTCCGGTCGGCGCTCGCTTCCAAAATGGCGGCTGCCCCTTCGTGCTACTCGCTGCCTCCCGCCTGAGACTCAGCTGCCTGGGCTCCGGCTGAGGGATCCGTGCCGGCCTGGGGGCCCCAGGGGATCAGGCGACCTCTGGGGTGTTGCGGCGGCGGACGCCGTTTGTCTCCTCTTTCTTCCTGTTGTGATCGGTACCGCGGGCGCGAGGCTGCCTTCTGACCTCCGCCCGCGGCTGGGATATCTGCGGTGGTGCGCCTGGCTCCCCTGTGACGGTCCCACAGTAGCGGCCGTCACCTCGGATGGTGGGAGCCTGGACCGGGAGTTGAGGTGCGGCGGCGCTGGGACATAGAGGTTGGGCGGTAGCCTGTAGAAGGGCCTCGACGCTGTCTGCCCCCTCCTCCTTCCTCGCCGGACGGACGCCCTGCTTCTTTTGCGGTGGGGGTTGGCTCCCTGCTGCCGGAATCCACGCACATGCGGTGAGGCGCCCCTGTGGTCCCTTGCGGCAGAAACACTTGCAGCTGCACTCCGGTTTTCCCTGCGGCGCTGCCGCGGTACTGGCCGCCGCATCGGGCGGCGGGGGGCCGGGACTTGCGGCAGTGAGAGGCCCTGGATGCCCAGCTGCGGCCTGGAGGAGGTGGAACCCTGGCACTTGGCGGGACTGGAGAGCGGTGAGTCCTGGTGACGGGGGGGGAGGGTCCTGGAACTGTTGTGGGAGACCCCCCGTGCGCCTGGCTTGCTTGTGCGATCTGGACATTGTGAGGTGCTGCACGTGGTTCAGCCTGTTGCTCCCCCCACCTCGCTTGCTGCGAGTCCAACCTCCTGGGCCCTGGTACTCTGCCCACCGTCATCCTGGGGCTGCGTCACTACTTCTGCCTGGCGGGGACCCGGTGAGGGGGTGCCACCTGCATTTGCTGTTGGGCTCCTGGAGCGGGCCCTCCGCCGCCCTTGTCCACGGTTTGGCCTGCCTTCCTGGTGCTGTCCCTGGGCCTGCTGGTCTCTGGATTCCCCTCGCCGGCCTGCACCCCAGCCATCACTACCCTGCTTCTGAGGGGAGGCGGCGTGGGCGGGGTGGGTGTTCGACCGCACGCACCGAGCAGTGTGAGGCCCTGTAGGCTGGCCCCCTTCAACACCTCCTGACCTGCCTTGGGGCACCTGCTGGGATCTGTGGCTCCTTCCGCTCGGAGGCCCTGGCTGCCGGATCTGGGCTGGCCCTCCATTGTGCTGCCTCCTGCCGCGACCGTGACCCGGAGAAGATCCGTTGGTAGCAACTATTGCACGGTGTGAGGACTAACGGTGCATTCCCTCTGCTATCCCCCCTGTCTTGCTCTGCCCTGAGGGAGCCTGGCGTGGTTCGGGGCCCTTGGCGCGGTGACCTCGCTCTTGCTCTGGGGCCTCGTCGGAGGTGGCCAAACTGATCCACATTTTGACTGTGCACCCTTGACCTTGGTTGGAGGCCCCTGCCGTGGAGAAGGTCTACAGGAACGGTAGGGCCCAGACATCATTGAATGACGACCATGGGTCGTGACAGAGCGGCCAAGACCCCGGCCAATCAGACCAAAATGGACCGCTTCACCACCACTGTCGCCGGGGCGGTTGGGGGAACCGTAGACAGAGAATCCCCACCGGCCGCGGACCTGACTACCATCCTCCAGGCTATACATGCCTCGCAATCCTCTGTGGAAGGCAAGATTGCCGAGGTCCGGGTGGACATTACCCTCATCCGGCAAGATCTGAGGAATGCAGTGGCCCGGATCACGGAGACCGAGTCGCGCATCTCCACGATGGAGGACGATGTCAAGCAGCTTAAGGCACAAGTCACCCGGCTTCAGTCTCACACCCGAGAGCTGCATCGGAGGGCCGAAGACGCTGAAAATAGGTCCCGCCGCAACAACCTTCGCCTGGTGGCGTTCCCAGAGGGGGTGGAGCAGGGTCGCCCAGCGGACTTCATGGAAAAATGGCTCCGCTCGTGGGTCACCGAGAGCTCCCTCTCCCCGTGGTTCGCGATTGAGCGAGCACACCGCTCCCTTGCCCCTAGACCGCCTCCCGGGGCCGCCCCAGGCCCATCATCATGCGAATTCTCAATTTCAAGGACCGCGACTCCATCTTGACCGAGTCCCGCAAGCAGCAGTGTCTTTGTTATGAGAATCACACCATCATGATTTTCCCTGATTATACGCGGGAGGTCCAGGGTCAGCGCCGCTCATTTGGTGAAGTTAAGCAAAAGTTGCGTGCCCTCAACATACAGTACAGGCTCCTTTTTCCGGCACGCCTGTGAGTGGTGTTCTCCAACAAGACCCTGTTCTTTGATACCCCTGAGGAGGCTTGGACTTGGGCCATGGAGGAACGTTCCCTGCAGACTGACGTCCGATCCTCCGGAGGCGTGCTTGGTGGGTCTGGCTCCCGGGAGGCTCCCGGCCCACAGCCCCAACGCAACCGATCATGAAGACACCGGGGCCAGAGGCAGGCCCGTTCAGACTCTCCGCTGGGTTCCTCTCGGCAGCCGGCTCCGCTTCCTGGAGGGCCTTCGGGTGTGCAGCGGTCCGGCTCCTCGGGCCACCTGGATCCTGGAAACACTTCGCCCCGGCCTTCGCCGCTGGACCTCCCCGACACTGACCTGTCGCGCGGCCCGCTGCTCCTTTGGGATCCCGCATGAGCCTGTCTCTGCCTGCAGGGCCTGGCTCCGCGGCCGGAGATGGCGGCTTGGCTCATCACTGCTCCAACTCAAGACGGACGTACCTATGCACATCCTGCAAAGAGGAGGGGTCCTCCACGTTTCCCAGTTCCGAGCGTTTTAGTTTGGTTTTTTGCTAGTTTCCACTGTTAGGGCAACAGATGCTTCCGTTCCTGAAGTATAGGGTGGGGGGTGGGGGTTGGGTTCAGATGGGGGGGTCCGTTGTACAGGGTTTTATTGTTTGTTTTCGTGTTGTTCTTATGCCAGCACTATTGCCTTATCTTGCGACATCCATACAGTGACCGACATTGTCCCTCTAGGTCCTACACCTACACCTCAAGCGCTTGCACCGCTACACTCTCTGCGCTACGCTCTCTGTGCATGCTGGGTGCTCGACCATCATCCCAGCCTCTCCATGTCTGACGACCGAACCGGTTTTACCTCACTTCATATTATGTCATGGAATGTTAAAGGCCTCCTAGATAAGGTTAAGCGCACGGCAGCCCTCCGGTATGCCCAACGACACAATGTAGACATATTGCTGCTTCAGGAGACCCACCTGGTAGGCAACCATTGCCCCTTCCTGGCGCGCTATGGTTACGGTGGGGTTTGGCACTCTGGTTTGCCCGGGGATCTCGCGGGGTGGGGTCCTGCTGCACCGCGCCCTTCCTTTTGTAGAGCGTAAAGTAACACATGATCCGGGAGGCTGCTATGTTATTCTGGAGGAGAACATTGGGACCCAATCCTTGAACCTGATAACCGTGTACTCTCCCCCTTCTCTGCTGTCTTCCACGCTCCGGTGCCTTGCTCCACTGGTAGCCGCCCTGCCCCCGGGGATCACTGTAGTTGGGGGGGACTTTAATGCGGTTATGGACCCGGACCTTGATTCTACTGCAGTCCCTTCGGTCTCTCGGGTTTCCCATTCCACAATCCTTTCTAACTGGGCCGTGATTCTGGGTCTGGGAGATGCCTGGCGACTCTGGCACCCGACTACTCGTATGTTCACTCACACATCGGCGGCCCACCACACACAGGCCAGGTTAGACTATCTGTTTCTTCCAGCCCTGGATTGTCGATCGATCCAGGATATCGCTATCCTTCCCAGAGGAATATCGGACCACTCCCCACTCTCTATGCGCCTGGGTAGTCTCCCGGCCTCTTCCCGCCCGATCTGGCGGCTTAACGCCTGGTTTCTCCAAGACAAGGACTTCCGGAAACACGTAGGGCTCGAACTGCATCACTACTTCACCACTAACCAAGACTCGGTTTCGTCCCCTGGTACCTTATGGGAGGCCGCTAAGGCACCTATTCGCGGTTTTGCTAAAGGCCAACTTAAAATCCAACGCACGAAGCAGGAGGCCCGGCTCACGCTCCTGGAGGCCCAAGCTGCCCGGCTGGAAGCCCATCCGCCTGGGGAACGAACGGAGGCTCAGGATCGGAAGCTCGCATTTCTCAGGGATGAGCTCAGACAGGCCTCCATGGAATCCGCTAAGCTGTTGTGGAGGTCCTCCGTGGCGCGAGTGTATGGGTGGGGGGATAAAAATGGGAAGCTCCTCCACTGCTTAGCCATGTATCCAATGGCTAACCGCATTATCCCTGAAGTGATCGATTCCCATGGGGAGACCCATTAGACCCCCACGGCGGTGTCCCAGTGTTTTGCTTCATACTATGCCTCTTTGTACTCTGCCCAACCTCCGGACCTCGCGCTCTCAGAGCTCCTCCGGAGTGAAAGATTCCCCCTCCCGCGGCTCACTGCCGCTGAAGCAGAGGGCCTTGATCTCCCGAAGAAATTTATGCCGCTATCTCCCGCATGGCGGCAGGCAAGACGCCGGGACCGGATGGCCTCCCACAGGAATCTACGCCTCTTATCGGGACGTGCTGATTCCCCATCTCCTGGCACTGTACCGTGAGGCGGTGGATCGCAGCTCCTTCCGTCCTGAAACGGATCTGGCCACCATTGTGGTGATTCCTAAGTCTCAGCCCCCTCTGCCCACTGCTCTGATTACCGCCCCATTTCCCTTATCAACTTGGAGCTCAAAATATTTGCTTCAGTTTTAGCACAGCGCATAAGCCCTCACCTGAGTACGTTGGTCCAGATGGACCAATGCGGCTTTATGCCCGCCCGGGGCACCAGGCACTGCCTCAGACGGCTCTACCTTGCTCTGGCGCACCGACAACAACTGACTCCCTATCTCTCTTTGCTCCTCGTGGATTTTGAGAAAGCATTTGATTCCGTGGACTGGCGGTATCTGGAAGCAGTGTTGTCGGAGATGGGCTTTGGGGCCCCCTTTCGTAGTCTGGTCAAGACCCTTTACTGCAAGCCGTGGGCCCAGGTGATGGTTAACAGAGCCCTCTCGCGCCCTTTCCCCATTGGGAGGGGCACGAGGCAGGGTTGCCCCCTCTCGCCCCTCCTTTTCGCGCTAGAGATGGAGCCCTTTGCCTCTCTCATTCGCGCGGACCCGCTACTCACGGGGTGGCAATGGCCTGGTATGGCGTGTAGGAGAGTAGGATCTGCTTCACATGGGTACCCCCACTTTTTGCTGATGCTTCACTGTTTTTCGACTTTAGTCTGGCTGGGGCCCTGCTAATCAGAACCCCAGCCTAGCTGCTTCCTCTCTAAAATGGTTTCCATGTGCCTTAGGCACATCTCTGATTGGAATCTGGAGTGCCCTTATAAGTCCCTAGTATATGGTATACTATGTACCCAGGGCATAGGTACCTCAGAGGCCTGCCAGGGGCTGAAGCATGTATTGTGCCACCCCTGGAAGGCCAGCCAAAGGACACCACAGGTCTGCTACTGCAGCCTGGGTAAGGTGGTGCATGCACCCCTTACTGTGATATAGGCTACCTATATCACTACATACATACACACATATAAACCTATAAGTCACTCCTATGGCAGGCCTTATCAATCCTAAAGGCAGAGTGCGTGGTTCCTATGTGAGAGGGTGCCCCTGCATGAGCTGGGCCCCTCTGCAGCGTTCGGAGACCCTTCTCTGATGCTGTTTGTAGTGCAGCCCGACCATATACTCTTAAGCGCATTATAACCTCGCGTTAAATGCTAACTTTGGGATGGCTGCACGGAAACATGTCATGTTTGGTGTCAAACATCTTGGAATACTACCCACCCGCCAGTTCTGGCGGCGGGGGTAGCATTCCACCCTTCTAGAGGGAGAGACATGTACACACCGGTATACCCGGTACTGACTTTCCAGAGCCCTGGCATCACAAAATGGATGCCGCTGCCACAGACACGAGTCTGGCCTCCTGCTGCTGACCGAAACTCCGGCAGGGGAGGCCTGGACAATAGGTTTCCTGTCCCAGGGAGGTGTAACCACCTCCCCAGACAGGATAGTGTGTATTGGGGCTGGGCGGGAGCACCTCTGGTGCTTTGAAGTCCTGCACTGGGGGCACATTTGGTGTCCCTGTGCATACCCCAGTTCAAACCGGTTCAGGGGCTTCCAGCCCCTGCTCTGGCGCGAAACTGGACAAAGGGAAAGGGGTGTAACCACCCCTCTGCCCTGACCCTCCCATAGGTGGGTCCCCAGAGTATGTCCAACCCCCTATCTTAGTATAAGTATGGGACCCCAGTCCTTAGGACTTTAGATTTACCTGGACGAAACTCTGACACAGAATCCTGGACCTTCGACGCTCTACTTCAAGATTAGAGGACTGAAGAATCTCCCTTGGGGTCAAGGAGTGACTCCCCTGCTTGGCAGGCACCAAAGAAGCAATTGTCCGGTCTGCATCGCTGAAGCTCCCGCTGGACGCCGAAGTCTTTGCATCACCAGAGGTAGATTTCCAGATTTCCCCGAGGCTGCCCTGAGTCCCCGGCAAAGCTGAGACCCGTAGCTGTCATGGGTAACGTGGAACCGTGACCCCTGGACACCGATCGTATTTGCAAGTGCATCTTCTTCTGGGTCTCCCACGAAGTTGTGCTTTGGGCTTCGAGTAGCCCCAGCCTCCAGCACCGACTGCACCAAAGATCACTGGCCCCCACTCCACGAGTGTCCTGTGAGCCAGCTCCAAGTGCGTCCACTTGAGGCTCCTTTGTGGTCGCTAGACCGTTGGCTAGTAGGCCCTCCCGAAGGCCAATCTTCTTCTGCTTGGGCTCCCTGGTTGCTCCAGGCGTGCCCTGACTTACCCTTGGTGGGTGAGTCCCACAGACCTTGCTGGTCTGCACCATTGTCCTTCTTCCATTTCCACGAGACTTGCCATTGCCAAGGCTTGTTGGGCTCAATCCGGTCGCCAACACCTCTGCAATCGACAGACGTTGTGGGACAGCTTGAATCCAGCTCCTGGTCATCGTCGACACCTCCTGGACCTCGTGGCTGAAGAGTCAAGACGACCGTCAACCTACCTGAAGCACTCGACATCGGTGGGCATCTGCTCATCGCCTTCCTGGTCACTGGCTAGTGACCCAGACTCTGTCCCCTCTGCTTTCAGGTTCTTCAGATCTTTGATCCACCTTTGGATCCACCCGAACACTTTCGACTTGGCCGCCAGCAGCACTTTGCAGCAGATCGCCATTGAAAACGACGACGAAAACCGACCCCGAAAGACACCTATGCACCCGGGTCCCCTGGGTGAGGTAACTCGAGTACTCCGGTGCTCCCGTGGGTATTGACACTAGAACAGCCTAGTTCTAAAAGGGTTTGCTCCAAGTCCTCCTCTAAGTGTCCCTTTTCTTTAAAATTCCAACCGCGACTTTCCCCATAGAAGTCAACGGCGATTCGCGGCTGTGTTCTCACACTGCACGCGTCCCCCGTGGGTCCCCTGTGTCACTACCGTGGGTGGTTCCTTGTGGTCCAAGCACTTCTACAGGCTCTAGGCCCTGTGTCTAGCTCAGTCGTGGTTCTTATACCACTTTATTGGTATATGGTTTGGTACGCCCCTAGGGCTCAAACGTGTATTTGTGCTATTACTGTAGATAACTAACTTATAACTTATGTACTTTGAACTCTAGCCTCATAAAGAGACTAGAGGGGTGTGTTTAGCAATAAATACATATATTTTGAATATATACCTGGTGTGGTCCTCTTTCATTTGGTCACTCAAGAGATTATAGACTGGTAAAACAAGCTGCTTTACATTCCTTCAAGACTTAGCCTGAAGGCTGCTCTCCATAGCTACCACTAGGATAGCTTTCAATAAAGGTTGTCTTTAACCTATCTCCAATAAGGGGTTGTTTGGACTGGTGCAAGGTGCCCACTATAATTAGTGGACAGCATATACCAGGCCAACTTCTCACATTGGTGTGCAGCGTGTGGGATTCCAGCTTGCTATTGTTTTACCAGATAATCTCAATTGAATTGATCAACTGAAAACCACTAAGGGTACCTAAGGTACATATAAATCAAGCTTAGTATACAGTAAGTTCTACTGAACTTAGAGTTGTGTGTTAAGGGATAGCACACCCTTTCTACAACTCAAGAGAGTTTAGTAGGCCACACTAGAGTAGGTAGTGCATACACCACACCTCACTAGTAATGTCTTCAAAGGCAGGACCCAGTGAGTCCTTGCCAGAAGCCAGTGGGCTTCTTCCCTCCAAGTATGATAAACTCCCATTCTTGGAATTGAGAGCATTATGCAATACTAGGAAGCTGAAGGCAGGCAAAAGTGCCAGCACCCAACACCTCAGAGAGGTGTTACTGGCTGATGATCTCAGCAGGCCCCTAGGGTCTGAAGGGGTAGGCAGAGAGGGTGGGGCAGAAGATGAGGAAGGGGTCAGGGGTGAAGAAACCCAGGCCCCCCCTCTGAAACTGGCCAGGAAGGTGAAAATGACCTTGACCTGGAGAACCCAATTCCTCCTGTGGAGGAGGAGGAGGATCAGAATGACCTCCCCTTTGTCCCCCAGGAAGAATTGTGAGTGTGCCTAGAAGGTCTAGATCTCCTTCTCAGGAGTCTAACCACTCTGACACCTCAATAGGGACCTCTGTCTCCTCTCATAGGAGAGAATACTCTCATGACAGGAGAAAGAAACTGATTTAGTATGAGCAAGCCCAGCTTGAACTCAGAAAACAGCAGTTGGCTATAGACAGGGAGTCCCTAGATCTCTACAAAGAGAGAAAAAGATGGGACTAGAGTCCCATGGTGGCAGCAATTTCCCCAGAGATAGGGAAAGGTCTTATGACCATAGAAACCTGAGCAAGATTGTCCCTCCCTACCAGAGTGGGGATGACATCCACAAATGGATAACTGCACTGGAGAGGGCCTGTAAAGTACAGAGGGTCCCTCAGGAGCAGTGGGCAGCAATCTTGTGGCTCTCCTTTGCAGACAAAGGTAGAGATAAGCTCCTCACTGTTAAAGAGGAGGATGCTGATAAATACACAGTCTTAAAGAGTGCTCTGATTGATGGGTTTGGCCTAACCACTGAACAATACAGGTTAAAGTTCAGAGATACCCAAAAGGCACAGTCTCAAGACTGGTTGGACTTTGTTGATTGTTCAGCCAAGGCTCTGGAAGGTTGGTTATTGGGCAGTAAGGTATGTGACTTCACAGGATTGTACAATCTTATCATGAGGGAGCAGATCCTTAATAATTGTCAAAATCAGCTGTTGCATCAGCACCTGGTGGACTCTGATCTGACCTCTCCCCAAGAATTGGGAAAGAAGGCAGACAAATGGGTCAGAACCAGGGTGAGGCAGAAGGTACAGAACCAAGGTGGTGACCCTAAGAAGCAAGATTCTAAAAACTCTGATAAGGGTGGGGAGAAGGGTAAAGACCAAAAGTCTTCACAAGGCCTCCAAAAATCTTCTTCAGGTGGGGATTCACAGTCTAACAAGGGAAGAGGCCAAAAGAAACCATGGTGCAAGGTCTGTAAGCAAAAGACCCACTGGACGAGTGATTGCACCAAGTCCAAAGACTCTACTCCAGCCCCCACCAATGCCCCTAAGGCACCTGCTCCCCCTAGTGCAGTTACAATTGGTGGTGGGACTACACAAGCCAAGGGTTTAGTAGGGTTGACCCTGGGTAAGGAGATGAGCTCTGACCTAGTCAGAGAACTCACTCAGGCTGTCCTAGTCTGGGATGGAGGCATGGATGTGACCTCCTCTGTGAGTCCCAGTAATCTGGGCAAGTACAGGCAACAGCCCTTAATCAATGGAAAAGAGGCTTTGGCATTTAGGGACACAGGGGCAAGTGTCACCATGGTGACACAAGACCTTGTAGATCCTGGGCAGATTATACTTGGTGAAATGTACCAAGTGACCAATGCTAGCAATGTCAGAACAGACCATACTCTGGCAGTTGTTAACTTCTCCTGGGGAGGGGTAACTGGCCTTAAGAAGGTTGTGGTAAGTGCAGACCTACCCGTTGAATGCTTGCTTGGCAATGATTTAGAAACTTCAGCTTGGGCAGAAGTGGAGCTCAGGACCCATGCAGAAATGCTGGGCATCCCTGCAGATGTGTTTGCTGTGACCAGGTCACAAGCCAAAATGTCTAACACTGAACAGGCCTTGGATTCTGGAATAATGGACCAAGTGCCCTCCAAGAAGAGGAGTAGTAGGGTAAAGGCAGTGCCTTCCCCCTTGGCTCAGAAGGAAGATCAGTCTCTTGAGGGGATGATCTCAGTCCTGAGGAAGGAACTGTCCCAGAGGAGCTTGAACCTGACCAGGTTGAGTTCTTGGGGACAGGGGGCCCTTCCAGGGCAGATCTGAGCCAGGAGCAGCAGAGCTGCCCCTCTCTTGAACCCCTCAGACAGCAAGCTGCTGCTGTGGCTGCTGGGAAAGCTAGTGGTCCCCATACAGTGTATTGGGATGATGGACTCTTGTACTCAGAGTGTAGAGACCCCAAGCCTGGTGCCACCAGGAGGTTGGTTATACCTCTGAAGTTCAGGGGCTTCCTATTGACCCTAGCCCATGACATTCCCTTAGCAGGTCACCTGGGCCAGAACAAGACTTGGGACAGAATTGTCCCTCACTTTCACTGGCCCCACATGTCTGAAGACACCAAGGAGTTTTGTCGCTCCTGTGTAACCTGCCAGGCCAGTGGCACTACAAAGGCCCCCTGATACCACTACCTGTGGTGGGGGTTCCCTTTGAAAGGGTGGGGATTGACATTGTTGGTCCCATGGATCCCCAAACAGCATCTGGGCACAGGTTTATCCTGGTGGTAGTGGATCATGCCACCAGGTACCCAGAGGCTATTCCCCTTAGGACCACTACAGCACCTGTGGTGGCAAGAGCCCTCCTGGGAATTTTCTCAAGAGTGGGCTTCCCTAAGGAGGTTGTATCAGACAGGGATGCTAACTTTATGTCTGGATACTTGAAAGCAATGTGGAAGGAGTGTGGAGTGACTTACAAGTTCACCACAACCAATCACCCACAATGCAATGGTTTAGTTGAGAGATTCAACAAAACCTTGAAGGGCATGATTAAAGGGCTCCCAGAAAAGCTTAGGCGAAGATGGGACATACTCTTGCCCTGCCTTTTATTTGCATACAGGGAGGTGCCTCAAAGGGGTTGGCTACAGCCCTTTTGAACTTTTGTTTGGTCACCCTGTCAGGGGTCCATTGTGCTTGGTGAAGGAAGGATGGGAGTTACCTCTCAAGCCCCCAAAGCAAGACATAGTGGACTATGTACTTGGTCTCCGCTCCAGGATGGCTGAGTACATGAAAAAGGCAACTAAAAACCTTGAGGCTAGCCAGGAACTTCAAAAGCCTGGCATGACCAAAAGGCTGTACTGACTGTTTACCAGCCAGGACAGAAGGTGTGGGTGTTGGAGCCAGTGGCCCCAGCAGCTCTCCAAGACAAATGGAGTGGACCCCATACCATTGTTGAACAGAAGGGTGAGGTTACCTATTTAGTAGACCTAGGAACACCCAGGAGTCCCCACAGGGTTCTCCATGTCAACAGGTTAAAACCATATGTGGACAGGGCAGACATGGGCTTGCTCATGGCTACTGATGAGGGACAGGAGGAAGAGAGTGACCCACTCCCTGACCTGCTCTCACAGAACCCTGATGATGGGTCAGTGGATGGTGTAGCCTTGGCAGGCAGCCTCACTGCCCAGCAGCAAACTGATTGCAGACAGGTGCTCAATCAGTTCAGGCACATATTCTCACTGACACCCAGTCAGACCACCTGGTGCACTCATGAAGTGGACACTGGGGACAGTCTGCCTATTAAAAATAAGATTTATAGGCAACCTGACCATGTCAGGGACTGTATCAGGACAGAAGTCCAGAAGATGTTGGATTTGGGAGTTATTGAACCCTCAGATAGCCCTTGGGCTAGTCCAGTGGTCCTTGTGCCAAAACCTCACACCAATGGTGGGAAAAGAGAGATGAGGTTTTGTGTGGACTACAGGGGTCTCAATGCAGTCACTAGGACTGATGCCCATCCAATACCTAGGGCAGATGAGCTAATAGACACTTTGGCCTCAGCCAAGTATCTAAGCACATTTGACCTGACAGCTGGCTACTGGCAGATCAGACTAGCTGATGATGCAAAGCCAAAGACAGCATTCTCAACCCCTAGTGGGCATTATCAATTTGTGGTGATGCCCTTTGGTCTGAAGAATGCACCTGCCACTTTTCAGAGGTTGGTGAATACAGTCCTTACAGGTCTGGAAGCCTATAGTGCAGCATATCTAGATGATATTGCTCTCTTTAGCTCCACCTGGGAGGATCACCTGGTCCACCTCAGAAATGTTTTGCAGGCCCTGCAGAAAGCAGGCCTGACTATCAAGGCCACCAAGTGCCAGATAGGGCAGAGTCAGGTTGTGTACCTGGGCCACCTTGTGGGTGGAGGCCAGGTTCAACCACTGCAGAGCAAGATCAAGACCATCATGGACTGGACTGCTCCAACTACCCAGACTCAGGTGAGAGCCTTTTTAGGCCTGACTGGGTACTATAGGAGATTTGTCAAGGGGTATGGATCAATAGTGACACCCCTGAATGACTTAACTTCCAAGAAAATGCCCCAAAAGGTTCAGTGGACAGTTAGCTGTCAAAAGGCATTTGATGACCTAAAGCAGGCCATGTGCACTGCTCCCATTCTACAGAGTCCTGATTACTCCAAGAAGTTCATTGTCCAAACAGATGCATCTGAATTGGGGGTAGGGGCTGTACTGTCACAATTGAATGATGAAGGTCAGGATCAGCCAGTAGCTTTTATTAGCAGAAGGCTGACCCCTAGAGAGAAACGTTGGTCAGCCATTGAGAGGGAGGCCTTTGCTGTGGTCTGGGCTCTGAAGAAGTTGAGGCCATACTTGTTTGGTACTCACTTCCTTGTTCAAACAGACCATAAGCCCCTCTTATGGCTTAAACAAATGAAGGGTGAAAACCCCAAACTGCTTAGGTGGTCCATTTCCCTACAGGGGATGGACTTCACAGTGGAACATAGACCTGGGAGTAACCATGCCAATGCAGATGGACTCTCTAGGTACTTCCACTTAGAACATGAAGACTTAACTGGGCAAGGTTAGTTTAATGTCCCTACGTTTGGGGGGGTTGTGTAGGAGAGTAGGATCTGCTTCACATGGGTACCCCCACTTTTTGCTGATGCTTCACTGTTTTTCGACTTTAGTCTGGCTGGGGCCCTGCTAATCAGAACCCCAGCCTAGCTGCTTCCTCTCTAAAATGGTTTCCATGTGCCTTAGGCACATCTCTGATTGGAATCTGGAGTGCCCTTATAAGTCCCTAGTATATGGTATACTATGTACCCAGGACATAGGTACCTCAGAGGCCTGCCAGGGGCTGAAGCATGTATTGTGCCACCCCTGGAAGGCCAGCCAAAAGGACACCACAGGTCTGCTACTGCAGCCTGGGTAAGGTGGTGCATGCACCCCTTACTGTGATATAGGCTACCTATATCACTACATACATACACACATATAAACCTATAAGTCACTCCTATGGCAAGCCTTATCAATCCTAAAGGCAGAGTGCGTGGTTCCTATGTGAGAGGGTGCCCCTGCATGAGCTGGGCCCCTCTGCAGCATTTGGAGACCCTTCTCTGATGCTGTTTGTAGTGCAGCCCGACCATATACTCTTAAGCGCATTATAACCTCGCGTTAAATGCTAACTTTGGGATGGCTGCACGGAAACATGTTGTGTTTGGTGTCAAACATCTTGGAATACTACCCCCCCGCCAGTTCTGGCGGCGGGGGTAGCATTCCACCCTTCTAGAGGGAGAGACATGTACACACCGGTATACCCGGTACTGACTTTCCAGAGCCCTGGCATCACAAAATGGATGCCGCTGCCACAGACACGAGTCTGGACTCCTGCTGCTGACCGAAACTCTGGCAGGGGAGGCCTGGACAATAGGTTTCCTGTCCCAGGGAGGTGTAACCACCTCCCCAGACAGGATAGTGTGTATTGGGGCTGGGCGGGAGCACTCTCTGGTGCTTTGAAGTCCTGCACTGGGGGCACATTTGGTGTCCCTGTGCATACCCCAGTTCATATCGGCTCAGGTGCTTCCAGCCCCTGCTCTGGCGCGAAACTGGACAAAGGGAAAGGGGTGTAACCACCCCTCTGCCCTGACCCTCCCATAGGTGGGTCCCCAGAGTATGTCCAACCCCCTATCCAACCCCCTATCTTAATATAAGTATGGGACCCCAGTCCTTAGGACTTTAGATTTACCTGGATGAAACTCTGACACAGAATCCTGGACCTTCGACACTCTACTTCAAGATTAGAGGACTGAAGAATCTCCCTTGGGGTCAAGGAGTGACTCCCCTGCTTGGCAGGCACCAAAGAAGCAATTGTCCGGTCTGCATCGCTGAAGCTCCCGCTGGACGCCAAAGCCTTTGCATCACCAGAGGTGGATTTCCAGACTTCCCCGAGGCTGCCCTGAGTTCCCAGCAAAGCTGAGGCCCGTAGCTCTTGTGGGTAACGTGGAACCGTGACCCCTGGACACCAATCGCATTTGCAAGTGCATCCTCTTCTGGGTCTCCCACGAAGTTGTGCTTTAGGCTCCGAGTAGCCCCACCCTCCAGCACCGACTGCACCGAAGATCACTGGCCCCCACTCCATGAGTGTCCTGTGAGCCAGCTCCAAGTGCGTCCACTCGAGGCTCCTTCGCGGTCGCTAGTCCATTGGCTAGTAGGCCTTCCCGAAGGCCAATCTTCTTCTGCTTGGGCTCCCTGGTTGCTCCTGGTGTGCCCTGACTTACCCTTGCTGGGTGAGTCCCACAGACCTTGCTGGTCTGCACCATCGTCCTTCTTCTATTTCCATGAGACTTGCCGTTGCCAAGGCTTGTTGGGCCCAATCTGGTCGCCGACACACCTGCAATCGACAGACGTTATGGGACAGCTCGAATCCAGCTCCTGGTTGTCGTCGATGCCTCTTGGACCTCGTGGCTGAAGAGTCAAGATGACTGTCAACCTACCTGAAGCACTCGACATCGGTGGGCATCTGCTCATCGCCTTCCTGGTCACTGGCTAGTGACCCAGACTCTGTCCCCTCTCCTTTCAGGTTCTTCAGATCTTCGATCCACCTTTGGATCCACCCGAACACTTTCGACTTGGCCGCCAGCAGCACTTCAGATCGCCATTGAAAACGACGACTAAACCTGACCCCGAAAGACACCTATGCACCCGGCTCCCCTGGGTGAGGTAACTCGAGTACTCCGGTGCTCCCGTGGGTATTGACACTAGAACAGCCTAGTTCTAAAAGGGTTTGCTCCAAGTCCTCCTCTAAGTGTCCCTTTTCTTTAAAATTCCAACCGTGACTTTCCCCATAGAATTCAACGGCGATTCGCGGCTGTGTTCTCACACTGCACGCGTCCCCCGTGGGTCCCCTGTGTCACTACCGTGGGTGGTTCCTTGTGGTCCAAGCACTTCTACAGGCTCTAGGCCCTGTGTCTAGCTCAGTCGTGGTTCTTATACCACTTTATTGATATATGGTTTGGTACGCCCCTAGGGCTCAAACGTGTATTTGTGCTATTACTGTAGATAACTAACTTATAACTTATGTACTTCGAACTCTAACCTCATAAAGAGACTAGAGGGGTGTGTTTAGCAATAAATACATATATTTTGAATATATACCTGGTGTGGTCCTCTTTCATTTGGTCACTCAAGAGATTATAGACTGGTAAAACAAGCTGCTTTACATTCCTTCAAGACTTAGCCTGAAGGCTGCTCGCCATAGCTACCACTAGGATAGCTTTCAATAAAGGTTGTCTTTAACCTATCTCCAATAAGGGGTTGTTTGGACTGGTGCAAGGTGCCCACTATAATTAGTGGACAGCATATACCAGGCCAACTTCTCACATGGCGGAGGACAAGATTGCTCTCTACGCCGACGACGTCCTGATCTTTCTGTCGGACCCAGCCCGCTTGGGGCCTCGATGTCTCCGAGCCCTACACCTCTTTGAGCGTGTTTCTGGTCTCAGATTGAACGCGGCCAAGTCGGTCCTGGTCCCCCTTCATCTGTCAAGAGAGTGTTTTGATTGGCAGTCCTCGATCCCTCTTCGGCGGCAGTCGTTCAAGTACTTGGGGATCTGGGTGACGCTCCTTCCGGATCTCGCCTGGTCTCTTAACGTCAGCCCTCTGGTAAAGCGGGTTCGCGCTGATCTCCTTCGATGGCAAACGCTGCTACTGAACCTTATGGGCAGGATCGCTCTTTTTAAGATGATGGTCCTGCCCCGTTTCCTCTATATGCTCCAAAACACCCCCCTCGCCTTCTCGCGGTCCTGGTTCTGAGAGATGGATGGCTTGGCCACTAAATTCCTGTGGGGGGGTCGGAGGCCGAGACTGGCCCTCAACCAATGGTTGAGGGGGGTTGGGAATGACGAACCTACATCTCTATCATCTGGCGACCAGACTTCTTACGGTCCATGATTGGTTCAATGGCGGCTGGGCAGATCCGGCCTACCGCCTGGAATTGCACGCCCTGGGTTTCTCCGGTATTCAAGGAATGCTCTATGGAACTGCTATCCCCCACACTCTGCCGGAAGTCACTCGTGGGGTGTTTTTGGCCTGGCGTGCCGCCCTGCGCCACACCCGCTGGTCAGGCAGATTAACCCAATATACCCCCTTGTGGTGCGGAACACAGCTTAAAGACGTTGCCACTCTCTCTGGTTTTAGAGCCTGGGACCTCATTGGAATTTCTCCGCTTGGGGATGTCTGGAGCGGGAGCTGCATCTGCGAATTCTCAGACCTGCAGACCCGGTTCTCCCTCCACGCCTCTCAGTTCTACCGCTATCTTCAGCTGCGCCATGCACTCCATATGCACATCTCGGAGGGGACCTCCTTGCCCGAATATAGCCCACCTGAAGCACAGGTTATGACTGGCAATTTGGGGAAAGGGGGGATTTCCTGCATTTATCGTTCCCTCACAAATAACACTCCCAATTCCCTCTCCTCTCTCCGGGATAAGTGGGAGGGTTGGATTGGTCCGTTAGATGACGCTGATTGGAGGGATGCGCTGATGGCCCCTAAAATAGTTACAGCGTCAGCGCGGCTCCGATTAGTTCAAGTATACTATTTACACGCGGCCTACCTCACGCCGCGGCGCCTTCATCGCTCTGGGCTCCGGCCTGATGCTTCTTGTCCCCGCTGTCACTGCCACCAAGCAGATTTTTATCACATGGTATGGCTCTGTCCCGCTATTACGCAGTACTGGGAGCCAGTGACTGCGGAACTTACTGAGGTCCTGGGCTGGGAGGTCCCGCTGAACCCGATGACCATACTCTTGGGTGTTACTGATGGTTTGGACGGGAACAGGGCTGAGAAGATTTGTCTCACCACGGCTCTGATGGTAGCTAAACGAGATATTGCAGCCCTTTGGTTGGATCCGTTGGCCCCTTCCATGACACGGTGGCGCATAGGGGTAGACTGGTGTGCAGCGCAGGAACGCCCAATGTATGCTGCCCGCGGCTGCCCCAAAAAGTTTCGAAGGGTGTGGGGTAAATGGGTCGGGGTGGTAGAAGACTGACCTTCTTGAGGCTTCCTTATGGACATGGTTATGGACATTGTTGCTTGCTATTCCTAGTCGGACTCGTGTATGTGGGGGCCTTACTCCCCCCTGCTTTCTCTGTCACTGTTTTATGCTGCTCACTGTGCGAAAAGCTGGCTGTGTTTTATTGCTGCATATGTGTTCATTTAAAATCAATAAAATTGATTATCAAAAAAAAAAACGAAACAAGAAGGAAGAAATAAATACAGAGAGTTTGTGTCACCATTCTGTCTACTACCTTCTGCACAAGCTGTGCGTCTGTCTGTAAGAAGTCCAAGTCTTGTATGTTCCCTCTTGCTACTGGAACGTAATTAAGGTGTTAGTTGGAACACTTTTCTCTTTGCCTGAGTGCCATCCTCTGAACTAAACGGAGCATCAGCAGAGATAGTACCTGAATATCGTTATTTTTCTTTACCTTGGAGATTATAGTTGGATCATTACCTCGGACTGCATTGATTTGTGTGTTTTTCCTTCTGTTGAGAATGGTTCTCACATTTAGCCTCTCATTATGAATCGCTTACTGTTTTCTGTATGCAAACCTTGTTTGCACAGTAATTGGAATCATAATTAATGCAGAGTTTATTGCACCTGGTAATTACCGGCTACCATAAAGTCCTTATCCAAGATACATTATGGAGGCTCAAACCTGCTAAAACATACAGGGGAAAAAGCTCATGAATTACCAGACCATGTGGATTTTGATGCAGAAAAAACCCAAATCTGCATGTTTTTCCACATTATTAGGGGAAATATAGGAATGCATGTTATTTATTGGGACTGCTAAAGTCCTAACATGGGATGTCAAATGTTAATGCTTTGGGAAAATATCACAAAACCCTCCGGGGAATTCTTAGTTAGGGTCTTAGGATTAACAGGACCTGGAAGCAGCTGTCTCCAAAAGACTTTGGGGCCAATTCACAGAACTAATCTGAGATAAACTTACTAATTTTGGTATTCACAGAAGGCATTTAGTAGTAGTAAAGTTAGGAGTCCTAACTTTACTACTACTAAATGCCTTCTGTGAATACCAAAAGTAGTGAGTTTAGGATTTTATCTCAGTTTAGTAGTAGTAAAGTAAATGCCTTCTGTGAATACCAAAAGTAGTAAATTTAGGATTTTATCTCAGTTTAGTAGTAGTAAAGTTAGGAGTCCTAACTTTACTACTACTAAATGCCTTCTGTGAATACCAAAAGTAGTAAGTTTAGGATTTTATCTCAGTTTAGTAGTAGTAAAGTTAGGAGTCCTAACTTTACTACTACTAAATGCCTTCTCTGAATACCAAAAGTAGTAAGTTTAGGATTTTATCTCAGATTAGTTCTGTGAATCGGCCCCAAAATGACAGATGAAAATTCTTTTTAAATATTCCAACGTATTCCCACAGTACGAGCCCTTAGGCCATCTCTAGGCCAGACCAAACAGCGATACAGTATAACCATAGCATTAAGAGCCCTGTTATGAGTTGCCTGGCGAGGTATCCCGGGGATAGGGTACCACTGTGAGCAAATGTAAGGTTTACTGTGCCTTTGAGCACATATCAGGTCCTCAAACCAGACCCCACAATCAGAGGCCCACAGGCACCAGACACCTAACCATCAGAGAGTTGCAGACAGCTCTTGTGTCTCACTGCCTGAATACTAGCATGGGGGAGCAGAAGAATCTCCCACCAGCTGAAGGAAAAAATATATTCCCTCCCACCGACCCTATTGTGAGAAGTTGGCCTGGCATATGCTGTCCACTAATTATAGTGGGCACCTTGCACCAGTCCAAACAACCCCTTATTGGAGATAGGTTAAAGACAACCTTTATTGAAAGCTATCCTAGTGGTAGCTATGGAGAGCAGCCTTCAGGCTAAGTCTTGAAGGAATGTAAAGCAGCTTGTTTTACCAGTCTATAATCTCTTGAGTGACCAAATGAAAGAGGACCACACCAGGTATATATTCAAAATATATGTATTTATTGCTAAACACACCCCTCTAGTCTCTTTATGAGGCTAGAGTTCGAAATACATAAGTTATAAGTTAGTTATCTACAGTAATAGCACAAATACACGTTTGAGCCCTAGGGGCGTACCAAACCATATACCAATAAAGTGGTATAAGAACCACGACTGAGCTAGACACAGGGCCTAGAGCCTGTAGAAGTGCTTGGACCACAAGGAACCACCCAAGGTAGTGACACAGGGGACCCACGGGGGACGCGTGCAGTGTATGAACACAGCCGCGAATCGCCGTTGACTTCTATGGGGAAAGTCGCAGTTGGAATTTAAAAGAAAAGGGACACTTAGAGGAGGACTTGGAGCAAACCCTTTGAGAACTAGGCTGTTCTAGTGTCAATACCCACGGGAGCACCGGAGTACTCGAGTTACCTCACCCAGGGGAGCCGGGTGCATAGGTGTCTTTCGGGGTCGGGTTTCGTCATCGCTTTCAATGGCGATCTGCTGCAAAGTGCTGCTGGCGGCCAAGTCGAAAGTGTTCGGGTGGATCCAAAGGTGGATCGAAGATTTGAAGAACCTGAAAGCAGAGGGGACAGAGTCTGGGTCACTAGCCAGTGACCAGGAAGGCGATGAGCAGATGCCCACCGATGTCGAGTGCTTCAGGTAGGTTGACGGTCATCTTGACTCTTCAGCCACGAGGTCCAGGAGGAGTCGACGATGACCAGGAGCTGGATTCGAGCTGTCCCACAATGTCTGTCAATTGCAGGGGTGTCGGCGACCGGATTGGACCCAACAAGCCTTGGCAACAGCAAGTCTTGTGGAAATGGAAGAAGGATGATGTTACAGACCAGCAAGGTCTGTGGGACTCACCCAGCGAAGGTAAGTCAGGGCACGCCTGGAGCAACCAGGGAGCCCAAGCAGAAGAAGATTGGCCTTCGGAAGGGCCTACTAGCCAATGGACTACCGACCGCGAAGGAGCCTCTAGTCGACGCACGTGGAGCTGGCTCACAGGACACTCGTGGAGTGGAGGCCAGTGATCTTCGGTGCAGTCGGTGCTGGAGGCTGGGACTACTCAGAGCCCAAAGCACGACTTCGTGGGATACCCAGAAGAGGATGCACTTGCAAATGCAATTGGTGTCCAGGGGTCACGGTTCCACGTTACCCACGACAGCTATGGGGCTCAGCTTTGCTGGGGACTCAGGGCAGCCTCGGGGAAGTCTGGAAATCCACCTCTGGTGATGCAAAGACTTCGGCGTCCAGCAGGAGCTTCAGCGATGCAGACCAGACAATTGCTTCTTTGGTGCCTGCCAAGCAGGGGAGTCACTCCTTGACCCCAAGGGAGATTCTTCAGTCCTCTAATCTTGAAGTAGAGCGTCGAAGGTCCAGGATTCTGTGTCAGAGTTTCGTCCAGGTTAATCTAAAGTCCTAAGGACTGGGGTCCCATACTTATACTAAGGTAGGGGTTGGACATACTCTGTGGACCCACCTATGGGAGGGTCAGGGCAGAGGGGTGGTTACACCCCTTTCCCTTTGTCCAGTTTCGTGCCAGAGCAGGGGCTGGAAGCCCCTGAGCCGGTTTGAACTGGGGTATGCACAGGGACACCAAATGTGCCCCCAGTGCAGGACTTCAAAGCACCAGAGAGTGCTCCCGCCCAGCCCCAATACACACTATCCTGTCTGGGGAGGTGGTTACACCTCCCTGGGCCAGGAAACCTATTGTCCAGGCCTCCCCTGCCGGAGCATCGGTCAGCAGCAGGAGGCCAGACTCGTGTCTGTGGCAGCGGCATCCATTTTGTGATGCCAGGGCTCTGGAAAGTCAGTACCGGGTATACCGGTGTGTACATGTCTCTCCCTCTAGAAGGGTGGAATGCTACCCCCACCACCAGAACTGGTGGGGGGGGTAGTATTCCAAGATGTTTGACACCAAACACGACATGTTTCCGTGCAGCCATCCCAAAGTTAGCATTTAACGCGAGGTTATAATGCGCTTAAGAGTATATGGTCGGGCTGCACTACAAACAGCATCAGAGAAGGGTCTCTGAATGCTGCAGAGGGGCCCAGCTCATGCAGGGTCACCCTCTCACATAGGAACCACGCACTCTGCCTTCAGGATTGATAAGGCCTGCCATAGGAGTGACTTATAGGTTTATATGTGTGTATGTATGTAGTGATATAGGTAGCCTATATCTCAGTAAGGGGTGCATGCACCACCTTACCCAGGCTGCAGTAGCAGACCTGTGGTGTCATTTTGGATGGTCTTCCAGGGGTGGCACAATACATGCTGCAGCCCCTGGTAGGCCTCTGAGGTACCTATGCCCTGGGTACATAGTATACCATATACTAGGGACTTATAAGGGCACTCCAGATTCCAATCAGAGATGTGCCTAAGGCACATGGAAACCATTTTAGAGAGGAAGCAGCTAGGCTGGGGTTCTGATTAGCAGGGCCCCAGCCAGACTAAAGTCGAAAAAAAGTGAAGCATCAGCAAAAAGTGGGGGTACCCATGTGAAGCAGATCCTACTCTCCTACACCTATCCTACTTCCAACTTCCCCCGGGCAAGAGGAAAAGACCACAGGGTATTCCAACAAGAAAAGACGATGTCTCCTTGCCAACACATCTGTTTTAGGACTCTTCTACGAACAAGATCCAGGAAGCTATACAAATGCAGATGCCTGCACTCAGAGAGGTCTGATTCGTACAGAATATAGGTCACAAGAGGCTTTCGTCCACAGACAAAACTGATAATGTCCGATCGCAAACTTTGGGGGATATTCTCAACAAATGGCGAAAACTATCGCTAACCTCAGTTAGCGTGCGTTTACTTATCGCTGTGTACCACGGGAAATTATCGCTGTGTTAGCGGCGTATTCACAACACGCCGCTAACAGGCGATAGTTTCCCCTACCGAGTGAAATGTTCGGCGATAAGATTAGCGGCACGGCGATAAAAATCGTCACGCTAACGTGAAAAAAGTGGCGATGGGCCAATTAGCGGCCAGGAACGGCACGCTAATTAGTGTCAGCACACCTTTTTTCACGTTAGGCGGGAAAAATCACTATAAAACGCCCGCTATGCAGCCCAAACACAAGCAAGAAAAAAAAAAAAGAAGAAACATTTGAAATGAACCATGGAGGAAGCTGGACCCAGCACAGAGGCAAACAACAACCCCACAAACACCCAGGAGGACCAGCCAGAGACCCAGGGGAAGGGCAAGCAGAAGAGGAAGAGGAAGAGGAAGACGCGGTTCAGTCAGCAGAAAAACCAGGTCCTGATTGCGGAGGTGACAGAACACCAACAACAACTTTTTGTCAGCTCCACTGTGTCATTGGCAACAAAAAATGCACACTGTCCTGTGCACACGTAGTTGGGATAACAGTTCAAAGCAAAGTCTCAAAAGTTGCCCAATTCAAGATCGACATCAGTTGTGTGAATCAAGATTATTTAATGATGAAACAAAGCAAAAGGAAGAACCAGCCATCACGTGTTTCGTCACAATGGGTGGTAATCCCGTGACTCTTCAGGGCCGGAGGGTAGTGGAGAACTGGGCGCACTAGTAAGGGACGTCTTGAGAGAGAAACCACGGAGTCTGGAAAACCAGTTCAGAAACCGTGTGGCAAGATACGGAAGTCACTTCCGTATCTGGCAGTCATTCGAGAGACGGACGTCACTTCTCCTCTGATTTCTATGCAGGTCCCGGGCTCATCCGCCTTGATTTCTTTCCCCGTTGCCGTGCACACGCAGCTTCACTCCAGCGTGCCCCTTGGGGACTACCCTCCCTTGCCACACGGTTTCTGAACTGGTTTTCCAGACTCCGTGGTTTCTCTCTCAAGACGTCCCTTACTAGTGCGCCCAGTTCTCCACTACCCTCCGGCCCTGAAGAGTCACGGGATTACCACCCATTGTGACGAAACACGTGTCGGCTGGTTCTTCCTTTTGCTTTGTTTCATCATTAAATAATCTTGATTCACACAACTGATGTCGATCTTGAATTGGGCAACTTTTGAGACTTTGCTTTGAACTGTTATCCCAACTACGTGTGCACAGGACAGTGTTCATATTACCAGTGTGGGTTGTTGACTCACACGATTTACGGGGGTTATTGGGTTATTTCCCCCAACCTGTTAGCACCGTACACATACAGCAGCGAGTGTTACAGAAACGCATACGAGTCTGAGCGCCATTTCCCTGATGTACGGAAAACCCTTCACAGCTTAGCTCCATTGGCAACGAAAAATGCAATATGGCAGTCCATCGTGGCCAAGGTGAATGCCATCGGAGAGGTGAGGAGGACAGTGGACGATTGCAAGAAGCGCTGGCATGATGCTAAGCGCAAGACCAAGCAGAAACTTGCAGCCAACCTGAAAGCAGCAATGCAGACTGGAGGTGGGAGTCCAGCACCACAGGAGGAGCTGGATGCGTTGGAGGAACAGATGTCCCAAGTCATCAGCGAGGAGACGGTGGTTGGAGTTCCGGGACAGGATACTGCTCAACACGACCAGACACAACAGCAACAGGGTGAGTACCAACCAGGGACTGGGGGGACTGGGGGAGATGGGCCCAATGACAATCATGCACAATTAAATATATCGCAGTGCACACCCACAATGACTGCTGATCATGTCCCGGATCCCCTTGGCCCTGGTGGCATAGACACATATCACCCTACTCAACCAATACATTGCAAGACACATATTTGTGGGCTCACAGACCTGGAAATGTGCACAGAAAAGTCAAACAAATATAGTCCAAGTATCATATCAGACCACAAAATAAGGGCTACGTGAAAGAGCAAAGGCCCACATTGATTGGAGATGCGGCAGGCTGTCAAAATAGCCCCCTTGCCTCAACCACGCATATGCATGTGCCCGTATGTCGGAGTTGTGTGCAAGAATGTGCATGTGCATCAAGGGTGACACAACTGCACATACACAATGCAGACACACGTGCACAATGCTGCATGTCTGCTGACATTGATGGTGGCATACCCACTCATGCACATGATCAGTCACACACACAGTACATCCTCATGTTTAGTATCAGAGAGATGCGGCCCCGTGCAGACGGTTTGTATATGCGTGCTATTGAGGAAAGGGGGCCATGTAGACATCCTGCCAGATCTCCGGTAAATGTGTCTGCCTGCTTGTCCATGAGATGCAGTCCTGTGTACACAGTGACGGCTTGCAGTGGGAGTGCTGCGGGGTGGTGGTGCAGGGTGGTGGGGCGGAGGAGGGGCTGGATGGGGGGTAGTGAAGTTGGACACACGACGGGCTGGAGTTAGATAAGTAAATAAATAATTCTAACTATTTACCTTGCGCTTGCTGCATCGCAAACTCGGCGATGCATCAAGTGCAAGGTAAATAGTTCAATTAATTTATTTACTCACCTATCTCCAGCCCGTCGTGTGTCCAACTCCACTACCCCCATCCTGCCTCTCTCCCGCCCCGCACCAATGCCCGTACCACCGCCCCGCAGCACTCCCACTGTGAGCCGTCACTGTGTGTACACCAAGTGAGAAACCATCTAGTGAGTCTGCATACCAGAAACACATGCAATGCCACAACAAACTGATCATGCAGCCTACTGGCTCAAAGGTGCATACCCCACATTGCACACAAACAGCAGACTTCACTCGAAAGGTGATGTAATACAATGAGCAGGGGGGCTATGCCTACAAAACCACAGTGCGGGGACAATACATATCAGGAATGTGTCAACCAAATCTGTACTGCATGACTTGTCTGTGTGCCAGACTGGCATAACTACAATGTCCCTGTAAAGAAGTAAGACAACCAAAGTATGACAACAAGCAAGGATAGCAAAGTTGCAACAAATAATGACAACTAGCCAAATGGCACACTCACCCCTTAGGTCGATTTGCACACCTCTACTCTCAAGTGTACACATCTGCCATACAGAAAACACCATTCCACATCAGTCCTGGTGTGAGTTGCCCATTACACCATTATGTGCATGTAAACCTATCTGTTTGGTAAGTCAACTGTGTCAGTGAACAAATATGCAGTCATGGTTGTCATCACCCACACGCAAAGCCATGCATTGAATATTCGTAACCAGGACAGCATGTATCATCCATGTGACCAGCTGCGTGGCACATACACAAACACACATCACCCTGCCATTTACATCTGTTGGGAGGGTGGCGGTGACAAGGCCTGAGCACCACAAATACGCATTAGAAAATCCACATCCATCAAATCCAGGCCCACTTACACACAGACAAAGCTACCTGGATGCACATGTCTGCAGCATAGTGCAGCACACATTGAAACAGCAAGTAGGCCTTAGTAGCCAATGCGCCTAAAGGGGGCCCTACTCACACATAACTAATCTCGCAACAAACACATGCACATGTGCAGTACACAGCAAAGGTGCGGGTCTGTGAGCCACACTGACAAGGCAAGTGACAGTGCATGATGAATAGCATGCCTGCACCCCAAACATCACAACATGGTGCAGGTCACGTCACTGAGGTGGCTGAGTGTGGACCACATCCCTAAAGGAGCAGGTCACACTCTGACACATTCTCGTGTACATACAACACCTGACGTAAACAAGACATCTGCTGAGAAACAATGCACAAGTGTCCCAACTCTGACCAAGACACATATTTACCCCAGCCTGCAACATCTCAGCACTGTAAATGCACAGAAGTGAAGGCTCACTGCCTGAAAGGGATAAGGGGTAGTAAAAGCAAAGCTGCATGGGCGAGTATCCCACAATGCAGCGCACACACATAAAAATCAGAGCTCATCAACATTGACTACAATGTGGGACAAACTGCATCACCTTCACAACTGAACAGAGGACAGAACTGGTGCTGCTTGTGTGTATAAATTGTACAATCACATTTGTCATAGCTGTAAACTGTGAGATGACAATGTACAAGTACAACCTCATATCCGTGATGTAGTAGAAAAAGTCAACATCCTGCAACAAATAGGCAGCTCCTCCCAAACAGTCACAATTTATATTGTCATGCAGTCTGCTTGTAAACTCATCCAATGCATGATCATACATAAAACACACAGTTAAACTGCATCTCCCCTTTACATTGCAGAGGGAGAAACATCACCTCCTGAACAGCAGTCTGTCCCACTTTTCACTGATAAAGAGGAGGAATTCGCCACCATCAACACGGACACCCTCCAACAGCTGCTAGACTCCATCAGCACCCCATCTCCAGGAGCAGGGCAACCCAGGTGCATCGTGCAAACCCCACCCCCTGCACAAACCACACAGCACCAAGCACCTACCACCACGGCTGTCTCCCAGGACCTCCCGGACCCACACCTGGCATTCCAACACCGTGTGTTAGAGGTCCAGCAGGAGATGGCTCATCGGGTGCAGGTGGGGTTTGACAGCCTGGCGGCCAAAGTTGATTCCGTATGTGGGTGTCTGAGTTCCATCCAGGACCACCTACAAAACATCACGGACACCCACAGTCCGCTCAATGCTCTCCAACACTCCATGGCTGACATCGCTGGAGTCATGACTCAGAGACAGGAGCAACTGTCTCGTCAGAGTGGCTCCAGCGATGGCAGCCAGGAGTTGGGCCACATGCGGAGGATAATGGAGAACATGGAGCGGATGCAGGCGGAACAAATGGCTGCCACGGCTGCACACCAGCGAGATGTAGCTGGAATCTTCCATGCCCTGCAGATCATCATCACTGCATTGCTGCAGCAAGGTCTGGCACAGATGAATGCTGCTGCTGCTGCTTCTACATCCACATCTCTGCCCCCTGATGTGTCAGTACCTCACGGTGCTGCAGCCAATCTACCACCACCCACATGTGAGGCACATGACTAACCCTTGGCGTAGTTTGCGTAGTAGCGCTACGCGTAGCTACGCAAACTGCGTAGTGCGGTAGGGAAATGCTGTTCGCACTGATTGCACAGTGCCGGATGCTTGTCTGCCCTGTGCAATCATTTCAAACGGTATCTTGCACAGTGCAAGCAGTCGTTTTCTGCCGCTCGAGTAGATTTGTACTCGAGTGGCAGCTTCCTAACGCGGACTGGTAGTTTCTCATCGCGAGCGGTCGCGAGCATACGCGACCACTCGCAATGAGAAACCTGACCTCCCCGCGTTGAGAATCTCGCCGGGAGGTTTATTTTCCACGCTCGCGATCGGCAACTTGATGTTGCTGATCGCGAACGAGGAAAAAGTCTCGCCGGGATGTTGATTTTGCTCGCTCGCCAACTTTACGTTGAGGACTGCGAGCAAGCAAAAAATGCCCGCTACGCTACGTGTTTTTGCACTGTGCTACGTGCAATTTACGTAGTGCGTAGTAGCGCAAACTACGCACGCTCCACGAGCGTAGCATAGTACTACACCCAGGGTTACACATGACACATCAGAGGACAAAGATGTGGATGATTCTGCCTTATTGCAAAGAAGGAAGCAGTAGCATTCATCTATGCCAAATGGCCAGTTTCTACTTGGTTCTGGGCTCAGCATCATGCCCCGGAATATCACCTTCCACTGTCCCCTGATACACTCTGTGACACTCACCTTGGACCTCGACATGGACTGCCATATTTTGTCTGGTTACCAATGACACAGCAATCAGACTGCTGACTGAACTCTTCCTCATCCTTTGGACTTGTCAACCATAAAGTACTCTGTCTGGCCCTCCACTGGGCATCAATGTAATGTGGGGATTGCATGGCCATGTACTGGTCCAGCCTCCAACTATGTCAACGGACATGTGAATAAATATTTTGAAGTCACACAGATGTCTGTTGTCCATGACCAATCCAGTATAGCAGTCTGTTGAAATGTAGGAGCAGTGAATCCACCAAAAGGTACACCCAGAGAAATAATACAAATGTACATGTTTTACTGTGATCCAGATAGGCAGTGAGATGACCGGGTATGTGTGAACCAGCTGTGCCCCCATTGCTCCAATACAACAATCCAGCAATATCCTAACTTAGCCCCACATCCATGAAGGAAATAGGAATGTGTGTAAAAAAGTCAAAGTCTGTTGCAGGCCACAAGTAGTGTCCCCCTTCACATTTGCAAAAAGAATATCTCTTGCCATATCTACTCACACTCTACAGGGTGGACGAAGCCAGTTCTGATGGTGCACATTGCATGTCACATCCCAAGATGGTGCACATCATATACACATTGATGAAGATACGTAAGGGCACATGTCTACCAGCCACAAATTGAACCACAATGTCTGCCTCAGTGAAGTAGAGTTGCCAATAGGGACTCACCCCACAGTGTAAGGCATCAGTTAGCCCCTTCCTGTGGACGAACAATGCTTACTGACTTTGGAACCCTCACATGCTGTGACCACTGTGAGCGGCTAGGGCAATGTGACAAGGGATGTGTGGTGCACTGCACTGAGCATATAGTCAGAAGCAGTGCCACCATTTCAAGGGTGGCATCACTATGAGCCAATGCCAAAAGGTAACAGCTGGGAGAAGTGGCCATGACACTGGCACTACAGGGAGCAATGCAACATTTCACCTCTTGTGTGCAGCAGAACTGTCTGCACGCACAAAAACGTTAAAGGTGACAAAATCATGACTTTCCAACTTTAGTGATTCACAAAAGGCATTTAGGAGAAGTGAAGCCAGTACATCTAACTGTACTACTCCTAAATGCCAGTTGTGAATACCGGAAAATGTAAACGCATGATTTACTCTCTGGATACTTATGTGAATTAGGCCCACTGTTCTGCCATATGCAGTTCACAATGGACCCACAGAAAGACTACTACTTGCATGGCCCGGAGGTTCAGCCTCCATGCACAGGAACATATAATTCAAATTAATCTGACACACTTGCACTACGCAGCAAGTGTGACAAGGTCTGTGCAATGTAGATGGACTCAGCGCCAGGAGCATGTGAGATGCAGGGCTATGACACAATCTGTGGTACCCGGCACATACATCCATCTCCATGATGGATAACAGTAGCTACTATAATATCCTCTCAATGCCATGTCCCTACGTTGTGTTGTAAATGGGCAACAATATGCTGTCCAACTCCGTGAGTCACACTTAAGATGTATAACTTCACAAACGACTGCCCCTAGACTAGACCGTAAATCCTACTTGCCACCCTGTTATCCATGCAAATTTACTGTGCTCACATCTAAGGTATCCTGACACAATCCATCCTGCTAAGTAACATGTCATGATCACACTTACACATTCAACGGAGTGTCCAGTGATATGAGATGCATACAAGGTGAAAAGCCACACTCCACCACATCACCCCTGACATAAGTGCAAGCAGAAATCAAAACTAGTAACCATTTATTATAAAATTACAAAATGTATCTTTCCTAGACTACCAATAATCCTAACTACTACTAATCTAAACTAAACTAACTAGAATAAAGTGAAAAAGTACCTGAACTTTCTACCCTAACTAATCCTAAACACGCAACAACAAATCTAATACATCAACCCCCCTCCCACCCTTAAGGCACATCATGAGACAGGACATCTAAGCTATACACAAACTAACTACACACTTAACCTACCCAAAGATACACAGAGATATATTTTTTGTATATTTTTTAAACAACAAAGACATCAACCCCCACCCAAAGGAAAAGGAAACTTATCCCCAAATACTATATAATAATAATAATCTAAAACTACCTTAAAATCTAACACTACCTATGCCTACACTAAAACTACACTACCTAACACTTAAAATGCTTACCTAACACTACCTAAAATACTAGATTAAACATTGGGGGAAAAAGAGAGAGGGGGATGGGGCTCTACATGGGCAGGCATCATGGTAGTCCCAGGGCTTTCTTAATGTCCTCCATGAGCCTGGTCTGCTCAGACATCTCCCTCCTAATCTCTGCCAGTATCACATTGTTGTCCATCAGAGTCCTCCTGTCCCGCAAAGTGAAAGTCACAACCTGATCGGCAGGTGCAGGTGGCATTGTCCCCTGTGTGTGTGAGGTTGTAGGGGGATAGGACACTGCCTGTCCAAGCTGGGACCCACCACTGATGCCAGAGGGTCCTGTGATGGCCTGTGTGCCACTGCTTCTCCCACGTGTTGCTACCTCGGGCACTGACTTCCAAGTGCCTGCTTCCCGGTCTTCCTGGTACCTTCGTTCCATGTTGCGGTACCCTTTTGCGACCTTCCTTATGTGGAGGTACTGGTCCTTCCTCACCTGGAAGGCATGGGACTCCTCTGGCGTCATGTTGTCTGAACAATGGGAAATTGTGAGTCCCTTGGACCATGTCAATGTTCTCCATTCAATTCTGGCATACAAGATCACTTACAAATGGGAGCCTACACTCTGGCTTAACTATGTGTATTCAGAGAGTGACCTGCACAACAAAATGTTGAATCCAGGATCAGTGACTACATGCTGGGGAGACTGACATGCCAGTGCATGGCATGGGACATGTACAGTCACAACCAAATGAGACTGTCAGTGTCAAATGATGGTGCTGTGACATACTCTGACTGAGGGTGACATGTACAAGGAATCGGAGGAGGGAGGCATTATCCCTCCGTGTGTAGCGCCACCCTCACCCTCTCCTGCAACACAGTGCAGCATCATATGTACGATGCTCATGTGCAGCCCTGCGTGTCCCCCAGCGACTGTGTGCAGTGCATCAAGTCTGCGCAAACACAGGCACTCTTGTACAAGAGTGCAAGGGTGTCTGTGTGCAGGGGGGCTTGTTAATGTGTAGGAAGTTTACCCTACCGGCACAGGAGCAATACTGGGACAGCCCTACTCACACTTCCATCTGTGCTGCATCATGAAGTACACATGGAAACACATCAGGTGGCTGAACACTGACTTGTACATGAGGCGCTGGGCCTCTCTCCACCACGACTTCCCAATAGGTGACGCGTTGCTGCCCAGAGGGAGAAACATCATTTCATATGAATTGTCAATCATGCATGTCTTAGATCCACTATTGTCACTCCTTAGTAGATTTCACTATGCAGTCCTTCACAACGCATACTGTTACAAGGCATTCTCCATTGTAACGTCAACCTGGAGTCATAATGGTTATTGTGTCATAATGGGCAATGCATTCTCACAGATAGCGTTGTAGAGGCCTGCATTGTGAAATATATGGCACGGCAATGAAAGCAGGACTAAAGCATGCATGGTAAATGAATGCGGAGTAATGTCACCAAATTGTACAGAGGGGCTCATTCACATCCAGAGTCGACCAGGGAGTTACCCCAAGGAGGAAGCATGACAACACCATTGCAGTGGCCACACATGCCTATGTGATTCTTTGGACCATCTTTGCTAGGTGTTTGTGGAACGTGCCATTGATATGCTTGGCCATCGCACTGCACTGCTTCTTCTGCGCAGCTGGTATGCAGCATACATGCGAAATTACTTTGCCGACCTGTGTCTGAGCACGCACGGCCTGAAAACCACAGCCTCCTTGTGCATGATCGGGCACACTTGCACAGTCATCTCAGTCAAGGATGAACATGCATTCCATGTCTACTGATACTCATCAGCTACACCACTTACATGTCTCCTATCCTATCAGTACGCTCTGTAATCACATGCATGTGCTGTAGTGACAGAACCCATAGACCTAATTTCCATGTGTTTCACTGACTAGGGATGTGCAAAGTTACAACTGGAAGACAAATGCACAGCTCCATCTTAACCTACTGATTCATACACACTTATGACTTCAACAAAACATCATCACACTGTAGGCAAGGTACATGTGATACACATCCATACTGCATACTATGCCGTCGCTTGTTTTAGCCAGACATTCATGACACCGCACTATGCCAATATATGATGTCCGAACTCACCAGTGGCGTGTGTGTCCTTGAACTTGTCGATGTCCCCCTGCGTGATGAAAGGTCGTTCAGCTGTGAGACATAAAACCCAATATGTGTTGGTATCAGACGTGAAATTACACATGTCATATTCATCATACATATCATCACCATTACAGACAATGCTCCGTAACTGTACTGTTGCGTAACATGTTTGCTAAATGCTTGGGTCTACTTTGCCTGCCATTCACACAAGACCTGTGAATGCTGAGTCGGGCCAAACAAGACGACAATGCTAGCAGACTTGTGCATTCTAGTTGTGTGACACATTCACAAGGCCCCATTTCTACACGCAACATGATGTTATACATGCTCTGTGTACGATTGCATCGCTGCCGATCGCACAAGGCTGTTTCACAGGTGTTGGTGGTGTATGACACTCTGGAGATGTCCTATTACCTTTGAGCTATTGTACATGTTTCAAACATTGTCACACGGAGCCTATGTACAATGGAAGCGTAGCAAACGTACCAATATTCATGTGCACAGCATTTGTACACTTCCTTTTGTGCAGCACACAGGTCCCAGAAACAATGCCTTGGATTGTTCATGTACAGTCACCCTTCCTGTGCACAATCTTTGTCCTGCACGCATTATTGCACAATGGTGTCAGCCTTGGCACTACAGTGCTAAGTGTTGCACCAGCGCAGTGGATAACACCAACCTGCACCCTATGCTTGTCAATATGATGCAGCGTTGTGTTTCTGATGTGCCAACGTTAGGCGTGAACGCATGACGTCTCCCGCCTCACTCTGCCACACTTTTGCACTTGGACACCAGTGTGTCACACACGTAAATTCTGGCTTTACATTACAGTGTTCATAATTAATTTAGAAGTTTAAACTTACCACACTGTAGGCCAACGATAACTCCCAGGTGGTCCAGCAGGTCTCCCTCACGGGCCAGGCAATACTGCCAGCAGTGCTTCCATTGGCGCACAGTCCGTTCCACCCCAAAGACCCGCTGCATCTGCGCCCACACACGCTCCCACCTGACCTTCCGCACCTTGACGTCATATCCAGAGAGGATACGGCCTCCCATCTCCACCATCCGGGGCACGTAAAAATGTATCAGCCAGAAGAAGCCCCCCAATGCCCCCTCGGACATCCTTCCCTCCCTGCCCACACCCACCATCTCCCTGCACACACCTTAACCCACTGTCACAAATCAAAACCCAATATAACAGTCCCAACAACTACAAAATAAGTTAACTACACCAAGACAAACACCCAACAAGATTGAGGACAAGAGACAATAAAACACGTAAATAAAAGTACACCACACTTCACAGGGACACCATCGACAGGACACAGGACACAGCAACACTCTCCAAATCACCAAACTGCAGCACACACCACCAAACACCTCCAGCACTCTCCACAATCACCAGCAATGTGCTCGAAAGTGAAAGTGCACAGCACTCCTCCAGTAAACAGGAAGCATGCAGACATCACTCCCTGTGTGTTTGCGACCCGTTTTGACATAGCGATGAAAATCTGCACGCAAAAAGGCTTTGGGGTAACATTTCGTATAGTTCAATGTGTTTAGCGATGTATTTTCCATCGCTAGTATGAAAAATACATCGCATTTTCGGAAAAGCAAGCAGTTTTGCACGCTAAGTGCAAGTTCTTACACAGATGTACAGTCTTAGATGAAATTTCATTTCTTGACCCACAGAGCATCATTAAGAGCTATATTTGACCCCAAATGACACCCTAAATTTCATATTTGTCTCCAAATGACACCCTAAATTTCATAATTGACCCCAAATGACATCCTAAATTTCATAATTGACCCCAAATGACACCCTTAATTTCATATGTGACCCCAAATGACACCCTAAATTTCATAATTGACCCCAGATGACACCCTAAATTTCATAATTGACCCCAAATGACACCCTAAATTTCATAATTGACCCCAAATGGCACCCTTAATTTCATATGTGATCCCAAATGACACCCTAAATTTCATATTTGTCCCCAAATGACACCCTAAATTTCATAATTGACCCCAGATGACACCCTAATTTTCATATGTGAACCCAAATGACACCCTAAATTTCATAATTGACCCCGAATGACACCCTAAATTTCATAATTGACTCCAAATGACACCCTTTATTTCATATGTGACTCCAAATGACACCCTAAATTGCATAATTGACCCCAAATGACACCCTTAATTTCATGTGACCCCAAATGCACCCTAAATTTCATAATTGACCCCAGATGACACCCTAAATTTCATATGCGACCCCAAATGACACCCTAAATTTCATAATTCACACCAAATGACACCTTAAATGTCATAATTGACCCCAAATGACACCCTTAATTTCATATGTGACCCCAAATTACACCCTAAATTTCATATTTGTCCCCAAATGACACCCTGATATTCATAGTTTACCACTATTGACACCCTATATGTAATTTTTATCCACATATGACACGCTGAACAGTAGAATTTCGTACCACATTTGACACCCTAACATCTCTAGTTTAGAACAAATGTCACCCTAAACAGCATCTCTGTTCGGAGGTGACATATCCGCCATCAGTTTAACATTGTGATATTGTTACCACTTAATGTTACACTTACACTTGTCAGAGTGATGTACTGATGTGGAGGAGAAACATGCACACAGGGTATGTGTGTAGTGTTTTTTGTTTACATATACTGTGATTGGGGTCATTTTTAACTGATATATGATTGCTAATGACAGTCACAATGTGATGTGCTCAGGTGAAGAAATTATTTATGATTCTGTTCCTTCGGGCTGATCCTGCTTCAGAAGCTGTGGGGTGTGCTCCGCCTGCCTCATCTTCCTCATCATCCTGAGCATCGTCCGGTGCATCTGGCACTTGGATCCATGGGGCATTGGTGCGTACACATATATTGTGCAATACACAACATGCTATGATAATCTTGCACACTATTTCTGGGCTGTACAACAGTCTTCCACCTGTGATGTCAAGGCACCGGAAACGTGACTTTAGCACGCCAAATGTGCGCTCCACAATGCCCCTGCTGCATCTAAGGGCCACATTATACTGCTTCTGGGCCTGGGTGTTGGTGGCTCGGAGGGGTGTCATCATCTATGGGGTGAGTGCATATCCTTGGTCACCTGTAACATGTAATGGAGAGATGTGTCCATTAGTAGTTATGCATGCTGTGTGGGCAGTGTTAATAGTTTTTGGGTGTGTGATTGGTGCTACTTTGGGAATAATGTTTGCCATGTGTAGCTTCTGACAAAATGACAAGCATCAATGCGAATTACATTGCCTCACAGATGCTCGTCCCTCCCCCGAGCCTATTTACTTGTGTGCGCTGCGCGGTTGCATCACTAGCACTCCAACAGCACACCAATGTCAGGCCTGTCTGCACATGTCCGCAAGCCTGACACCTACACCAGCAGGGTCCCTGGCTCTCCTAACGTCTAGCGCTACCACTCATCCACATTCCTCGCAGTCAATGCCAGGAGAACGTTTAAATGCCAATGGGCCACACCAGACACGGCTCACGTTCTGTTCAGCTGCTGCCGCTGCCATTAGACCTTCCCCACTGCCCAACACCTGCAGTTTCCAATCCAGACCTGCCACAAAGCAACAGTCAGTGGTACCCTCACCTGCAGGGCCCACAGGGTGCGGGAACGCTTCACAATCACCATCAACATCATCACACGCCACGTCATCTACTCCATGGACTACGTACTCATCCATGAGCAGAGCCTCCACCTCACATACCACAAGAACTCCAAATCCATTACCCTCTGGCAGATGCTTGCTAACATCGAACTGAGCCAACTCTTCTCAACACTGAGCCACAAGGCAGGGCACACCTTTGACCCCATCTTCACATGTGGAAACTGCGTCCACTTCATCAGCACCACTCAACGCCCATGGTGTGACCAGCACAGCGTACACTTCCTCGTCATGATACCCCATGATACCCAAACCCACAGCCAGCACCACACAGTGTTACTGGAGCAGAGTCACCGAGGATCTGGTACACTCCACCATCAACAGCAACACCAACACCGCTGCAGGCAATGCCAACAGCCCTGGCCGGAATTTCCACACATGTATCTCCAACTACGCATACACACTTGCCCCAATATGCAACTCCAACATACAGCGTGCAATGAATGCCACCTCGGTCACCAACAACATCCCAAATGACAGTTGCATCTGCAGACGCCTGGAGTAGAACTGGAACTACATGAAGGAAACCATTGGACATCACCACCTACAAGGACACCTAGCTCATACGCTCACTCAACAAGGTGCCCACACACACCAGACTGGTGTTCCAGGGAGGATTGCAGCTAGTTGCAACATGGATGTTCAACAGCTGGGGGGTGCTCTACAAAGAGGAGACATTAGTCCTCATCCTCGTGACCACCCCATCAGCATGTGGCAACACCTGGTGGGCCACCGCCTTCGGCAGCCCTCCCCGATGACTCTAGGTACCTAGGCATCGTACTCGACTCCTCCCTCTCCATGTACAAACAGGTCTACGCAGTGGCCTGCAGCTGCTTTGACAGCCTCTGCATCCTCCATGCTACCTTCACATGGTTACCACCCCCGTCAGGTAGGACAGTCACCAACGCTGTCATTGCCATCATGCTGGACAACAGAAACGCACTATATGCCCACATGAACATGTCTGTGCTCTGCACACTCAAGACTGTCCAGCACACCACTGCCACAATCGGCCTTGTGTACATTCTTTCTTCGTAGGTCGAGTACCTCCATCGCACATACTTGGTTCCCACCTCTCCCCACATTTGCAATTGTGTGGCAGAGGGGCTATGCCTTCAGGGATGGTTTGTCTACATGGCTGGCCCCAGTTACCACAGTTACTTGTGTTGTCGTGTCTGGTAGGTAGGCATGTTGATTGGCATGTTGTATGTGAGTTTGGAACGTGTGCATTCTCACAGTTGCGAGTTCCATGATTGTGGAGCTGAGGTGTGTGGTGTGTTCAGTTAGTACTTACCAACGAGCAGTGCATTTCCATATGTGCCATCCTGAAAGCGCTGGTTGATGATGGACTGGCGGAAGATGTAGGAATCATGCACACTGCCTGGGAACTTGGCTACGACATTGGTGAACATGCCCCGGTGGTCCACTATTGCCTGCACATTGATGGAATGTGTGTGCTTTCTGTTGCGGTATATGTGTGCAGTGTAAGCAGGAGGCACAAGTAGGACATGTGTGCAGTCAATTGCCCCCAACACATGCAGGAAGCCAGCTATGGCGTAGAACCCTTGCTTGGTCTCCAGCTGTTCCTGTGCAGTGTTGGGGAAGTGAAGGTGCTGGGGTATCAGGCAGATGATGCCATCCAAGACAGTTGTGAGGAACTTTGATAGGGCTGGCTGTGAGACTCCTCCGACTCTGGCAGTTGTTGGTTGGAAGGTACCAGAGGCCAACATGTGCAGCACAGCCAGCAGCTTTGTTTGCGGAGGGATGTTGATTATCCGCTGTGTTGGTGAAGTCAGCCTGTGGGCTATCTGGGTCAGGATGCGGAGGATGGATGTCCTTTTGAGCCTGTAGTGGGCAATGACATCCTCTGGCATTAGGTCTGTGAGGCTGAGGCGTCGGCGATGGACCCGCTGTCTTATTCGGTGCAGCCTCGGTGGTGGTCCTGTGGGCGGTGGCAGTGGCTGTGGTTGTTGTGGCCTTCTTGGTGCTCCAAGCTGCATGATTAGTACCTCCATGGCATCAGTGGGTCTACAGATGAGGCTCTGGGCTAGTCTCCCTTATATACTGCTATTTATCACCATTTTGAAGACCTCCTTTTTTCTGGTCTTAAGTTCCAGCAGCTAACGGGCCTTAGCGTGTGTTTTTTTACCGCATCGCCGGTCCGGGCGATCGTTTAGAATATCGCGAAGTGGGGTTAGCGTGCCTTTTAATACGGGAATGCCTACATTGCATATGATTAGCGTTAGTTGTCGCTAACATCGTTGGCGATGTTATTAGCGGCCGCTATCGCCAGAAAGCAGTCGCTAACGGCTGTTAGCTACAGCTTGTGAATATGGTGATAAAAACATCGCCGCTTTAGCTGCAGAAAAGTGCCGCTAATGCGGCGATATCGCCTTGAGAATATGCCCCTTTGTTTTTTCCAATACACTTGCATCAATGATCCAACAAAACAAAGCAGAAGGGTAACCTTGTAACACATATGACCGATCAAGTATACCGTTCTAATTTTTCTTTTAAAAACACATGATTTCATATTATTAAAGTGGAGAGCACAAACCGCCTGCAGCAACATTAAATAATCTTTACATAGGGGGTGCGCCAATTACACTGAAAGTGTCTTCTGACTGCCTGATACAGGGCACGTTCACCAATGTCGCTGATATACCCCACTGCGAAATCAGCCAATTAATTCTTTCACCAAAATGGAAGCACCCGGTTCCAGGTGCTGAAAAGATTCTTTACACTTTTACAGTCAAAACACGTTGACGTTCACTCCAAGAAAAAGTAATGTGGTTTCTGAATCTGGGCCAGGAGAACTTCCTACTACAAGTGCAGATCTAAACCGTGTCCCTGAACCTTGTGTACAACAAGCCCCCCTTGTTCATCGTTCATAAGAATTTTTGACAGTTTCCCAACATTTTAAAGAGACAACTTCGCGGAGAATGTTTTTACGAAACCTTGCTCCATTCCCTTTAATATTTGTGGAACAGACAGTGTCCATTGTAAATCCAGGTGAATGTTTGATTGCACAGATTGATTCCCAGGTGACGGGCCATGTGCACATTGATACAGAGTCAATACAAGGTTTTTCTGAGTATGAACATAATTGTGATTCAAAGTTCATCAAATAAGTTCTAAGGCATGTATATTTGACAATAATTAAGAAATGAATAAAAGAATGTTCTTACTGATTAATGTATTAAGTGCTCCTTTGATCTTGATGATAAATTAGAAGGAAGAATTTCCATGCAGGACCTTTTTGTTACACTGAAGCGCTGCACCTCTCACTCAATCCTAGTAGTTTGGGGGTGTATATTACGATTAATGGTTACAGATCTTGAGGGTCACAAGCCTTCAAGAGGACTGACAAATTCACGCTTACGCAGAGGGGGTCATGGCATTTCTCTTTCTATATGACATTTCCAATGCAGATTTGCCTCTTCTCTAGGGCACTAACATTTAGTTTACCACTCTCTGGTCTGTGCTTGTGCCCTGATGGTCTACTGGATCAAGGTGACACAAGACAGCCTTAGATGGATCATTTGTCTGAGTGCTTTGTTTTCCTGTGACTGACGTATATGCAGAAGCGCAATGTGGAAATGGGGTTGACAGCACTGTGGGGTGCTCTCTAAGTGCTGTGGCCTGCCTTGACAGACTATTCTTTATTGAGGTGAACCACTTTGGTCAAATGCACCCCAATGCGTCACCCTCTGAAGCTGGCCAATTTTGAAGCAAGATTGATATCAGGGAGCGGGCAGCCTGCTGTGCCCCTTCCCCTGCACTGTGGTCCTCACCAGCAATAGCAATGCCCATGCTTAAAACCCCTCCCGTTGGGCCTTCACCTGATTATATGGTCACTCCTGTCAGTTTGCAGAGATCTGATCTACTTGGCAGATGGTTTCTTGAATTGCATGTGGCTGTCGTCTTCTCCCACTCCATGCTGCAGGGTTGAAGATCCTTCACCATCCATGCAAGGGCTAGTCCTACTTGTCTCTTCATTGCGGGCTACCTGTTGAGAGTTGCATTTGCTCAGATCATCTTGTCTATTGTTCACCAGGGCCAGCGCCAGGCAGAAGGCAGACAGGCACATCCTACCCGGTTGCCATCATGGCCATGTCCCCTCATTTATTTTTCATAGTAACAATTATTTGTTTAGGAAGTGGTGAACACAAAATACATTATCTATACAACCAGTATGCATGATGAGTGCATTTAAAGACTAATGCATGACATCAAAGTTCTTTGTTTCTTTTCTCATGAATGTAATATATGAATTGAGAAGTTTTTGTTGCAGTGTATGGCTGTGCTGTGCATTGGAGTTTATTGGACAACTATTTCCAAAACACTGCAGAACCTTGATTGTGCACATCTCCATTCACAAATCCTTATAAAGGCCTGTAATGAGAAAATAAATAGTGTTTCCATCACTGGGAAAAGCAATTAAAAGACATGGATTCCCAAAAAGCCTGCAAGGATGACGCTCTTTGTTTTCTTTTTAATTATCAGAAAATGGCTACTTGTTCCAAATGCTTAATAATAATTATGATTCTGCTAGTAATACACTGCCAAAATGTTAACCTTGGTATGGCCTTTGTTTGTTCTGACATACATCCAATAAGAGTACATCCCTAAAAAATAAAAAGCCAAGGACTTCATTCCTATGATCAATATATACAAAATATTTCCACGCACCTCCATTAATCATACCTTTCTGAAGAAAGAGTTTATTTTGTGTTACTAGCATATTACAGAACGTTGATTTGTGAATTGCTTGTTTTTGACTAAACCCTGGTGGCTTTTCACCAGACGGAATGTTAGGGTGTGACTATTACGGATGTGATCCGTGTGGGGACAAATTTAAAAAAAATCGTTTGTACCCTAAAATTAGTGAATCACGTGATTTATGAAACCTGTTCATATGTACCTAGGTGTACAGGTAATAATGTTTTATGATTTCCGTAAGATGGATAACATAGTTAAATATTCACAAATGTATTTGCTCAACTAAATCGAACTTCGGTTACAATAACTTCATTTCCTAGTGTACACTTGGGTTTGGATTTTCAAAACATACATTTTCACACGGAAATAGATTTATTACACTAGTAAGGTGCAGGGTGGCGATGTCTGCCTAATTAGGTTAACAGCCACCAACTTGCAAGCTTATGTATATTAATAAACATTTGTTTGACATCCTCTCCCGTTATACGGTCGGAAATTTCCATTGATAAGGGTGACAGTAGCGAGCACTCGCAAAATGGGAAGGTGTGTAAGGGAAGAGCTCTCTGGGGAAAAATGTTCCCTGTGGACAATTAAAAAAGTAGCACGAAAAAGTACACTTGAATGGATAAGGCAGGTTCGGCAGAGGACAGAATTGAAATACAAACATAGGTTTCCTAAAAAAGGACTTTCTTGCCCAGCTGTTAACATTCACAGGGAATTCTCAATATTGTGACATTTCTAGCAGTCTTTGGGGGATATTCTCAAGAACGTGGGATAAACATCGCCAAAATAGGCTAACGGAATTTTTTATATCGCCGACTATCGCGGGAAAATAACTTTGTGTCAACGTCGTATTCTCAACACGGCGGTAACATGCGATAGTTTCCCGATAACGCCTCAAATGTCCGCGATACAACAACTGCGACGGTGATAAAAAAGAAAACCCGAACGTGAAAAAAGTTGCTATGTGTCCAACCGCGATAGAAAAATCGGCGACAAGCAGCACCAGGCTTGCAATTCCCACGTCAGGCGGGAAAAATCACCATAAAAGCTGCAAAAAAAACAAACAAACATAACAACTGCGAAGCACAATGGAGGTAGCCGGAGCAAGTACAGAGGACAACCCGAACCCCACAAGCCCCACGAAGGACCAGCCTGGGACCTCGGGGTCAGGGAAGGGCAAGGAGAAGAAGAAGAGGAAGACGCGGTTCCGTCCGCATGAAAACAGGATCCTGGTTACGGAGGTGATAGAACACCATCAACAACTGTTCGTCACCTCCACTGTGTCATTGGCAACAAAAAATGGAATATGGCAGTCCATCGTGGACAAGGTGAATACAGTCGGAGTGCTGAGGAGTACAATGGACGAGGTCAAGAGACGCTGGAATGATGTGAAGCGCAAAACCAAGCTGAAACTCGCAAACAACCGCAAAGCAGCAATGCAAACTGGGGGTGGGAGTCCTGCGCCACAGGAGGAGCTGGATGAGATGGAGGAAATGGTGTCCACAGTCATCAGTGTGGAGACGGTGGCAGGAGTCGGGGGACCGGACACTGCTCAACATGTAGAAAACAACAAAATGTCCATGGGTCTATAAATTCAGGGGTAATCTCCCAGCATAGTTGGCACAAAGAAACCTATAAGTGTGAAAAAGTGGAAATCCTTTTAAAAGGAGGGAATCCCATCACTCACCGAGGTGACATGCTTCATCATCTGGGATCTCCTCTTGGTTGCAACCTACTGCAACCAAGGGCTACGACCCCCTCTCTGAGAGGGAGGAGCTCAGGGATGTTTTCAAATAAAGCAAATATGACTAAGATTTGCTATAATCCAACAGATGTGAAAAAGTTTTAGTGAGTGTTGGGCGCAGTGCCCGATGTGTAAAGAAGTGATGTGCTGGTTAAAATTGGTTGTCAATAGAACAAAAAACTTTATTCGTAGTCTATTGGTCACCAAATCTAAAAACAGTGCAAATGCAGTTTGAAAATTATAACTGCATAGATTGAAAAGCAAGGTCTACATGTTTCAGCCAAAGCGATTATATGTAATCTTGGCCTTCCTCAGGACCTATGAAATAATGCTACTGCGTAAGTAAAAAACGTGAACAATAAGTTGAACCAATTACAACCTACCGACCCTGCGTCTAGGTTTCTCAGTGAATTATGGTGTATTGATGACACCTGGGAAAAAGGACAAAGTGACAACAACAATCAATTAATATTTGTACCAACTCTGAGAAAAAAAAAATAAAAAGAGAAAACTAGGAGATGACAATGCATAGGACAACTTCGAGATAAAAAATATCCGAAAAAACTGATACGAAGATCGTTTAAAAGAGCATCCAATAATAATCGAGATGCTTTACTGGATCCCCCATTCAAAAACCACCAATGACAAGATTAACGTTTGTTAATACATTCAATACATTGTCGAATGATATCCAGAAGAGTGTGCGCAAGAATTGGAGGATCCTCAACATTGGCAAAAATGATCTACCTCTACCGCTTTTTACTTTCAAACGAAGTTCTAACCTATGGGACAATCTGGTACATACGAGACCTAAAAGTAAACAAATCCAGGCCTCTGATACTCTCTGGAATCTACCAGCTGTCCAAGGACATTTCCCTTGTGGATCGTGTGCAGCATGCCCCCAGACAGAACACACCACAACAATAGATATTGCTACATCAAGACCATGGGTGTTACACAAACACACTAACTGCAATAGGGATAAACTCATTTACATGATCCCTTGTCCATGTCAATATCGATATGTTGGCATGACCACACGCAAAATGAAGCTAAGGATAATGGAACACAAAAGTACAATAGGATGTAAAAAACAGGCGACAAGACTTACACAACACTTTCTAGACTTGAGACACAGTGCTGACGAGCTCAAATGGACAGTGTTAGAACAACTGTTTATTCCATCACATATCACAGATGTGTCCAAATTTCTGTTTCGCAAAGAACAGAAATGGGTATTTAAACTCTGCAGTGATAAAACTGGTCTAAACGATGAAATTCCTTAGTCCTTACTATAAACCAGTTATTGTTTTCTTCTAGATTCTAGGTCTCCCCTGTACTCCTCTTATGTGTCATGATCAGAATCACATCCCATGTATTTGATCTCCATCTTAATGACATTCAGATGACTCACACATGAACATTCCAGGGAATTCTACCACTAATTATGAGAGGTCCAGTTCTTGGGAGGTCTCCATATGGAGTACATTGTAACAAAATCAGTAAACAATTCCTTTTTATTCTGTTGCAACAAACACAGATTCAGCACTTCTTGCTAAGCCCCACATATGTGTATAGTGAAATGAGGCATAAAATCCAAATACAATACTATGGTAGTCAGGAAATTCACTTCCTCGTTTTTGGAAAAATACTTTTTATATGACCGTGCATTCCATAACATTACATAGCATGTTCACCTGCATGTGTTATAACACACAATATGCCTTTACTTTCATTATTTTGAATCTGTTGCTAAAAAAGAAGGTCTGTTGTCCGACATAAAACGACCATATTCGTTGAACCGAACTCAGCAAGCAGTTTCTTGGTAACTGCGTGTTTATCTCCAAAAGAAATCTTTATTGATTTGATAGGTGTCTCCATATCAGAAAAATACCATTCCCATGAATCACTTGGGTTTATCTAAGAACACCCGGTCACTAAGTATCAACTTGTGCCGGTAATTATATGAGAATGGCGGGGTGCTAACTTTTCGCCCTTTTGATGCTCTTTTGATGTAATTACATCTTCCGGCTCGTGCAACATCTTTATAGAAACCTAAAAGGTGTATGTCAATACGAGGGGTCGCAGGCATATGAAAACTACAAATCCCTTCCTTACTGTAGTCCTTCTAAAACACACTGACGTCATCATTGTGTGACGGTATAGTAGCAAACTGGCTACACTGGTGGAGCCTTTTTTCCTGCATTTAATTGGAGCGACTCTCCTCGGTCAGGTACCTCCGCAGAAACGGCTCAGCGGTAACCCGAGGTACCGACGGAGAGGTAAGACCCACAGCCATTATATTTTTAGTTGCTTTTTTGAGGTCAGCGGTATCTAGACGTGCACAGGCGATCAGACTGCTCTCTCTCTTTTTTCTTCTTTTTCATAGTAACTGGAAAGAACCGAGTGGGTTGCTATAGCGCTAACGTTAGCTCGATAAAGACGAGGGGCTACTTCTTTTCTAAGGATTTTTAAGTGCTCCCTGTCGTGACGGGCGCTATATAGACAGCCTTTGTTCTGTTTCTAGCAGAAACTGACAGGCGCTAATTTTTCCATAACTTGTAGATCAGCATGGTCAAAGCATAAAATACCCGATCTGCTTTGACTCTGTTCAGACATTCACTGGGTCTACATATGGAGAATGTAATAAAGGTAGAAGATAGAAATCTAGTTGAACCCCTTTGCTTTATGTAGTTTTTAAATATGCTCAATGCAAACAGGGCTCTCTCCTTTTAAACAGCCTAATAGGGTCAAGGTGAGAAACGGCCATATTTTTCTTTGCAAATACACATTATGTCATGCACTATGTGAGCATTAGGTTATACTGCAGGCTCTATTCAAGAGCATCTCCATCTGCAGCATTCTGATAATCGCTACGCACATGGGTGCACACTGCAATGTCCCATCTTGGTACTGTCACTTCCAGCATTTTCGACAAATACAGGTTGCATAGGCCAAAGAGAAGTCTTGCCTTGTCCGATGCATTGTCATCTCCTAGTTTTCTCTTTTTCTTTTTTCTCAGAGCGGGGCCTCATTTCCTGAGCTGTAGCCAGGGGAGACGAGGCATTCTTCTTGTGCATTATGGGTAAGCAGGAGAACCTAATATATTATCATTAGCACACATTTAGGTGCTAGACACGGGGGATTACTTCAACCCTCAGATGAATGTGCTAGTTGGTACAAATATTAATTGATTGTTGTTGTCACTTTGTCCTTTTTCCCAGGTGTCATTAATACACCATAATTCACCGAGAAACCTAGACGCAGGGTCGGTAGGTTGTAATTGATTCAACCTATTGTTCACGTTTTTTACATACGAGGAAGCATTATTTCATAGGTCCTGAGGAAGGCCAAGATTACATATAATCGCTTTGGCTGAAACATGTAGACCTTGCTTTTCAATCTATGCAGTTATAATTTTCAAACTGCATTTGCACTGTTTTTAGATTTGGTGACCAATAGACTACGAATAAAGTTTTTTCTTCTATGGACAACCAATTTTAACCAGCACATCACTTCTTTACACATCTTGCACTGCGCCCAACACTCACTAAAACTTTTTCACATCTGTTGGATTATAGCAAATCTTAGTCATATTTGCCTTATTTGAAAACATCCCTGAGCTCCTCCCTCTCAGAGAGGGGGCAGTAGACCTTGGTTGCACTAGGTTGCAACCAAGAGGAGATCCCAGATGATGAAGCATGTCACCTCGGTGCGTGATGGGATTCCGTCCTTTTAAAAGGATTTCCACTTTTTCACACTTATAGTTTTCTTTGTGCCAACTATGCTGGGAGATTACCCCTGAAGTTATAGACCCATGGACATTTTGTTGTTTTCTACAGTATATTTGGGGAATATATCCATGCTTTGGTCTTAAAACGTTCCCTTAGACCCTCAATCCATTCGTTTGTTGTATACTGCTCAACCTGACCTGACACAACAGCAACAGGGTGAGTAACCACCAGGGACTGGGGAGACAGGGGGAGATGGGCACAATGGCACACATGCACAATGAAGTATAGCACACTGCACAACCACAATGACTCTGGATCATGTCCCTGATCTCCTTGCCATACTGCAGCACACAAAGAAACAGCAAGTAGTCCCCCATCCACAATCTGCCCAGAGGGGGCCCTCCCCACTCATCACCAATCACACAACAAACCCATGCACATGTGCTGAACCCAGCAAAGCTGCGGATCCGTGAGCCCCACTGACAATGCAAATGACATGCATGACGATGAGCAGGTCTGCAGGCCACTCATCATGACATGTTGCACGCCACGACACCGAGGTGGCTGAGTGTGGTCCACATCCGGAAAGGAGCAGGTCACACACTGACACATCCACGTGCACAAACAACCCCTGATGGCAACAAGACATCTGCGGACAAACCATGCCCAAGAGTCCCAACTCCCACCAAGAGCCCAATTTACCCAAGTATGCAACATCTCAGCACTGCATAAGCACAGAAGTCAAAGGCACACTGCCTGAAAGGTAGAAGGCCAAGCAAAGTCTGAGCTGCAGGGGCGACTCTCCCACAATGCAGCACACACACAAGAATCAGAGCACATCAACATTGACAACAATGTGGTACAAACTGCAACACATTCACAACAGAACAGAGGACACCACTCCTGCCGCTTTTGTGTAGAAACTGGCCAATCACATTTGGCATAGCAGGAAACTGTGACATGATAATGGACAAGTACAACCCCACATCCCTGATGGTGCACAAATGTCCACTGTCCCGCTTCAAATAGGCAGCTCCTCCTAAACAGTCACAATGTACATTGTCATGCAGTCTGTTTGGAAACTTGGCCAATGTGTGAACATACATGGAACACACTGTTAAACTGCATCTCCCCTTTACATTGCAGAGGGAGAATCATCACCTCCTGCAGAGCAGACCGAACACCTCCTCACTGATAACGAGGAGGACCTCCCCACCTTCGATACCGAGGCCCTCCAAGAGCTCATGGACAGCTTCCACACCCCACCCCCAGGAGCAGGGCAGCCCAGCTGCATCAAGGAGACCCCACCCACTGCACAGACCACACAACAGGAAGCACTCACCACCCCGGCTGTCTCCCAGGATCCCCACGACCAACACATGGCATTTCAATGCCGTGTGTTGGAGGGACAGAAGGAGATGACTGAGCATGTGCAGGTGGGGTTTGAACTCATGACAGCCAAACTAGATGCCATCCATGGGTGTCTATGTCCCATCAGGGACCACTTACAGTCCCTAACGGACACCCACAGTCCGCTCCATGGTCTCCAATGAGCCATGGCGGACATCGCTGGAGTCATGACTCGGAGACAAGAACACCTGTCTAGTCAGAGTGGCTCCAGCGATCTCAGCCGGGAGTTGGGACACATGTGGAGGCTCATGGAGGACATGGTGCGGAAGGAGGCGGAAAGGATGGCTGCCACGGCTGCACATCAGCAAGATGTAGCTGGGATCTTCCATGCCCTGCAGATCCTCATCATGGCATTGCTGCCACAAGGCCTGGCGCAGATGAATGCTGCTGCTCCTACACCATCAACATCTCCACCCCCTGATGTGTCAGTGCCCCACAGTGCGGCAGACATTCCACCTCCGGCACCTGATGTGTCACTGCCACACAGGGCAGCCGACAATCCACCTCTGTCCCCTGATGTGTCAGTGCCACACAGTGCTGCAGCCGAAACACCACCACCCACAGGTGAGGCACATCACACATCAGAGGACGATGATGTGGATGAGACTGCCGTTGTGGTAATGAGGAAGCAGTAGCATTCAGCTCTGCCATATGGCCTGTTTCAGCTTGGTTCGGCCCTTTGCATCATCACCTTCCACTGTCCCCCGATACACTCTGCGGCACTCACCTTGGACCTCGACATGGACTGCCTTATTCTGTTTGGTTACCAATGACACAGCAATCAGACTGCGGACTGAACTCTTCCTCTTCCGATGAATTTGTCCTTCCCTAATGGACTCTGGCTGGCCCTCCATGGGGCAACAACGTCAAGTGGGGTGTGCATGGCCCTGTACTGCTCCAGCTGCAACACTCCACTGAATGTGAATAAAACATTCAAATTCACACAGATGTGTCATGTCTATGATCCTTCAAGTATGACAGTATGGATGAATGTAGGGTCACTGATTCCCCCTCACATCCATTTTGCACATGTTGTGGGGCTTGGGTCACAGGGTGCAACATTGCCGATTGCGGTCCGGGTGGCGCAGACACTACAACGGAGAAACACGCATTGGTTACTTCCTTGTCCAGGCCAGAACTGAACCATGCCCAGAGCCCCTGGCTCATTGTTCACACCCCTATGCTGGACTGGCATACGCCAGCCCAGCCCACTCCGCTTACACTCACAGGGGGTGACGATACAGCTATATGTCCCAGGTCTTCCCTGTAGTGATCTGCTGGTCACTGGTCTAGTTGTCAGCATGCCACAGCCACTCCCTGAGGGCTGGTTTGCACCCACACCACACCCATCCAGCACAGGCGTCACGGGACATGTGACCCTGCCAATAAAAGGGGCCCACCACAGCACATCCCCCACTGCCGGAGGTGACATGATGGCGTCTGCATCCACCAAACTCAATCATAAAGGGTCCGTGACTTGCGTTGCACAGAGTTAGTGGCACCCGATGGCCTGCGTCCGGCACAGGCCTACCGCCACGTGGTGATGACTTGCGTTGCACTGAGTTAGTGGCACCCGATGGCCTGTGTCCGGCACGGGCCTACCGCCACATGGTGATGACTTGCGGTGCACAGAGTTAGGTCCACCTGAAGAGCTGAGCGGGTGTGCTGCCTGCAATGATGCGTTGGCCTCGATATGGTGTCCAGCAAATCAAGACTCGATTTGAATTGTGAGCCCTGCTGGACCGCAGTGTACGCGCAGGCAGCAGTCAGCACACACATGACTCCGCGGTGCGGTGCTGGGGGTGCGCTTGGGGCCTGTGGCGCGGAATCCAGCGATTGGCTGAGGAGATTGCACCGGCACGTGGAGGGCCCTCTTGGAGACACGCCGGTGGCGGCAGGTGAGCATTGAGGCCTGGGTGCGCAGGGGTGGGCAGTCATCGCTGGGCGGTGGCCCTGTCTGGGGACCAGGGCTGGGGTGCAGCAAGTGCATAGGATCGAGCAGGCACCAACGGTCACGGCGGCGGCTCCGTGGCTGGGTGGGGGTGCCGCCCTGGCAGACACGACCCTGCATGCGCTGACGAGATGTGCGCGGGTTGGCTTGGGACGTAGTCACCTGGTCTCCAGTGTGAATACGGCTGTTGAATGTGGTCGGGCACATGTGTGTAGGCCTATGGTCACGATATGGCGGACACAGAGACACACGCAGTAGTTACTGTGGTGGCCATCCCGGAACTAGACCACGCCCAGGGCCCCGGGCTATTCATTCGCGACATACACCGGCCAAGGCCGCTCCGCTCAGGCTTACAGGGGGGGACCACATGGCTACATGTCCAAGGTCTTCCACACTGCCTGGGGTAACCTGTTTGCGTCCACTGTCCACTACACTGCAAACACCAGCAGTAGATGTCCACATGGACATGTCTGTGCTCTGCATACTGCAGTCTGTCCAGCACATCTCTGCCACACTTGGCATTGTGTCCTTTCTTATTGCTGGGTCACTTGCCTCCTTCGCACATTCTTGGTTCCCACCTCTCCCCACATTCTGCAATTGTGTGGCAGAGGGGCTCTGCCTTTGTGGATGGTTTGTCTACATGTCTGGCCCCTGTTACCACGGTTGCTTGTGTTGTCGTGTCCGGTAGTTGGGCATGTTGGTTGGCATGTTGTATGTGATTTTGTTACGTGTGCTCTCCCACAGTTGTGAGTTGTGTGATTGTGGAGTTGAGGTGTGTGGTGTGTTCAGTTAGTACTTACCAATGAGCAGTGCATTGCCATAGGTGCCATCCTGGAAGCGCTGGTTGATGATGGACTGTCGGAAGATGTATGTATCATGCACACTGCCTGTGAAGTTGGCGACAACATTGGTGAATTGTCCCCGGTGTTCCACTATTGCCTGCACATTGATGGAATGCGTGTGCTTTCTGTAGCGGTAATTGTGTGCAGGGTCGGCAGGGGGCACAAGTGGTACATGTGTACAGTCAATTGCCCCCGACACGTGCAGTAAGGCAGCTATGGCGTAATTCCCTTGAATGGTCTCCAGCTGTTCATGCACAGCGTGGGGGAAGTGAGGGTGCAGGGGTATCAAGATGATACAAACCGTGATGTTTACAGGTATGATGAATCCTGCATAATGAGACTGTAACAGATGTTTGTGTGGTCGTAACCTTCCTTTTCTTTCCTGCGGAGGTTACAAGCACACAGACTTCTGTTACAGTATATTTGGACTGGATTCATCATACCTGTATGCATTCCGGTTTGTCCAAGTGCAATACACTGTACCAGATTACGTTTGGGACTATGAGGACGCTTGACCATTGTCACCATTTCTCCAACAGGTTTCTGACTACTGATTTTGGGATATGGAATGGTATTGGGGAGTTCCCGCAGCATTTGCAGTTTATTGGATCCACACGTTGCCCTGGTGAAGTTCCCCGTTGGGAATGGAACGCGTTGGCTGAGCTTTTCGTCTTGTTGTTTATGTATTTGTAATAAAGTTCTGTTTTTCCACTACCGTTGACTACTGGACTTCATGACCTGGGGGGGAGGGTCCGGGGGGTGGTTGCAGTGGGTGTTGTGCCCTCTTGGGTATCCAGGCTGCATGATCATTGTCTCCATGGCATCTGTTGGTCTTCAGATGTGGCTCTAGGCTGGGCTCCCTTTCATACTGCAGGTTGTCGTCCTGCTTAACACCAGTAAAAGGCAGGTGTTGAATCCCTGCTGCTAACGCGCCTTATCGCCTGTTTTCGGATCGCATCGCTAATCTGGCTGGTCGTTGAGAATATCGCAAAGTGGTGTTTTCGTGTGTTTTTGCACGGGAACGCCTACTCTGCATATCATTAGCGTTAGTTGTCGCTCTCATCCGTGGCGATGTGTTTTGCGGCAGCTATCGCAGGAAAACTGGCGATGTCGGCAGTTTGCACCAGCTTGTGAATAGGGCGATAAGTCTATCGCCACTTTTGCGGCGCTAAAGTGCCGATAAATCGGCGATGGCTCCTTGAGAATATGCCCCTTTGAGTTTACAGTTCTCTCCTTTTCCCTTTTCTCTTCAACTTGATACCCTCTTCTTTTTTGCAGGCTTCGGAAGGGGACCACGTACGCACCTGATGTGGCACTTCTGGAGTCAGGCCCTGAGAGACATAAAACCTCAGTGAAGTATGAGAAACTGCAAACCTTTTGTCTCTTTTCCTTCCCTCTTCTAGCCTGTTCTTCCTTTTTTTCTGTAAAACTCTGGCACCCCATAAGAATAACCTGTTTTCGAGGCCTTTTACCTCTAGTGTTTTCAGGGAAAGGTCTCCTCTGTTTAAACTAGGCACTAGACAAGTATTCCTCAGTGCTCCCAAAGTAGTCCTTTTTAAGTGAATATTTGTACTCTACTGTATTGTCCCTGGGACCCTCCAATGTCAAACAGGATTACTTTAGAGTCATTGGATGATCATCCAACCACATTATAAGTAATTTTCTCATCATTCGACATCATCAAGCTCTTAAAGTCATCATCACAGTTTAGAAACCTGTGTCTGATGAATTCAGAAAGACGTCAAAACTAAGTCTGGGCAGTGAACTCCGCTCCGCTCGTGGAGTTTGCGGAGTTTTCCACACTCCGCGTTATGCGGAGCTCATGGAGTTCCGAAAAACTCAGCTTCGCGTTGCGGATCAGAGTTTTTTTTCCTCGCTCTTGTTCGTCAATGTCAAGTTGGCGAGCGCAAGCGAGGAAAATCAACCTCCCGGCGAGATTTCTCAACGAGGGCGGTCAGATTTCTAATTGCGAGTGATCGCGTATGCTCGCGACCGCTCGCGTTGAGAAACCGCCTGCTCACGTTGAGAAAGCTGCTGCTCGAGTAAAAATCTACTCAAGCAGCAGAAAAGAAGCAGCGCCCACTTGCGCTGTGCATGATGCCGTTCGCGATGATTGTACAGTGCGGACAAGCACCTGGCACTGACAATCACAGCGAACTGAATTTATCTAAAGAAACTTCGCCGCTCGCGGAACTCTGCGTAGTGCGGCAGAGTTTTTGTGCACTTCGCGGAGTTCCGCATAACTCTGCCCAGGGTTAGTCAAAACTAGTATCTGATTACTTCACAGGGTGTGAGTTTTCCTGATAACTTGAGGATGAGCTAAAAATAAGTATCAATGTCTTCACAAGACATTGATACTTTGAGGATTATTTGAAATGATTTGAGGATGACTGAAAATGAGTACTTTACTACTTCACAAGCATTAAGTAGTTGAAATTGTTTCTGATGATTTACGGATGGTTTGCTGTTTGCTTCAAGAGCATGTCAACCATTGTGGTTTAATTTATTTTTAGAAAAGTTTAACTGAAGAGTATATTCCAGAATTATTTGCAGATTACTGAACAATCAACACAGTTTAATTGCTGGATGAGTTCTCCATTGACTGCATATAAATATATATTGACCTTCTGAGAACCGAGTAGAAATTGTTAGAGGTTTATATTTTTTTACGTAATTTATTAATGTTTTTAACCATTTATTTACAACAGTGGGAAGCATGCTGTGTAAAAATGATGAATATATACAAAATGGCCACTGTTCTTTAGTGACTTTCTTCGCCACTCTAGCTCAACATTTAAAAATCCCCCCATTCTCAAGATTATCCACTGTTTAATATAGACATAGTTCTAAAACACATGGCTAGACCCCTCTCCTTCTAAATGTATAGACCTTACCATAACATCTAAATGCCTTGAATATATCTCACCTCACGAGCTACAAATACCAGCCTCAGTGATTGTGTGGTTGGGAGCTTTGTCGATCTACAGGCGATGGCAGCTTCATTACAACAAATGCATATTCCTCTACAAATTTACACAGTGATCAAAAACATATATATTAGTTTTAGTACATAAGGCTGGCAAGGCAAGAAGTCATAAGTGTCATCCTGCTGAAGAAGACTTCAGAGACCATGAAGGAGTTGTGTAGATGGGTTTTTGCAGGTATGAGGGGAGTCCCTAGTTCCAAAATGGCCTGCGTGCAAGCCTAGACTATTCAGTGAATGTGAGCCTGTGTTGCTGAGTCACCAGTCCAAAAGGCCCTGAACAGGGTTCCATTGTGTATAAAAAGTGAAGAAGGTACCATTTGGCACAACTGTCTTGATGGCGCAGACCAGGCTTTTTTCTTGCCAACTGCCTCTCGCTATGAAGAGGTAGTTGAAGTTGGGTTCGAAAAATCACTTTGGAAAATACTGCTACTGCAGGCTAACTATATTTCTAGGGACATTTGTTGACCTGATTTTGTATTTTCCCATATTATAAATGGGAATTAAGTTGTGGAAATGGTCTTTGACACCTGTTTTACAAAACAGTTTTCCCATCTTGCACTGTTTTGCCAGCTCAAGTTCTTTCAGATATTATGTGGAGGATTTTTCACCTGTAAAAAAATCTGAATGCAGGTACTGTGGTTTCTGATTAAACACAAACACTGCTTGCGCCTGATCTGAAAGTTGTGGCAGCACTCAAAAGGAGGCTGTAACATCTAGAAGACTACTTCCAACTATGTAAAAGAAGGTAGCAGAATTGATTGAGCTTCTGACAAGTATGGAAATATTGTCAAGGTGTTAACTTGGTTTTTTAATTTGAGGTAGGTCAGTGTGCTGAATGCTTGTTTCACATATGTGTCATAACAGCAATTTACTGGTTTGAATCTCAGCATGTCACCTGAGCCTTTTACCTCGCAAACAGAAGGTGCACAAAATCAAAACCTAGGTATTACTTAAATTGCAAATAAACAATTCAGCTTGCAATGTGCCCTATACACATTTGTCACTCAATCAGTCAATCAATTAATTAAATCAGAGTTTATAAAACATGGCAAATCACCAGTGAGGGTCTCAAGGCGCTGGAGCTGCTAGCTGCTTCGTGGTAATCTGTTAATTCGAACAACCGGGTCTTGAGTCCCTTCCTGAATTCCCAGAGCGATGATGCAGTCCTGAGGTGCAGGGGAAGGTCGTTCCAAGCTTTGGCTGCCAGGTGTGAGAAGGAGCATCCTCCACTGTTCCCTCTGCATATCCGGGGAGGTGCCAATGAGTAAGAGGGAGGCAGATCGTAGGAGTCTGGTCGGTTGGTGGAAAGTCATGCATTTGTTGATCTATGTTGGTCCTTTGTTGTGCAGGGCTTTGTATGTTTGGGTCAACATCTTGAACTGGTACCTCTTCTGAATCGGGAGCCAGTGTAGCTTCTTGAGGTACAATGTGATGTGGGTTTGTCTAGGGATGTTAAGGATGAGTCTTGTTGCTGAGTTTTGTATTGTCTGTAGTCTGTTCAGGAAGGTTGAATGACGTTACCACGCCTTCCTTCACCACGCACGTCTTTACATCGCACATTTCACAACGCATACCACTACCACGCATTTACATTTATTCACATTAGAAACACCTTCACCACGCATTCCACTGCCACGCATACTTTTACCACGCTTACTGCCTCTGAAAAATTCTAACACAGTGTAACACTGCCACCTACTGTTCAAAATGTATACATTAACTCTTAATACATTTTTTAATTCCATTTTTTCGTTTACACATTTGTTAGTATATGAACATATTATATTTTTGGAGGGAGACCCCCCAAGCCCCCTTTTATAATTATCATCAAATGTGTGGTTTCTTCCTGCGTTTTAAAAACTTGCGTGACATTGTCTTTACGATCTAAAAAATGTGTGGAAAATGTACTACAAAGTAAAACCTTTGGAGTAAAGGCTGTTTCCCGTTCAGGAGGCATGTGCTGTTTCATACATAGAGTGTGTTCCTGTAGTCCAGCCAGCTGGTAGTGAGGGCCAGATTGGTGGTCCTTCTGGTGTTGACTGGGAGCCACCTGAAGATCTTGCAGCACATGCGTAGGGTGTGGAAGCAGGTGGATGAAACTACATTTACCTGTTTCTTCATAGATCGCTTGCTGTCCAAGATGATTCCGAGATTGCGGGCATGGTCTGCAGGGGATGGGCTGAGTTCAGCAGGCCAATATGCATCATTCCATGGTGAGGTATTGTTCTCAAAGATGAGAAATTACATCTTGTCCGAATTGAGCTTGAGGTAGTTGTCCTTCATCAAGTTGGTGACGTTCACCATACTTCTACGGAAGTTGGCTTTGGTGGTGGAGGGGTCTTCTGACAGCGAGAGCATGAGCTGGGTGTCTTTGGCATAGGAGATGATGTTGAGGTTGTGCGATCTGACGGTGTTGGCCAGGGGGGTCATGTCATGTTGAAGAGGGTGAGGCAGATGGACAATCCTTGGGGGATGCCGCAGATGATTTTCTTGGATTCCGAGGTGAACGGTGGGAGACGGATTCTCTGTGTTTTTCTGGTGAGGTATGAGGTGATCCATTTGAGGGCATCTCCTTGGATTTTGATATGGTGGAAACTGTTGACCAAGATTTAATTGAAGATGGTGTCAAAGGTAGCTGACAGGTCCAGGGGGATGAGGACTGCCATTTTGCCGCAGTCCAGGAGGGCCCTGATGTTGTCAGTGGCTGTGATCAGGGCTGTCTCAGTGCTGTGGTTGGCTCAGATTCCGTATTGAGAGGGATACAGAAGGTGGTTGTCAACGAGGTGTTCGGTGAGTTGCTGGTTGATTGGCTTCTCGAGGACCTTTGCTGGAAAGGGGAGCGAAGAGAGGGGCCAGTAGTTCTTTGGTTCTGCTGAGTCGGCAGATGGTTTCTTCAGGAGGGGCCTAACTTTAGCATGTTTCCAGTCCTCAGGGAAGGAGGCCGAGGTAATAGAGGTGTTAAGGACTTTCTTGAGCTTGTCGCCAATCGTCTTGCTCCTGAGGTTGAAGATGTGTTGGGACAGGGGTCCGTGGGTGACTACATTTTAATAAAGCATTTATTTCAATGGAACCTACTTTCCTTAAAGGAAAATGGAATGTGTTTCAAAAACAAAAAAATCTATGTTTAACTTTCATTTTTTAAGAAGAGGCAGTGGTTGAGCAACTGACTGCTCTTTCATTTTTTTTTTAACATTCTCAAAGGGGTAGTGATCCCATGGGGACCCCTTCCCATTTCTGAATGGGTTAGCACCGCCTTTGAAGAGGTGGTAAAATATTAATGTTTTGCGACTGGAATTCAGTCGCAAATTGATAATATATAATTCTAGTATTCAGTATTTGAAAGACACGTCCTAAACATGCCCCTTTCAAATACCCAATTGGTATTGGGTCACAAACCTGAATTGCATTTTTGTAACTTGTTACTGAATTGCAACTCGATGTTTGCACATTAAAAATATATTTTTGAGTTTGCAAACGGGCTGATTCTTGTCATTGGGCCATTTGCGACCTCAAAAATGCTTAGTATATGTGGCCCCTGGCTTTTCCTTTACCGCAACATTGCTACTGTTTTTACCAATATATTACCTAATATATACAATCCCACTTTCTTCTTTCAAAGTGCCGCCCTGAGTGTCTGTACAGCTTTCCTTAGGACTCACATCACACTATCAGGTGCTGCAGGGACTACCTCTACCTCCTGATACAGCGAAATAGACCTATGTAGTTTCATTGTTTACATATATTATGCAGTGGTGTTAATCAGAATGCCTGTTGAGGTCAGCTCCCATTTAGAGATTCAGTAAATCGCCTCAACTTTTCAAATATAAACAACATTTTTATTTCTCTACAGTGAAAATAGTGACATATTTTCTTGTGTAATATGTATAATTTATCAAAAAAGTATACTTATTATGCTGGTGTATAAAAACATACTCCATATTTGTACCTGGTAATCTTCTAAAGCGATGCAGCAAACTTTGAGTTTTCTGAAAAACATTTTTTATTCAAGCTAGTTTCCCACATACCCAAATTAAGGAAACAAGCAAGTGTAAGCAAACTAAACATAACGTGAAATACCCAAAATCCAACAATGCCGGATTGCGCCTGCATAAACAAATTTGGCAGGGATCAGTTTTGTTACAGCATAACTTATCAAACCAATCTTATAGGTGATTAATACTATCAGTGACCTAATGAATGAAACCTTTCCACTTTTAATTAGTGACTCATAGTGGGTCGCAAATTGACCTACCCCATGAATAATATTGAGGGAGGTCGCAGTTTGTGACCCATTATGAACAATAGCCCTCAAAGGGATGGTGGCCTGTTGGGGACAGCAGACCATGATTTCTGTGATTGTTTTTAAATAAAGCATGTTTTTAAATGGAGCCCATTTTCCTCACAGGAAAACGAAATGTGTTTCAAAAGCAAAGAAATCAATATTTCTGCCTCTGCTCTCTTGTTTCCAGTAAGTCAGTTGTTTGCTGCTTGGAATAGTTAGCCAGTGGACTGCCAATAACTTTGTTTCTCTGCCTGCAACTTGTCTTTTGTGCCTGCATGACAGCTCTATTTTGTTCACTACTGTTTTTGTGTTGCACGTGCCGGTCAGGAGCCTCACCAATCACTTGTTTTTCCTGCTTCTTCATCGCTCTCACCACCCAATGCTCCTACCAGAACCTACTTAATAGAGGCTGCAGCACAACCGTATTAAGCAGATCCTTGATCCGCTCCCCTCTCAGTGCCAGCAAATCTCCTCACTCTGCCCTGCAGCACATTGGGTTCTGTTGTGTATTTTAAAATAATCTATGTCTTTGTTGTTTTGCTGCCAGTCAGTCAGTTGTTCACTGCTCGCAATAGTTAGCCAGTGGACTGCCAATAACTTTGTTTCTCTGCCTGCAACTTGTCTTTTGTGCCTGCCTGTATTAGTCTATTTTGTTCACTGCTGTTTTTGTGTTGCACGCCCCATTTAGGAACGTCGCTGATTGCTCCTTTTTCCCACTTCTTTACTGCTCCCACCACCCGCCACCCAGTGCTCCGCCCCCCTCCCAGGACCTAATAAATGGATGCTGCATCATGGCCACACAGTGCGGCCATGCAGCGGGCGTGCTCAAGGCGTGCCAAAGGCAAGCCTGTCTGCACCCGTCTGTGCCTGGTCCGCACCCAGCGCCAGGTTCTTTGACCGTCCAGATACACACAGACACTCCGCTGTAGACCTCTGAGCCTTGGATCCTGGACACATCAACAACAACAAGTGCTGCTGCACATTTCCACGCACCACCAGAGGACCAATCTCCTGCCAGCACTGCTGTTTCACTTGCAACACCGAAGCAACCAACAACGCTGCAGACACTGCAAAAATGACTGTGTCCGCCACGCCGATCAAGACCACCACAGCACAACTCCAGTGCATTCTACTCAACACACGATTGCTCAACAAGCATACCATGGAGATCTGGGACACGTTCTCTTCAACCCAGAGACCTGAGTGAACCTTGCACCCACACCGAACATCACCACAGCCACTTCCAGAGGCTACAAGATAACACACTGGGACCGAATCAACAAACACGGAAGTGGAATTTCTATCATCTAAAAGGGCACCATCCCCTACACGACCTCCTCAGATGACCCAACCCCAATAATGGAGCATCTTAACTTCTTAACACAAAATCCAACCCAGAACAGGCTGCGAAGAACTTCTCTGAGTGGATCACAGAATACAAAGACCCCATTGCACTCTCCAAGCCTGCCACATCCAAAGGACCTGCCAGAAGAGCCAGCTGGTTTACCATGGAGCGGAAATCCACCAAACGCAACTGCCAGCAAATAGAAAGGAAGTGCTGCACCAGCAATGAAACAGGAGAACATGCCACCTTCAAGACAGCACTCAATAAGTACCGCCGCCTCCTGAAAGAAAAAAAGAAGCATGCCCTAGCAGACCGTATAGAAGCCATCAGAAACCACAGCAAGGAGCTCTTCATCATCGTAAAGGAGTTCTCCAGCCCCGCAGCCGCCGAGAACAACATCACCCCATCCCAAGAGATGTCTGACACCCTGGCGGACTTCTTAAATGACATGATCTCCGTCATCTACGAAAACTTCAAACCCCAGTCCCCCGCTGCCGACAGCATCAGCCTGCTCACACCCACAAACACAAACTCCGAACACCTGCTCACCCCTATCACAACTCAAGCCACAATCTCCATCATGAACTCTGTGCACTTAGGCCACCATCCCTGTGATGGTCTATCATTCCTAATAGGTTACAAACTGTGACCTCCCTCATTATTATTCATGGGGTAGGTCGATTTGTGACCAACAGGAATCACTAATTAAAAGAAGAAAGGTTTCATACATTAGGAATTGAAATGTCTGAATTGCGATTTGCAGAAATTCGCAATTTGTAAAATCACTATCCCCAAATTTTGTACATCTGGCCCTATCAATCAATCAATCAATCAATCAATCAATCAATCAATCAGCATTTGTAGTGTGCTGCACTGTCACCCCTGAGGGTATCTGGGAGCTGGGATGTGAGGTATCTATTGAGGAGCCAGGTCTTGAGGAAATAGTGGGAAGAGGAAAGAAACAAGCAGAAAAGGCAAAACAGAGGGCAGATAATGAGCAGAAAAGGCAAAATGGAGCAAAGATGGCAAAACAGAGAGCAGAAAAAGGCAAAACAAAGGGCATAAAAATGAGCATAAAGGCAAAACAGAGCAGAAGAGGGCAAAACAAAGGGCAGAAAAACTAGCAGCAAAGGCAAAACATAGGGCAGAAAACGAGCAGAAAATGCAAAATATAGGGCAGAAAAATGAGTACAAAAGACAAAACTGAGGGTAGAAAAACAAGGAGAAAAGGCAAAACAAAGCAAGAAACGAGCAGAGGAGGCACAAACAGAGGGCAGCAGGTAGACAGGCAGCTGAAAGCAGCGGACGGCAGGCAAGATGGACAGAAGAACTGTCACAGGGGGAACTGGCACAAGGACCAGCTCAATGGGGTTGCGCTGCAGCCTCCATTAAGTAGGTACTGGGGGAAGGGTGGGGCACTGGATGGCAGGAGGAGGGAAATGGCGGGACGAGGGAAGAAATTAGCAGAAAAAAGGCAAGGCAGAAAAACAAGCAGAAAAGGCAAAATATAGGGCAGAAAAATGAGCCGGAAAGGCAAAACAGAGCAGACGAGGGCAAAACAGAGGGCAGAAAAACAAGCATGAAAGACAATACAGAGGGCAGAAAAACAAGCAGAAAAACAAAACAGGGCAAGATATGAGCAGGTAGCAGATGGTAGCGGACTGCGGGCAAGCTGGACAGGAGAACTGTCACAGGGGAAGCTGGTATGACTACCCAACATTTTATGGAGTCACTAATTGGTGGGCAGATATTCCCTGGTGTTCTTAGCCCTGTCAGCTCTCTCAGTGAGACAGTGGCTGTATTCTTGCAGATGTGTGTATGATGGTGGTTGGCCTAAAAATTTCACCTAGGCATTTTATCCTCTTTAAAAGGATAAATTCAGCACCTTTGTGCGGATTTCGGTGTTATGCCTTGGCAGAACTTTAACATCAATCTGAAACATTAGGGCGGTTTACTTTTTAGTAACCAGATAGATGCAGACCTGAATTGACTGAAATTATGAAAATGGCACTCATAGGAATCTGAAACTTTGGCAGCTATGCGGCAGATGTCAGTCTCACTGGGCAAAGGGTGCACTGCAATGAGAGCAGAAGGACTTCACTACCTGGCAAATGAAAATCTCCACTGTGAGCCCTGCTGCAAAGAGAAGAGCACTTCCTTCCAGGCCTGGCTGTTCCCTATTTACTCACCCCCAGCCTCTTCTGCGAGGTAACCAAGCTGCTTCCTGCCCCTTTCATTTGATCCCACGCTGGCCAGAAGCGTGTGGCAATCGTGAGGAATACAGAAAGAAAAATGAAATCCATATTGTTTAATATACTTTTATAAGTTAGGTATTGATTGGCTGAGGGGAGCAGCACTGTATGTGAACAATATGTGGAATATGAGATGTGTTTTGCTCTCGAGTCACTTCTTATGCAGCATTAACTCACTGGGGTAGTCGTGTTGGAACTTGGAAGTCTGTTACAGACTCATGGCTGTGACCGACTTCATATAGTATCGGTCCCCTCTCGAGCATTATTTTTCTGAAAGCATCACTACATCACACTGGCGTGTGCCACGCAGTATGATTCACTTCTGTGCTTTTCACGTCCTTTCAGAGATGTCTGTCTGTGATTGTCCAAGTGAAGTTAAGTGGGCCAACGTTTAACGTATGTGATTATTCTAAGCTTTTCCTCTGATTCAATTAAGCAAAAAACGTTCAGTTTTTATGGTTTTGAATTAGTATTCACACAGACCCCGCTTGTTAATTGAATCGGGAGTTGGAAGGGCCAGTATTGTCTATGGATTTTTTTATATGAATGTGTTTTTGCATATTTTGATTTATATTTATGATTTTTGAATTTTGTTTTCTCTATCATAGAGATTGCTAGGTATTAACGGATCAGTTACACATGACTCTTTCTAACTCCTGCTTGGCCTGGTTCGGAGTGTGGATTTTTACTTCATAAAGAAATAATGATAACATTTGTGAAACTGTTTAACTTCAGGTGGAATGTCTTCTCCTTAATTGAACATTCTACATTCATAGCAATTATTTAAATCATTAATATTCCCGGATAGAGACAAAGCTCTTCTATGAGAACAGAGGCTTAAACAAAATGAGAAATTCGGTTTGTTTTTTAAACAAATAGTAATTGATATGATGAATAATTCACATTTTGTTTTAGGATCAGGTTTCATTGGACTGATAAGATTTCCTGGCCCTTGATTAGCGTTGGAAGGGAATGCAGAGCAGAGGATGACAGCGCCGAGTGTGCTCCGAATCCAAACTCAAATTCTGAGCTCTGATTGACTGGCAAAAGAGATGAAAATGCTGAACATCGACAGCTATTGCGCTCCCCCAGGTCCCACAGCACTGCAGATATAAAGTATCTGGTCACCACAGTACTGCCCCACTCTGCTAAACTCTGCACAGAGCGGGCCTCCGGGGCCTCGGGCCATCCAGAAAATCAAACACATACCAAACGTGGCCGTCAGCGGGAAAACATCACTGAAGCTAAATGCACAATGAATGAAGTCAACTTACACATCACCCGCAAACTAAGTGAGAGAGGCCATGCAGAAACAGATGGAATAGCCCACCACCCAACAAGTCCGTACCTCATGTGACATCAGGAACCAGTGACCACCACTGCACCGCTGCATGCACAAACAACCACGAGGCTTGATGACGACGGTAGGATAGAAATAAAATTTCAACTGGCGCATGCCGCCATATTACAATGCACACCGGGGAGAGATGAAACGCAACGGAAAACAGTACATTTTTATCAATAAACGTTAGGGGTTAGGTTAAAGGCCCTGCTATTCCAGCCTCCTCCTGGCCCGGGGCATTGTAATTGCACACAGTGCCCGGCACCGGATATATGATTCCTCAGGGTAGGCCTCGGTTCACTTCACTTCATACATAGTAAGTCTGTTTATTATCAAGCAGCTTTGGTTTGTCTACTTACGGTTACTGCCTTTCTTAATAAGCCTGCTGCAGCCTACCCTCGACGTCGGACTGAACTTCTGGTGACTCGTAGGGTGTGTGTTTAACGGGGCGTGGCATTTTGAAAAAGATCTACGCACGCTGCCTCACAGCCCCTACCCCCGGCAGAACCAAATCCAGCCCAATCAGTGTCCCGCCCACCGGCAACACTGAACTAAGGGCCTTAGGCAAATTTACATTTGGATATGGTTGGAATCTTTATATTATTGGCTCTCCCTGCCGCAATACTCTTCACAAGGGACTCGGGAGACGAACACCACTGTTTGCGGTGAGTCAGTGAGGAAATTATATTTACTTTGGCACAATACTATTTGACGTGCAGACGCGAGGTGTAGACCGGGCCCTGATAAATAAGTGCCGGTGCTAAGCACCGGAAAGCACCGGCACAAATTAAGCACTGGAATGTCCAATGGATTTTAGACATTCACAGTACAATACAGTCATTTGAAACCATTTGCATGGAGAACACCTTAAACAGCTGTACTGCTACAGTTATTTAAGCAACATTGGGAAATCTTTCTATTTGTTTTAACTGTCCTACCTATTAATCTGCACAGCTATTGACCTTGCACTCATGATTGACAGTAATGTGTATGTCCCAAAAAAAACTGATTTTCCGTATTTATTCATATTTAAAAATAAATACAGACAAGAAAATAGATGGGTTTCTGTCTGTATTTATCTGTAGAAATCAGTAAAAACTGAAAACTTGGAACCTTACTTATAAGTCAAACAGTCTGCCCTGGAGTTAGTTTCTGGAGCTTAAATTTAGCATTTCACACCTCTGCACAGTTTGAATAGATACAGCCCAGCATGAGACACCACCATACACAGCTGACTCTCCTTCCCTTCCCTTCCCTTCCAGTAAGATCAAAGCATTTTTGAAACAAAGACTTTTAGGTGAGTTTTTCCGTGGCTTTAACCAAATGAATGTATGTGAATTATGATTTTAAATTATTTACAAAAACAGATCATATTCATATATATGCATAATATATGTATATATTAAACGTCACAAAAATCGCTCTTGTGCCTGTTCTTGTTAGTGGTTTATATATATGCAAACATTCTCCCTTACCCTCATAAAACAAATGGTATAGCCCATTGTACCTTTCCAATGATTCAAGCCACACCATTTACAGAGGCCTTCCTGGGTATGTAGCTGTAGACTGATTCAGAAACCTTCCAAACCAGAGCAAACTTATAACACACTCTGCACACCCAAGAATGGGAATTTATGGGCAGGTGGAAAGAGAGGCTATTCGAACTCAGATGAAGAGGCCTACATCAGAAAATGCACATATAAACCGAGCGACAGATTTAGCAGCACTCAAAATCAAAGTTTCAGGAAAATCTTCAAATTTAAGAGGTGACAGACTGCAAAGGGGTGGGTAGTAAAAGTGTGCTATGGCTTGTGGCCAGTGCAAAGGGAACGCATGCCCACAGCTTTAAAGTGTCCCACTGACATGGAGCTTGCTTCTCTGTCTTTGCTTTTTTCCCAGCCTGGTTTGGGATATCTATTTAACTAAACATTTATAGCGGGGTGTTCAAGGCCCACATTACAAGATTCAATGTAAAGTGTCCCTGACTAAGAAGTCAGACCTAGCTGATATATGGCATGATATACATGTCTCTTATACTGCAACTAATATACACATCCTGTTCTGGTGTGCAAAGATATCTAGAACAGCCCCAAGACATGTTGCCCAGACCTCTAGCCAAGACAAAATTACACCACCATCAGTTTGAGTTGCCACAATTCTCATAAAATCATATTAGCCATTTGTATATGTTTTGCTTTTCTGGAAGGGCCAAGAGTTAGACATTTCAAAAATAATTTGAGTAAATACCTCATTATTCTTTTGTATCACTGTTTGCTTTAAAAATCATTTTCAAACACATTTTAAGTGATTTGTTCATGTGGCCGCTGTTTTAGGATTTGATTTCAAAAGAGAAAACCTTCCCTGCTGTTAGATATGTCATCCTTAGGGTGGTCTTCCCCCAAACCATTTGCCTTTTTACCTCCACTTTTTGCTGTATCTTTGTGTTCGCTTGAGGACTCTGAGCACTTTACCACTGCTGACCAGGGCAAAAAATGCATGTGCTTCTCCCCTTAACATGGTGACATTGGTGTATACGCAATCAGCATATTTTGTTTACTTATAAGTCCCTGGCCCTGTAAGCAAACTAATGGGCCTGCAGCACTGATTGTGCCACCCACACAAGTAGCCTTTCAAGCCTGTCTCTGGCCTGCCATCGCAGGGCCGGTGTGTGCACTTTACTGCCAGTTCAGCTTGGCATTTAAAACCCCTAAGGTAGGCCCTAGGTATCCCATAGGACATAGTGCTTTGTAAATAAAAGGTAGGACATGTACTGGTACGGTTTGGCTGTCCTGGTAGTGACAAACAGCTAAATTCATTTTTCACTACTGTGAGGCCTCCTCCTCTCATAGGCTAGCATTGGGAATTCCGTAAAACACGTTTAAGCTGTAATTCCTGACTAGAAAGGAGTAACTGTGTCATGTTTCATATCTTTGGCATGGTAATGATAAATCCACTTTACTGGTAAAGTTGTATTTAACATTACCGTTTTAGAAATGCCACTTTTAGAAAGTGTGCATTTCTCTGCTCTTACTGCTCTGTGTGCCTTGCAGCCTGTCTCCAATACACATCTGGGGTGGGCGACAGCTACACTTTGTGCATTCCCTCTAGACAGCCTTAAACACAGGAAGGGTGGGTGTGACAGAGAACTCATCTGCATTGATATACATTCTGTCAGCTCTTCCTGGGCAGGAAGAGGGAGGGGGAGCTGACACTTACACCTGAATAGGCGGTGTCCGGTTTCCCACACAAAGGGCTGATTACCCCCTACTGCCAGTCTGGAGCCAGGGCTGGGAAGAAAGGGCCTTTGTGTACTTCAAAGACCCTTCTATGAAGTCATCCACACTTCAAAGACACAACTGGGTATAAGTAATGTTGGTCTGACCTTGCCAAGACAGTACACTACTAGGCCTGTGAAGAACTCTGCTAGGAGTAAAGACTGCTGTGCTACTAGGATTGCCACTCAGCATGACTGCTGCTCTGGAGGAACTGCTTTCTGGTTTGCTGAGCTGCCCTGTTTCCTGCTGATCTCTGCCATGCTGAAGACAAGGAGTGGACCCAACTCACTTGAACCCAGAGGGACTCCAAGGGCTTGCTGGCTTGCCCCCTGTTCTGAGGTCTCAGGGCCATCAAAGACTTCCTTCAACTCTGCAACAGCATCTATACTCTGCCAACTGTGAGTCCTGCCCTGCCAAGTCGTGCCAATCCAGTCCTGGGCCCTTAAAATGTGATTTCTGCTGTCCAGAACAATCAAAATCGATGCAGTGACAACTTTGCTCCAATCGGAACCAACTCAATGCCCATCAATACAGGAGCTGATCGACAACATCACCGTGACGGACCACGCACGACAACTACGCAGTGCATGCATCTTAAAGGCGTTTGTCAAAGAGCTCTTCATCTACTGTGCGGGTCGGCGACAACGCTTCACCCCAATCCTTCGCAGCGCCTCCTCAACTCCTTGCATCGAGTCTCCAACGTCAACACTTTACTCCATCTACGGTACTTTTTCAGAGGGATCTGCGCCGGGACCTGCGTGAGTCCTGTAGCCGGCCTGCCCTCCATTGCAGCCTGAAATTTGGATTTCCCCCTGTCCAGTGCAATCTAAAGTAATCCCTCAGTGCTATTGACTTCTAAGCACTACTTTTTGATTTATTCTTTAAAAAAATCATAACTCCTGTTTTACTTATTGGATTTTTGACGTTTTGGTCTTAATTTGCTCATGAAATTATTCTCTCTCTTTCTTAATATTTTTGTGGTGTTTTTTGTGTTACTGTAAATATGTGCGTGTGTTGCACAAATACTTTACACATTGCCTCTTTGGATAAGCCTGACTGCTCCATGCCAAGCTAGCAGAGGGTGAGCACAGGTCATCTTTTAGTGTGTATCTAGCTTAAACTGACTAGGATTGTAGTCCCTACTTAGACTGGGTGCACATATCTTCCAACTAGAGACCCAATTTCTAACACCTGCTTTTCCCATTTTTTCTTAGTTTACTTGCATGGACCTATATATACAGACTAGGCTGCTACAATACCAGCCAGGTAGCAACCGAATGCCCAGGCATAAAAACCCAATCTAGGCTTACAGACCCACCTCCCACCAAGATACTAATTCCCTGACTCCAGGTTCTGACATCCAAACAAAACTTTTAAGCTATGTGAATGTTAGCTAATGTGCAGATTTTCAGAAACCCAGACATCTATGCAGTATCAGAACTCCAATCCCCAACTGACGTAGAGCTGGACTGCTCCATATCACCAAGATGCGCTTTTTCAGTTATGCATTTTGCAATAATAACTCATTGTACTCAGAGGCCCAGATTTACATACACATTGTGCTGGGTACTGGTTTTGCATTACAAAAGTAATACAAATCCAGCACAAGGAGTTGGGGTGGGATGCACTATCCAATGCAAAAAAGGATTTGTTTTGGAACATTCCCAAAAGTAATTTAAAGTTGCACTATGCGTCATGGGGGTGTTCCCAGGGTGGTACATGGGCATTCCCATGCCACCAGCCATGGCGTTTGATGCAAATGCCTATTTACTCACATTCATAGATAGGGATTTGCACTAAAACCCTTCACCTGCCTGAGGCAGGCATAACAAGGAGACATTTTTTCATTTCTACTAATTTTTCCAACTTTGTATGTGTGCTGCATTGTAAAATGCACATGCAAAAAGGCAAAAGTCTTGAGGGATCGTTTTTATATGGAAAGGGTCCCCTTTCTGTACAAAAACTGAAAGTACATTACAAAAACTGAAAGTTGATGCTGTGCAACCTTGCATCAAGTATTAGTAAATTGGGCCTGCTTCAGTTTAGTTGATTCATTTGGGCTAACACACTGAAGAACAATGATTTTTAGAAGGAAAACTTGGGTTGTGAAATGTTGTACCCTAGTGACATGGATCCATTTATAAGCTTGTAACTAAAACTGAGCTCCAGACTTGAAGCTCAGACACACAACTCAGACATTCAAGCACTCACCCACAACTCACTCACGTGCCAGTTTCCATGTCCCTGACATCCAGTCAAACCCAAACTCCTTGACCCCAAACTAGACAATAACGTGGCTATTTACAAAGGAAAATGTCACTTGTGAGAGATTTGCACATGTAATTTACGCTTACACTAGGAGTAACTTTACTGTTTTTGGTTATTCACAAACTCTGAGCATAAAGTTACTCAAAACTGTAGAAATACTTCTCCCCTCCCCCTAAAAAAGGGGTGGAGCAAAATTCACCTTGCAAGGGATTGTTGCTGTTGCTTGACCAGGGCTCACACCCCAGTCATCCAGCAACCCAATTTCTCCCATTGGTGTTGAGTGGTGTGTATTAGGACTTGTATTTGTGCAGTACCATACAGGGATTTGTGTTATACAAAAATTGCAGATGAATAATTTGCCATCAAAGTAAACCTCTTTTTTAAATTCTTCCTAGTTTTCTATTGTATGTTTTCTCCCTTTTCTAAATTCAAGTGCCTTACCTTCCTTTTTGCAGTATGGAGATGGAGCTGTGCAACTTTGACACCCGCAGCAGGGCTGAGCTGCTAAAGCTTTGCAAACAAAAGGAGCTGAAGGCAGATAGGAGTGCTACCAAGTTGAACTCCAGGTATCCTTGAGAGCCTTTGAGGAAGTGCAGAGGTGGCAGTCCAGGAGATAATGAGGATGATAATGAAGAGGGAGGTGCACTATCAGAGTACGAGGAGATTGTGGTCCCAGCCCTTGGTCCTGAGCTGCAAGCAGAACCCAGCTCAACCCCAGAAGATTCCCAGAATGGGGCAGGGAGCAGTGTGTCTGCTATGAGCCTGACCCTAGAGGAGCTGGAGGATGGGAAGGCAGAGAGGTAGCTGACGCTGCAGCTGGCCAAGATGAAGCGGGAAGCAGAGGAAAGAAAAGCTGAGTCTGAGAGAGCCTTGGAGAAGAGACTGGCCATGGAGAAGTGAAAAATGGCCCCTGAGCTCAGTGTCAAAGAGCTGAACATAAAAGCCAAACAAGTGGAGCCCAGCAATAATGGTGGCAGCATACCTGCAGCGTCCAAGGAGAGTTGAGTTTCCGCATGCCACAGGAAATGATGCCCAAATATGTGGTGGGAGATTATATTGATAAGTGGTTTTCTGCTTATGAAGTAGCTCTGAGGGTACATAAGGGCCCAGAGGAGTAGTGGGGGATAGCTTGTGTTAGTGCATGCCTAAAGTGGGAAAGGACACACTTATTACTCTTGAGGTAGAGGACCAGAACAAGTATGCTCCCCTGAAAGCCATCCCTGTTTACAAATTTGGGCAGATGCCTGAGAAATACCATCAGAGGTTCAGGGACAGCCACAAACTCCCACACCAGTCCTGGATGGGCTTCTTGCTTACTCCAACAAGCCACTGAGTGGCTGGGTGACACCAGAAAGGTTAATGCTTATCTTGGGATGTAAAATGTAATCTTGAGGAAGCACATGCTGTTTTACAGAGCTGCATCAGCACCTGGTAGATAGCAGGCTGACTGATCCCAGGAAGCTTGTTGAGGAGCTGGACCTCTGAGTCAGCACCACAGTGTCCAAAAAGGCACCTGGGGGTGACTCCAGGAAAGGTGGTTCAGGCTCTCCCCAGCAGAATGAGGGGGAAGTCAAGGGAGACACAGAAAAGCCTCAGACTAAGGCAGAAGGAAAGGGTTCCCATGCTCCTTCTGAGAAGGAGGGAGGTTTTGGTGGGCTGTGGCCCTGAGCACCCCGTTTCCAATCCCGCTGCTTTGATTGTTCTGAGCTAGGAAACAAGCAAAGGGACATTGTCTGCCCTAAGTAACCACCGAATGGTGAGGTCTCAACCGGGGTGGCCAATATGACTATAGGGATAGGTAGTCCCCAAGGTCAGGAAGTAGATCATTCCCTAATCAATCAATCAATCAATCAATCACGGCATTTATAGAGCGCGCTACTCACCCGGGAGGGTCTCAAGGCGCTGGGGGAGGGGGTAAGTTACTGCTCGAACAGCCAGGTCTTGAGCTGCTTCCTGAAGGCGAGATGGTCCTGGGTTCGCTGAAGGTGAGTGGGGAGGGAGTTCCAGGTCTTGGCCGCCAGGTAGGAGAAGGATCTTCCTCCGGCGGTGGTTCTGCGGATGCGTGGTACGGTGGCGAGGGCGTGGCTGGTTGATCGTAGCTGGCGTGTGGGCGTGTAGAAGGACATGCGGTCGTTGAGGTACTTTGGGCCCAGGTCGTGGAGGGCCTTGTGTGCGTGGGTGAGGAGTCTGAACGTGATTCTCTTGCTGACGGGGAGCCAGTGCAGGTCTTTCAGGTGTACGGTGATGTGGCTGTGTCGGGGGATGTCCAGGATGAGTCGTGCGGAGGCGTTCTGGATGCGCTGGAGTCTCTTTTGAAGTTTGGCTGTGGTTCCGGCGTAGAGGGTGTTCCCATAGTCCAGTCGGCTGGTGACGAGTGCCTGGGTGACGGTCTTCCTGGTTTCAGTGGGGATCCATCTGAAGATCTTGCGGAGCATGCGCAGGGTGTTGAAGCATGAAGATGAGACGGCGCCCTTAGTTGGGAGGTGTGCCTATCACTGCTCTAAGGGACACCAGGGCCAGCCGGACCATGGTAGTGGGAAGGCTTGTTTCCCCAGAGCAGTACACCGGTCAGGTGTGTAGGCAGTCGCGGCTCCTGGAGGGAGTGCTGCTGGGTGGTGGGGCAGGGGAGGGGCAGGATGGGGGTAGTAAACTCCGGCATACGGCCGAACAGAGTTAAGTACATAAATAAATAAATAAAACAAATTACATTGCGCGCGCTGCAACGCCAAATGGCGATGCGGCGCGCGCAATGTAATTCGTTTTATTTATTTATTTATCTGCTTAACTCCGTTCGGCCGTTTGCTGGAGTTTACTACCCACCACCCTGCCCCTCCCCCGCCGAACCCCACTGTCCCGCAGCACTCCCTCCAGGAGCCGCAACTGTGTGTAGGATAACCCAAGCCCAGGAGCAGGACTTTCTCTGCCCCATGGCCCTGATAACCCTGGAGTGGGGTGGAGAGGTGACCTAGAGAAGAGTAATAATTAGTCCACAGATATACACTGACTGTATTCTGGGGAATGAGTTGCTACCGGTGATGTAACAGCTAGGAGGGATGGCGCCCATGGTGTCCTCAAAGCTCAGAATTCTAGGGGTACCACTCCCAAATAGAGGGTGCAGAGGCCCAGAAAGAGGGGCAGGGAAAGGAAGGACTTACCCCTGACCCCTGTTTAGCCTCAGGTTACAGACCCTGGGCCAAGTGACCAGTCCTAGGCTACCACCCCTTGACTGGTGGGAAGGACTGGAAGTAGGGTGCCTAACACCTGGGGCTGGTGCCCCCAATCTGAGAAACCTCAGAGGCCACAGATCCATGCATGGCCTGTAGCCTGACTTTTGACATTGACAGGTGTCAGTGGCCTATGTAGGTTGTTATCCTTATGGGCAGAGATTCTCTTGGGTTGGGGACAGAAGTCTAATCCAAGGGATTGAGTGGGCCACATCACTATGTTGGCCATGGTCATACAGTCTGCCTACCGGGGTGCTTTTATGAGAAAATTAAAGTTAGGTGCTGGCAGATGGGATACACAGGTGAAGAGATGTATTACCAATGGGGCAGTTTAGTGGCTCAGGAGAGTGTAAACATAGGGATCGAGCTGAATTCAGAAGGTCATAGAACTGACAAGTGGCTATGAAGCAGGAGGCCATTGTCCACGTTCTATCCCTAAGGAGGGAAGTCCATCATGTTATTGATTAGTCTACCCTGGCTTTAGGCTGGAGGGGGTCGTGTCGGTCCTGGCCTTCTCTGTAGGGTCACTCCCAAAATCTTTGCCTCTACACTCCACTTTCTTACTGAATTTGTTTTTGTTGGCATTAGGACTCTGTGCACTTTGCCACTGCTAACCAGTGCTAAAGTGCTTGTGCTCACTCCCCTAAACATTGGAAAATTGTTTTACCTGTGATTGGCATATTTAATTTACTTAAAACTCCCTTGTCGATTTGTATACCATATACCTAGAGCCTGTTAATTCAATGCAACTAGTTTCCTTGCAGCACTTAATATGTCACCCCCTTAAGTAGCCCCATAAAACACGTCCTATGCCTGCCATTGAAGACAGAATAAAGTTTTAAATGTCCAATTGACTTGGCAATATATGCCCCTTGCCAAGCCTTAAACTCCCCCTTTTTTGGAGATAAGTCACAACTAAGGTAGGCCCTACGTAGCCCCTATGACACAGTGCATTGCAATTAAAAGTTTGCACTTGTACTTCATGTTTTGCAGTAGTGAAAAACTCCTAAATTTGTTTTTCACTACAGTGATGCCTATCTGTCCCATAGGTTAACATTTGGTTGTCTTAATGACATTTAATAAGTGCTAATGTTTGTTTGGGGACAGATAAGCTTTTTATGTTGGGTATCTATGGAATTGGAAATACAAAGCCTTTATAATCGTAAAGTAGGATTTTACATTACAATTTTGAAAATGCCTCTTTTAGAAAGTTGTCATTTTCTTGCCCTTAGCCTTTTTGTGCCCACAGCCTCCCCTGGGTCACATGACTGGGTGTAATTGACAGTCAGACTTTCTGACTTCCTTACAGACAGTCACACAATGGAGGAATTATGTGTGCCTGAAAAGCCCACCAGATGGCAGGATGGGGGGCAGAGCTGGGCACATACCCACTTGCAACTGTATAGGCTGTGCTCTTCTTTCACACAAAGGACTTGTCACCTCCACATGGACTCTGCATCCAGCTTGAAGCCAGGACAGGGGAGTCAGGAAATTCCAAACGCTTCAAAGAGAAACCTGTATTTCTCCGAACTTCAAAGAAGGCACCAGGGGCCGTATTACAGGAAGCGCCCCGGGCACGCAATGGGCATTTGCACCCACTTTGCGTGCCCCACGGGCACTTTGGTATTACAGAAGGGGCTGCAGACACTTGTGCAGCCCTTTCTGTAATACTGATTGCACAGGCGCACATAATGCATCAGCGCTATCTGAAGGGGGCTTTCCCTCATTTGCATGGGGGCATGCTCAATGCAAATGATGGAATCCCTTTGCCTCTGCGCCCACACAACAATATAGACATGGACGCAGAGGCAAAGAAGCCCTCAGGAGGCACACTGGCAGTGTGCCATCTAGAAGGTGGCACACTGTCACTGCACCCCTTGATGGCAGCCTTCTGGCTGGGGGAAAGGGGTCCCATGGACCCCTAGACATCCCCTTGCAGGTGCTTGCAGTCACTGACTGCACCCGCCTGCAAGGGGGTCTCTAAACCCCTTCAAAAGAGCAGGAGGGTTGCCTCCTGCACTGTGAAAGCACGGAGCGGCTGTAAAGCAGCCGTTCCATTTTTCACCTGAATGCGCTGCACTGGGGGCAGCGCGAGTTCGTGGCTGCCCTGGTGACAGTGCATTCACTATAATAGGGTGCACTTTCATTGCGGTTGCACATTTTTAAAGGTGCGCCTGGCGCAAACAATGAAAATGCGCATATTGTGTAATGTGGCCACAGGTAAAAAAAATAGAGCCCGCAGACCCACTCCTCAGTTGATTTTCTGGATCCGTGGAAGGACTCTTAGAGGACCGGCTTCTGCTGTGGTCTTCTGTGTACTTCACAAGATTGCTTTGGTGCACCCAAAAGGAATACTTTGGTGCCCGGAGCCTGCCTTGAACCTCAGAGACCAGCCCTGCTGTTGGAGCCCTGTATCTTCACCTGCACCCAGGACTACCGGAGTTACTCCAATGGCTGGTTTGCTGGCCTCCTGTTCAAAGCAACAGGGACATAAAAGGATCCCACCTTCTTGAATACGCACCTGGACGAAGTCTGAGCAAGTTGTGAGCCCCAAGTGGTGTCCCACTTGTCCTGGACCCTTGGTTATGGTACTAAATCTTACCAGGAGCCGTATTATGGATAGGGCGCGCTTTCCCTGTTTGCGCTATTGTGCACCTTAAAATAGGTGTGCTGTGCGCAAACAGTGAATGTGCGGCCTATCACATTGAATATTCTGACCTCAGGGCAGCCAGGAACTTGTGTGAAAAATTTAGCGGCTTTGAAGTAGCCACTCTATGTTTCACTGTGCAGGCGGCAACTTGCCTGCACTTTTAAGGGAGATTAGAGATCCTCTTGCATGTGGGTGCAGTGAGTGCCTGCATCCACATGCAAGGGAGTATGTGCGGGGCCCATAGGACCCCCTTTCCCCTCCAGAGGGCTGATCTCAGGGGGGGATCTGACAGTGCGCCACCTGACAGCTTCTTTGCCTCTGTGCCCGTGTCTTTAATATGGCGCGGACGCAGAGGCAAAAGGATTCCTTCATTTGCATGGGAACATGTCCCCATGCAAATGAGGGAATGCCCTCTTGAGAAAGCATGTGCGCCAGCACTTTCAATATTACAGAAGGGATTGCACAAGCATATGTGTCCCCTTCTGTAAAACCAAAGTGCCCCGGGGGTATGCAAAGTGGGCGCAAACACCCATTGCACCCCGGGGCACTTTGTGTAATACGGCCCCAGATATTCAAAATTCAAAACTTGCTACTTAGAAACATTTTGGCTAAAAACTGTTTGAGAATGGAGGGAGGGCAGCCCAAGGTGTATCGCCAGTCAGCCTGACTTAACGGCTGCTCTCGCTATGTTCTTTTCTGCAGCAGCATATCCTTTTCAGTGGTCCTTCGCCAAAGGGGTGTCCGACTTATTGGAAGTGTCTTCGGCTACAGCACCCTGCCTCATCCTACTGGAGATTTTCGACTTCCAAAAAGTGACTTAGGCTAAATGTAGAAATCTTCACTGCAAGTTTGTCTAGCGGCTCCCCAATGATGATTCTCCCTCCGCGGACACCGCCTGCAGCCTTACCCCACTGAACTTTACCTTCTCAGAACATTTTTCTTGAAAATTCTTCTAAGTCCGAAGGTAAGCACCGACCGGGCCCAATCCACTTCTAAATTCGGAACTGTGCTCCATCACCTTTAACCCTGTTTCGTGCGACTAGATGCCCGGGGTTGTCACTTTGATCTTTTAGGCACTAGTTTTCACTAAAATCTTTAAACATTCATAACGCTGTTTCTACCAATTGGATTCTTGTCAATTTGGTGTCAAATAATTTATTAAAATTTGCTCTATTTTTTAAATTGGTGTGGGATATTTCTTTTATTGTGTTTTCACTCTGTTACTATTTGTGTGCTGCATAGATACTTTACACGTTGCCTGCAATTTAGGCCTGACTGGTTTTTGTGCCAAGCTGTCTAGGGTTAAGTACAGGTTCATTTAGTGACTTTTGGGGTTCACCCTTCCAGGGATTGTGGATGTTGCTTGACCATGGCTCAAACCCTAGTTGACCAATAACCCACTTTCCCACAGCCTCACACACTCAGCATCTTACACATGCCCAGAGCTCTGACCTGCCGCACATGACACACATTATGACACACGTTCTCAGCACAGACCTCAAGCCCTGCTATCTGTAACACAACACAGGCCCCACTCTCTGACCACCAGCACAAAATATAGGTTCTGGTCTCTGTACATTGAGACACAACCCAGTCCCTGGATTATGACCCTCCAACACACAGCACAGGCCCTGGATTCTAATCCACGCTGTTGATACAGTGGCATTGGACTTATTCATCTGCCACAGAGGCATGTGACTTCCATCTCTGACACAGGGGTGTTTGCTGTCTGACCTTAAAACAGATGACCTTCTGCCACTGACACAGAGACACTAGTTTCCCATCACTGACAAAAGTGCTGCCCTCCTGACACGTGATACATGTGTCCTAGACACCCAGTTCAACGACTTGGGCCAAGTCTCCCAACACAACCAAGATACATGGTTCCCAAACTTCCATGTCTCTCACATACATGGGCCTCAGATTCCAACACTCACTATGGTGCTTGAGAGTAGATGCTGACATCAAACTCCGAAGCCTAGACAGGCAGGTACAAACTTTTTATTCACGCAATAGAGCCCTGACTATAAATTCCATCTTTGCCACAAAATAAACTCTAATCTGTAACCCCAGGCAAACTCAAATAACTTAAATATCCATACACCCATTTCAAGACCCTACATACATCGGACTAAGCCTCCACGGGCATCTAGGCATGCCACTGTACCCAGTACAGACACTAAGGGGCCGATTCCGATCTCGGCTGGTAGGGCACCGAATCGGATTCGGCTTAACCGGATCCGATTTGGAGCCCTCTTTCCCGACCGATTCGAACGTGCGTCCGGGCGAGCGAGTACGATGCAAGCGCACGCAAAATCGCCGACCGACTCGTTCGCGGGTCCAAACCGCTCCGACCGACTCGCACGGACACGACTCGCACCGCGCAATGGAGACGTTCCCCGGCCGGGCAAGTACGATGCGCGCCTCGAGCAGTCCGACCGACTCGCGCCGTCTGGCTCAAAAGGGCAGTCGGAGCCGGACTTTGGGGGTCTGTGTCGGACCCCCCTGTACGCGTAGCCGCGCGAGTCGCACACAGGGGGGACCCATGGGTCCCCCCTACCTGTGCATGTATGGCGCGAGTCGCATCGACGCGTACCCGCTGTAGGGGGGGGCCCTTGTTCGCCTCGCACCCATTGAGTCAATGGGAGCCCGCGTACGCGTTGTACGACTGGCTCCCATTGACTTCAATGGGAGTCCGACCGAATCGAGTCCGATTGCATGCGTACGCATCGTACTCGTTCTGTCGGGCTGCTAGAGTCCGATTCGGTCGGAGTGATTTCCGGCCTGAATCGGAATCGGCCCCTAAGTCTCTAAAATCTTCCTCTGCCCTCAAAAGCAGAGGTCTCAGGTAATCCTTGCTAGATATGAATAGGTAATATACACCTCTTTTCCTGTGCATTCTGGTACTTTTAATCATATGTTTGTAATTGATAAAACAGAAATACAATACCCAGGTGTAATTGAAAAAAACAAGATTGGATTAGTTACTATCACCTTAACCACAGGAACTCACACCTTCCTCCCTAATTTGCTTCTAGAGAAATTAAATGATTCACATTATCCTGCCCTAAATGACCTCCCTACTGGCAGCATTCTCCCAGTCACTCACCTGCAAGAATGCATCTGCTCTCAGCTCCTCAGGCCTACTTAGTTCACCCATTGACATTAAATTACTGCTTTCCTCATCCTAAATTGGTCACCTAGTACCACATGTAATTTATTATCCTAATTTGCTCAACCAACAGACACTTAGGCAGAATTCCAGCCTCTTTTTGTGTAAAAAAATCACTTATAAACTCTGTTATTTACAGTGTCCCATTCTTTTTATGCTGAGTTAGAGATGCTTATTCACTTGCCGGATCCCTAACCCTCTACACCCATAACTACAAACATACAACGTCCCATACACTTTACCACCTAACAGCATAACTCTCTACATATGATCACCACATTTATCATTTCCCTAATACTATACTGTCTATCATAACAGCCCATCTTCTCATTTGCTCACTAATAAGCACTCAACCATTCACAAGTTACCTCACCCTCTCATCTACAAACAGTCTTTACTTCCCCCTCAAATGTACTCACTTTATTTCCTTCAACTGCTAACTTTTAGGAGCTTATACATTTTCCTGCAATGTTGATAACCCACTGTTTTTGACCAGCACTCACTCACTCACAGCTTCCCAAGCCTCCATCACTCAAACTCAAATTTCCAGCTACTCACCACTGCCTCTGCATTCAATCATTCAACCAGACTCCAATCTACTCACATCTTTCTTGCCCCAAAGCTACTCTTTTACAGCTTCCCTCAATCTCAATTACTCACCCCTAAATGATTAGCATGCCATACTTTGACAGTCGTTCATTAAAAAAATCACCCCTAGGGCCTCCTATCATCCATGCCAATTAACAATATTTAACCTTATTGCCACTTGCATGTGTTACCACTGACCCTAGACTCAGCACTCATCTTTTGGGTGGTAAAAGGAGTGTTATCCAAATGTTTATGAAGCATGGTAGGGAACAAATTAGAAGCTTGAATTGGGTGACTTAATAGCCAGGATTACAGCCTTTAGTTGTGGAGCAACTAAAAGCCATGGGGTGGAGGGCATAAAGTGACTGTCTCTGTCATTTCCTTGAAAAAATGGGAGACTCATCATGGAATAGCTCCTCTCTATCCTGACATTATGTTTGAATCATCAAGGAGAAAACCTCACTCATTCTGAGGTTGCAACAGAATATCATGGAGCAATTCTCACTCATTCCAAAGTTGTAATTGAATCATCTAAGAATGATCTACTCTCATCCTAAAGGTGTCACAGAATCTTCTTAGAGTAATCTGCTTTCTTCTCTGCTTAACAAACAATCATCCTGGAGTACTCTGTACTCATCCTGAAGTTGTAACAGAATCACCTTGGAGTAAGATGCACTCACCCTAAAGTTGCCATACAATCCTCATTGAGTATTCTTCACTCATCCTGAAGTTGTCTTACAATCACCCTGGAGTAATCTGCACTCATCCTGAAGAGGTTACAGAATCATCTTAGGGAAATATACACTCATCCTGAAGTTGTCTTACAATCATCCTGGAGTAATCTGCTCTCGTCCTGAAGATGTTACAGAATCATCCTAGTGAAATATACACTCATCCTGAAGTTGTCTTGGAATCATCCTGGAGTAATCCAAACTCATCCTGAAGTTGCCAGTTGGTATTCCTACAGTAGTAGAAGATCATCACACACTTTCAACTGAAGTAATCAGAACCTCATCCCACAGTAGTTTTTGTGATGATTGTGGAGTAATCTGGTTTAAATATTTTGGCCTGTAGACATTCCTCGGGGTGGCTTGGAATGACTCCACCAGATATTTCGAGTTTACTGGAGGCTGTAATGATCATATGACTTCAGAATGACTCCCATTGCTCATAAGCTTTCCCCTTTGCTTTCTCTGGGTCTCAACCAAAGCTGACCCCCTTCCCAGTTTGTTTGACCCATCTGAGGATGCCAAGACCCTCCTGAATCGTGGCGGGGTAAAAACCTAAATTTGGGTGGGTCATCCCTCCATCTGCTAAATTTCTACTTCCTACTCTCCATGAAGTTGCTCTTTCTGGAATTCTGCTGGTCCCACTTTCATCTGTGCCTTTGTCACTGCAGCTGACGTGGCTTCTGCAGCAGAGTCCTGCTTGTGTTTTTGCCTTCTTGGTCAACTTTGGTTTCCTGGTGGGTGGTGAATGTAGTCTGTCATTTTTGATATACTTCTTCTCCTGTGCCAATCAGGTCTGTCTTTCTCTGTGTCCCCTCTCCTCCACTCATATCCTGTCTCTTTTTACAGGTTCTCACATGGTACGGGAATGGAGTGGACAGCAGCTGGACCAGACCCATTTCGGTGAGTATGGACCTCTTGCGACTAAGGAATGATTACACATGCATAAATATACATCTAGTACATTATAGCATGCAAAAATGTGCTCACAGTTAAGCAACCTTGATTCACAAAAGATTCCCAGGACTACTTCTGGGAAAACGTGGCTGTTGCAACTTCCTGGACAGAAGCCTGATATTCACTGAAAATGTAAGCAGAGGTCCATGGGGATTGTTCAAAAAGGAATTTTAAACTACACAAAATAGTATTCCCATAATATTCTTTTATGTATACTTACATATCTTCGTGAATTGGCCCTAACACATCTAAAATTGAAATAAAGAGGGAATTTTCAGGAAATATTTGTATACAAATAGCATAAATAGAAAGACATGCATCCTCTTTGCCCTGAAAAGTACTTAGATGTTTTGTGGTGGATTTCCAAAGGCATGCAAGAGTATGTAAAAGGGTCCTCCTGTAGTAATCCTTCCTCTACTCATAAACACTTTTGTGAATGGGCCCCTATGGGTCTGCTTTTCTGAGAATTGGCTGGCAATGCTTTTAATATACTTATAGTTTATACATGCTTTTTGTAAATCCTTTCGCAGGAAATTGGAAAAGAGAAAATTGGTGATAATAATAACTGGATGACGGCAAGGATAATGCATTAAAACTGTGGTATCATGTGGACAAAATAACTGCTGAATAAGTTATAGATGACTATCACTGCTGTTTAGGCTGAGCTCGCAGCTATATGTCTCTACTTAAGTTTACCCTTGCACTTCTCTGCCTCTCACTGGCATCGTCTCTCCCTTTCTTTCTCTTACTTTTTCTCTTGGCATCTCATCTTCTTTCACACACGCTGTCTCTCTTTTTCCCCCACTCATTCCTTCATTCTTCTTTCTATTGCTCACAATATTTCAGTTGAAGTCATTAAAACTGCTTTATTGGCACAGCTTCCATATACAGTTACCCAAGGTTTATGTTTTACATGTTACACATTTGAATTGAAAACATTATTCTGTATACATACAAGCACTTACTATTAATAGTTGTTGTTGTTGTTATTCTTTCCAAGTGCCCATGTCCTTTGGCTCTTGGATGGCGTCACCGCCTGACGGGAATTCTGCTGAGTTTACCGCATACTTTGTTTCTCTACAAAGAGTATTTGAATCATTTTCATCCTGCAGTGCTGTGAAGTTAGCCAAGCTCCTGGAGAATTCTCCATGGTAACAGTTTATTGTTTCTGTACTTCTTAGTGCAGTAACTGCTTTAGGAAATGCGGTTCATATTCCACAAGGCCCATGTTACCTTGCTGGCAAATTCACTTTTCTCTGCTTTTCCGCACCACCTGTGTCACCCTGTTTTAATCTCCGGGGTTTGTTCACTGAGTCTGCATCCAGGCATTATTTCCCGGTGCTCGGCTTGCTTTCTTGTAAGTAAGACGGCATTCTACTGTGGTGCAGCTTGAACCTCTGAGGCGTTTACTTTCTGTATGTATGCCTTGATCAGAGTTTGCTGGTAAGTTTTCGCCTTTTGTTCTTTTATCATTACAGTGCTTGTCACTGAAACTGCCATGAAAGCTTAGGAAGACTTCGAGACTTCCTGACATCCTATCTCCGTTTTTTCATTGACAACGCATGTTAAAGCAAACCCACCCTCAGTACAAAATACAGTTTAACAAATTAACTATTTAACCATTTAAGACCCAAGGCTGAGTTTTAGAGGCGGATATGGTTTAAGTCTTAACAAAAGAAAATTGTATTAATGTGTTTATTGTATAAATCAAAAAGCTTTAGAAAAACTGTGATTACAAACACTGTTAATTATCAATAGGATGATTTTTTTAACACATTTTAATGTATTTTAATAATATTGGAATGTAAAGCATGTCTTTTTTTGCATTTTGTGTAATAAAGTATACTTTTTTGAACAGCCTTGTGATGATACTTGATGGTTTAGTGGAGTTTTTCTGGTTCAGTGCAAACTATTGAAATATAAGGAATTTTACACATAAAGGGAAATTTTCTTTTGTTAAGTGTTAACTACCCGGTCCCTTTTTGGTCTAACTGGGGTAAACTCTCTCATTTTTTGAGGATATGGTTTAAGCACACGGATAGGGTCAAAGTGAGAATCATAGGTGAATTATTGTTAATGCAAGGAATATAGGGTCTCATGTACTAAGAATCCATTTGCCAAAAGTAGTTGCAAATTGCACACCATACTTAACCAAATAGATTCTGATTATGGGAAACAACTAATGTACTAATAGGTCGGTTAAAAAAATTCAGAATCGTAGGTCACATTTCGACCTACCTCATTAAATGCATGAGGCAGGTAGCAAATTGCAACCCAATACGATTAGCTATATCACAGGGTTGGTGACCTACTGGGGTCAGCAGACTATCATATCTTAAATTGCTTTTAAATAAATCAATTTTTTTCCCCTAAAAGTAAAAAGGCATGCATTTAAAAAAAATGAAAAGTAAAGCCTTTTTTATTTAGGAGTAGGCAGTGGTCCATGCGCCTATTGTTTTGTCAGCATTAACAAAGTGGAAGGCCTTCATGACCTGGTGTGAAAGGCTAACAGCCATATATACGTTTTGCTCCCTTATTTCGGTTGCAAAACTTTAATACATAACATAAGGAATCAGTATTTCGAAGGGACACCTTAAGCATGCCTCTTCCTTTTACCAATTCCTTATTGTTTTCTAAACCCATTTAATGTTTAGGAAAGCCTGTTCCGAATCGTTATTTGGGTTTAGTAGATATCAGAAAGTATTTTAGCAGTCACTAAGTCTCAGATTTACCAACTTTGAGGGTTTGTGACTGTTAAAACACATTTTGTACATGAGGTCCACAGCATTAGCATCACTGCCATAGGAAGGTTCAGAGATAAAGTGAGTGTTAGTGTCAGGATAACTAGTAGCCTATGGTCTGGGTTATGATAAAGGAGTTAATGAGAGTCACATCAGGTTTGAATCAGTGGATGCTTTTGGATCTTAGGACTTTAGAGTTTGGCAGACAGAGTACTCCTTCACAGACACAGTCCCAGCTCCCGCCTCCCTAACGCTGGTCCCGCCCCCCTCCCCTACTTAATGGCGGCCGCTGCGGGGAGCACGTGTGAAGCCTAGACCTTCGGTCTAGGCCAGCTCTCTCCCCTGCAGCTCCGCCTCACCACCGCAGCCTCGAGTCCCCGCAGGTCAGGGTTCGCGCCAGCCGCCCGCCCAGCCTCCTGGTGATTCTAGTATCTGTGTTATTTTCTCTGTGACTGTATTTTTTTTCTCCGCATACTGCAACTGTATTTTATTCTCCTATTCCGTCAGGGCTCGCGCCAGCAGCCCCCGCAGGTCAGGGTTCGCGCCAGCAGCCCACCCAGCGCCCTGGTCATTCTAGTATCTGTGGTATTTCTCTGTGACTGTATTTCTCTCCGCATTACTGCAACTGTATTTATCTCCTATAGCGCCTGACTCTCTGAGTCTTTATTTTTATCCTCTGCATTGTGTTGAGCCCGTTTCAACTGCCGCTGCTACCCCAGCGGCCCCTCCCACCCTGACACAGTCCCCGCTCCCGCCTCCCTACCGCTGGCCCGCCCCCCTCCCCTACTTAATGGCAACTGCTGCGCGGTCGCGCCCGCTGGCGCGCCTAAGGCAAGCCCGTCTGTGCCCGTCCGCGACCCGACCGCGACCAGCGCCAGGAACCCTGGTTCACCCAGGCCCCACCGCTACGACTCTACCACCCTCCACGCACTCAACCCCGGAACACACGCCAATTGCGCAAGACCCTCGCCGAACACCACCCATGGACAGTTCTCGTGCAGACCCTGCCGCACATCCTTCACCATCGACAAAGCCCCCACTACCACCGAAGGCCCGCCTGATGCACGCACCGCCGAAGCCCTGACATGCATCCTCCTCAATGTGCGCTCCCTGCACCGACACGCCGTAGAGATCTGGGACCTGATCGACACCCTCTCACCCGACGTCGCCTTCTTCACGGAAACCTGGACCAACACCACCTCTGGCCACAACATCACCTTGGCCATCCCCGACGGCTACAAGATCCAGAGAAAGGACCGCCCCCACCGCCCAGGAGGAGGACTGGCCATCGCACACAAGACCTCCCTCCGACTCTCCACATCCAGCACGAGTGACCCCCACCCCAACACAGAACACCTCCACTTCCAGATCCAGACCAGCCCCAGGACCACCCTCATCTACAGACCGCCAGGACCACGCACCCAGTCTGCAACGACCATCGCCGAGCTCACCGCACCCCACGCCATCACCTCCACGGACTACATTCTACTCGGGGACCTAAACTTCCACCTCGACAACTGCAACGACCCCGACTCCTCCACTCTCCACGCCAACCTTGCCAACCTCGGACTGAAGCAGCTGGTCAACACACCCACTGACAGAGCTGGACACACCCTCGACCCCATCTTCGCGGGAGGGACAAACATCCGTTTCAGCCACACCACCCAGTCACTCTGGACAGACCACCACTGCGTCCATTTTACCTTCAGCGCCACCACCGCACCCATAACCCGCACCACGCCCGCCACGACGGAACTGGAGCAAGGTCACAGAGGAACTCCTCAACACCACCCTCCTCCTATACCCCCCCAGCGCCACGACCGACACCAATTCTACAGCCATAGAATTTCACCGCTGGATCTCCTGCTGCACCGACAAGCTCGCACCCCTCCGCCTCCCTGCCAAACAACGCCCGCTGAAGGCCGCCTGGTTCACCACAGAACTACAAGAAGCCAGACGCTCCTGCAGACGCCTAGAGAAAACCTGGCGAAACCAGAAAACCACGGAAGCACGGAACAACTACAGGAGCGCTCTGAAGGAATACCACCAGAGCATAAGAGACACCAAACGGACCTTCATAAGAGACAAAGTCCAGACCAACACGACAAACGCCAAGGAACTGTTCAACATCATACAGCAGTTCACTAAACCCCCCAGCGAAGCCACGGACATCACTCACTCCCAGGAACTCTGCTACAAGCTCAGCTCCTACTTCCATCTGAAGATCAAGGTCCTCTACGACAACTTCAGTGAACAAATGCAGGACACCACCCCCATCGCCACCGCCGCCGACAAGCCTACCCTCATGACCTGGGATCCCTCCACCGTCGAGCACATCACCGCGACCATGAAGAAAACCCACTCGGGTGCCCCAACGGACCCCTGCCCACTGCACATATTCGACAGGGCCGCCGCCATCGCACCCGAACTAGGATGGACCATCAACGCCTCCTTCAGATCAGGCATCTGCCCAGATGACTGGAAACGGGTGGAGGTTAAACCCCTCCTCAAAAAACCGACGGCCGACCCTACGGACCTGAAAAACTACCGGCCCATCTCTCTCCTCCCCTTCGCGGCCAAAGTCACCGAGAGACTCGTAAACGCCCAGCTGACCTCCTTCATTGAAGAGAACTCCATCCTAGACGCTTCCAAGTCCAGATTCCGCAGCAACCACAGCACCGAGACCGCCCTCCTTGCCGCCACCGACGACATCCGCATGCTACTCGACCAGGGACACACCGCGGCCCTCATCCTTCTAGACCTCTCTGCAGCCTTCGACACCGTCTCACATCACATGCTCGCAGCCAGACTTCACGACGCAAGGATACAAGGAGCCGCCCTCGACTGGATCCAATCCTTTCTCTCTGGCAGGACACAGAGGATCAGACTCCCGCCCTTCCTCTCCCAACCCACCGATATCAACTGCGGAGTACCCCAAGGATCTTTGCTCAGCCCCACGCTCTTCAACATCTACATGGCCCCCCTCGCCGCCATCGTCAGACAGCATGGGCTCAGCATTGTATCCTACGCCGACGACACCCAGCTCATCCTCTCACTCACGAAGAATCCCGAAGACACCAGACTCTGCTTCCAGGAAGGAATGAAGAATGTGGCAGCCTGGATGAAAGACAGCTGCTTGAAGCTCAACTCAGAGAAGACCGAGGTCCTCATCCTTGGACCCTGCACCTCCGCCTAGGACAGCACCTGGTGGCCCCCCGCCCTCGGGAACCCACCCACCCCTACAGACCATGCACGTAACCTCGGCATCATCCTCGACTCCTCCCTCTCCATGAACCACCAGATCAACGCCCTTGCGTCCACTAGTTTCAACTGCCTGCGCATCCTCCGTAAGACCTTCAAATGGATCCCCCCCGACTGCGGGAGGACCGTCACCCACGCTCTCATAACCAGTAGACTGGACTACGGCAACGCCCTATACGCCGGAATCAACAGAACTCTTCTACACAAACTCCAAACCATCCAGAACGCCGTGGCCAGACTCGTCCTCGAGGCACCCTGTCACGAACACATGACCCAACACCTACAAGACCTCCACTGGCTCCCCATCGAGAAGAGGGTCACCTTCAAACTCCTCACCCATGCATACAAATCCCTCAACAACATCGGACCCAAATACCTCAACGAGAGAGTATCCTTCCACGTACCCAAGAGGAACCTTCGCTCCGCCGACCTCGCCCTGGCAGAGGTCCCCCGTATCTGCAGAAACAGAACAGGCGGGAGAGCCTTCTCCTACATCGCAGCCAAGACCTGGAACGAGCTCCCTGTGAACATCAGACGCTCCCGACCCTGCAAACATTCAGGAAGGACCTCAAGACCTGGCTCTTCGACTGATCCGGAGCCGCCCCCCTCCCCTCACTCAGCGCCTTGAGACCCTCACGGGTGAGTAGCGCGCTCTATAAACCCCTGATTGATTGATTGATTGAGACATGGCAGATATCCTGTCAGATGCATTATAACTGCTACATGCTGTAACACACTTGTAATACTGTAATACTCAAAGAGTATCCAATCTGAAAACCTCTAAGTGAGGCTCTAGCATTTCTAAACCATTTTTCAATTAGATAAGGACTAACCAAATCCCAAAATGGGTTTAATAAATGCTCAAAAACATTTAGCAGTCAGAAATCTTGGGCCTGATTCACAGAACTAACTTACGTCAAAAACGTAAAGTTAGTACTTTTTAGTATTCACAGAATACACTTACTCATTTCGGTATTCACAGAATGAACTTACTCATTTCGGTATTCACAGAAGTTAGTAGTCCTAACTTTAGGACTCCTAAATGCCTTCTGTGAATACCAAAAGTCTTAAAGTTAGGATTTTCTCAGTTTAGGAGTAGTAAAGTTAGGACTCCTAACTTTACTACTCCTAAACTGAGAAAAATCCTAACTTTAAGACTTTCGGTATTCACAGAAGGCATTTAGGAGTCCTAAAGTTAGGAGTCCTAACTTTACTACTCCTAAACTGAGAAAAATCCTAACTATAAGACTTTCGGTATTCACAGAAGGCATTTAGGAGTCCTAAAGTTAGGACTACTAACTTCTGTGAATACCGAAATGAGTAAGTGTATTCTGTGAATACCAAAAAGTACTAACTTTACGTTTTTGACGTAAGTTAGTTCTGTGAATCAGGCCCCTTGTGATTTAGAGAATCACAACTCCAAAATAGCTTCGTACATCTGGCCCTAAGTTAGGTTTGCAAAGAGAACAACTGATGGACAGAATGTTGAACAGTGTCAACCATTCATCCCAGGACAGATATCTGAGCCAAAAGCCATCGTTTTTTTGATCCCCATTCCATTCCAGTTTAAACCCAGCCATATGTAAGTCAGCCTTGACCCTGCTCCCCATGGGAACAGTCTAGCCCAAACTGCCATTCCAGGCCCTCCCTGGACCAGAAACAAGAATCCTGTGATCGGTTTCGGGGTATCACCCCTCATCAGCCAGGCTAGCTTGAATCCAGTGGCACAGTGAGCACAGGACCCACGTCTGGGCATACCCGTCCCACTCGGGGTGACAAACGCAAAAAGAACAAATGATGGAAAGAATGTTGAACAATGTCAAACATTCACCCCAGTACAGAGATCTGGGCCTAAATCCATCGCCTGGCTTGGCAGTTTGGGCTGGACTGTTCCCATGAAGAGCAGGGTCAAGACTGATTTGCATATGGATGGGTCCAAACTGGGGTGGCGTTATGAGCAAAAGAATGATGGATTAAACCCAGAACTTTGTGACTGGAGCTGAATGTTTGCATTGTTCAGCATTCCATCCATCCTTTGTTCTTTTTGCTTTACCCACCCTAAGTGGGAAGAGTATGCCCAGAAGTGGGCCTCGTGCTCACTGCACCACAGGATTCAAGCTAGCCTGCCTGATAAGGGATCATACTCCAAAATCGATCCCAGGATGCTTGTTTCCAGTCCAGGGAGGACCTGGCTTGACAGTTCGGGCTGGATTGTTCCCATGAGGAGCAGGGTCAAGACTGATTTGCATATGGTTGTGTCATAACTTGGATTGTGTGGTGAGCAAAAGAATAATGGATTAAATCCAGATCTTTGTGACTGGGGGTGAATGTTTGCATTGTTCAGCATGCCATCCATCATTTGTTCTTTTTGCTTAAGTTAGGTTTGGGCAGTAATTAAGGAAAGGGCGAAAAGTTTGATATGTTTAGATGTGAGAGTACTTTTTAAAAATTACAATTTTAGAAGACTACTTAAAAGTGTAACCTTGCAAGTCAATACCCTTTTTCAATGAAACATTATTTTTCAATGAAAAAGACAGTTTAACGTCAATTGCACAGTAGAGGAAAGGTTTTTATTGGAGAAACTGCCATAAAATAGGATTTGCTGTGATGCATTGATTTGAAATTACAAACAGTCCCTTCTGAGTACCCACTTCTCCACTAGCTATACGACAGAAGAAAACGTAACTTAGGAGAAGGAGATAATAATTAGATGCACTTAGCAAACATTTATTCATGAAGATATTTTCTGTTGGAAGGTGGAATATTAGTAGGGGTAAGTATGCATCTGCCACTAGAAATAAGGTCACTAACGCAATTTAGGGACCAGTCAAGGTCTCAATACATTAGCCCCTGGCTCAACCCTTGGTAGCTGACTGCGAGCAGGCAGGCTCAACTCAGGACACAGGTATGTAAAGCATTTAAAAATACAAAATCATTAAATAAGTAAGAACACAACTCACAATAAAAATTCCACACCAATTTATAGAAATATTTTTATTTTTAAAATTACACCAAAACTACAAAAAATCCAATATAGGGAACTGGGGATATGAATTTTTAAAGATTAACCACTTTCCAGTGCTTAAAAACATATAGCGCCAACTTGAGACATCTGGTCGCGCTTGACTGGGACAAAGTAAAAGTTTGAGGCCGACCACGATGGAGCCCCAGTCAAAAAAAATTCTTCAGACATAGACACTTTTCTGGAGGGGTTTCTCTTGACGTTGTGTCATTGCCTCCAGCAGGCCGATTTTGATACAATGAAATTGGATTCCTTCTCCGCGAGGCCCCGGTCAAATCCTGGAAGTCTGGTGCTCAAGAGTTTCCAGCGGGGCAAACCTGAAATCCAGGCCAGACTGTGGTTGAAGGTAGCCGGCTTGACTCTTGATGTTGAGTTGGTAACCTTAGGGAGCTTTTTCCAAAAAAGCTCCAAACTTCTCCAAACTTCTGCAATGTCTTCCTGAAGTTCCCTTTTAGGGGTTAAAGTGTCCAAAACACAGATCCAATAGTCTAAAAGCTCTGAGATGGTCCTTGGAAGTTTGTAGCTACAATCCCCACAATGCACCTGGCCAAATCCTTAAAAGTCCACTGGACACACTCCTGGCTGGGGACTTCTTGAGGGAGATGGTACAGGGAAGCTCTGTTAACCTGCTGCTTTCAGGGCATCCACTCCTTAATCTTTTTTGAAGCAAGACAAACTCCTCAAGGCTGGAGTTCCGAGTGTTCAGCGGTCGCAGTACTTCAGATTGCAATCCTTTGGGGTACAGACCAGGATTCCAGTATGCAGTCCTTCTTCTCCTTGTAGTTTCAGGCAGCAAATCTGAGTTGCTATGCAGCTCTCACATATTTATTCAATGATCTAGGGCAACAAGCAGGGGCCACCCCTGATAATGAGGTGCAGGTGCCACCCAAAAGCAAGACAGATTTCTCCAAAGTGTGGCATATTCTTGTCCCACAAAGCACTGCACTTTAAAATTCAAGATGTAGAATTCCTCTCCAGGAGAGTAAGAACTGGCCAAACCAACTCACTGGTGTGGCTCATTTCCATTAACACTTCCCTTTTAGACCTTCAGAAAATTCCATTCCTTAGCCTGCCTTCTGGCTGGGGTTACGGGAAGAGAGGGTAAACCTGGCTGGCATTCCTTCCTCCACTGCTCTTTTTGAAACCTACTTTGATTTACCCAGCCCCCATCCATACCTGTTCTCTGCAGCTGCTAAGCTCCCCCCATCAGATAACCTCTGCTCTATGCAGGCCACTTATCAGCTCATATAAGCAGCTTGGCTAAGGCTGTTAAGGCTGACCAATCAGGAAAGGCTACTAGAAGGCTGGATTTAGGCTCACAGAAAATACATTTCTATAACTTTCTTTCTATAGTAGTTATGATGAATTCAACAGTGGCAAGTTGTTGGATTTATCATTACCAATCTTTTATGTCCTTGAATGATATTTTAAATCCCTTCCTAGTAATATTTATACTCAAATAAAATATTCCAGTGTTAGCCTATGGAGCTAAATATCTATGGTGGGAAAAACGAAATTGGCAGTTTTCCCGCACCAGGGCTTATAAAACATATTTTATAATATTCTTGCTTATAATTAAAAGGCATTCCACCCCTGGGGCACCTAGGGGAGACCTTGGTGGTGACTTATATGTACAAATAAGGTAGATCACCATATTGGAAGTACAATTAAAGTTTGATTTGCATATAATTTTCTTTTAAAAACAGTCTGCAAAGCAGGACTGCCTTTGAAAATGACAGCAGGCAACACAGCAGTGCACACTCCAGTACAGGAAATCTACTGGGCCTCTAAACCTCTCTGCCCTATTATATACTATAGACTTATAGATAGTTTCAATCCACCTTGCCTTATTATATACTAGGGACTTATAGTGGTCTACCATTGCCAATTGTAATTATACCTAATTACCATATACCTTTTTTAATCAGAGCACTGACCCTGGACCTGGTTAGTAGAGCCCAGGGCACAGTCAGAGTCACTTACCACCAGTATCAGCCAAAAAATGGGGGTGATCAGGGCAAAAAGAATGACTTTCTCATATTTTCTTTTTCCAAAATAGACTTGTCATACACTTATAATTCACATGTATAACATGGGTAGGTACAATGTAGAGTGGATTGTAAGGGGCAGAAGAAAGCATGGTGAAGGAGAGGTGATGTAAATTAGACGGACAGCTGATGAAGCACAAGATTTGCTGCTTGGCTCCCATGCAGTAAACCTCTTCAGATCTAATTTGTTGTCGAATGAGGCCCTCATCTACGGGGAATTGACGTAGGGCAGCACCCTAAGTCTTCTTGCTGCGCTGCCCTATGCCAATGTGAAAGCACAGGAATGCACCATATTTATGAAATATGGTGCTTTCCTGTACCTTCCCCCTGCGCTAGCGCCCAATTTTCTGCCTAGCGCCAACACAGGCACCCTTATACCATGGTGAAAGGGTGTCTAAGTTGCATGGAGGATTGTTTTTGTGCATGAAGGGGCACCTTCCTTCACAAAAACAATCCTGAGAGGCATTTTCCTCTTTCCATGTGTGCTGCAGAAAGCAGCACACATGGAAAGAGGAAAAAAAGAGAAGAAATAAAAATATTTCTCCTCGGTACGCCTGCTTTGGGGAGAAGTAAGGTTTTAGCGCTGCCGCAGGTTTACGTGATTAAGTAAATCAGGTGCAGCGTCAAAATCCATGGGAGTTGCGTGGGCAAACCAACTGCAACGCCCATGCAACACCTCCCTGGTGCAGAGTAAGGCAACACAGTCACTTGTGCTGCTACGTCTTACTCCATATCTATGAGGCCATGCAAAGCCACGCAAAGCGGCTTTGCGTGGCTTCATAAATATGATTGACAGGCTTGCACCGCCAGAGCATGAAAAAAAGTGATGCTCGGCGGGGCAAGACTCTCATAAACAAGCTCCTGTGAGTTTACCTCTCCAACTTTGGATATAGATGCAGATGCTTTAATTCACTTTTCTTACAGAGGAACACAACATTTAAAACGTACACTTGTGTGCCTAATTATCAGATAAAGGACGTGCACCTAGAAGAAGAGGATTGTTGGACCTATCTAATGCCTTAAGAGGGGATTTCTGATCATGAATATCCTGTCACGTTTAAGAGGGAGGGAAATGAAGGATGATAAAAGCTCTCAAATTTAATTAATTGTAAATATAAATTCAGAATATTATGACACCGATTTAATGCCATTCACGAGGCGTCCGATCCCATTGATCACATAATAAATTCGAAGAGAAAGAGGGTTACATTTGGCTTTGGGTGTTTCTACGAGTCTTCTAATTTGACAGGTGGGAAATCAAAGAAAAGACACTTTTTTAAATCACAGGTGAATTTATGACACTTCACTTGGCACTTAGCAAACGACATCTCTCTGGCTGACCACACGAAGCAGGATCGTCGGCAAAGTGCATACAGTATTCAGGGACACATATGCAAAAGCTTTATATGCTCATGATACAAGCTATAAAGCCGTTTTTGAATCTTTGCAAGGCAGCACATATACGTTTTCACGCAGTGCTTAATTTGCAAAATAAGTGTCAGGGCTGTCGTCAGGAGGCCACTGCAGATTGCAACACACATTGCCCCTGCCATACTGCCAATGATAGTACCAACACAATTACTAACCATTACACTCCAAAAAGTGTGACTACTTCAGGACCTCAAAGCCATAAGAACTGCTTGGACGGCAGGTCATATTAGTTCGATAAACATTAAAAACGACTAATTAACTGTTGTTGTGGCTCTATAAATTAACCAGACAGCTACATCTTGTGGCAGACTATCACAAGCACAGGTGTTGACAATTATGTGCTGGTGCCCAGCACCGGAAACCGCCGGCTCAAATTTAGCCCTGATTTCAGGTCGGACAACAAATTGAGAAGATAATTTCATAGGTTTCTGCCAAGACAGTAACCTCTTGTGAAACGCCTGTTTCAAAGCCCTCTTATTTCTTTGGGGAGTAACAGGACCATAACCTCGTTTGTGTAGAACTTTAGTGATTCATCCATGCTTATTTTAGTAAATTGAAAGTATGGAGAATTGCCAAAACATTTGGATATAACAAACTAAGTGGAAGATAAATAAAATGTTATGTGTTTGTAAAGCCAGACAATAACCATTCAATGCTTTCTTGCAAGTGATGGACATTCTTTTTAGGGAGGTTTATCTCAATATCAGTTGAATAGGAGCACTGTCAGTTGAGGGAGGATACTGCTTGAATATCTGACCGCAGTCTTCAGAGCTACATTTCAGAGGATGAGAAAGATGCCAGTAGGAAATGTGTAGAGAGGTCCACAATTTGAAATAAAGCAACATAAATGCTCCCTCACTTTGGTGCCATATATCTGCAAAGCATTTTCATTTAGAACATTCTAAGGTCCAACAAAGTAAACACATTTTACCTATGATAAGAATATATATGTTCCTTCAGGCAAATCAGCTGCATAGTATACCTGACAACAGATATTAGTGACTCTATTGCCATGAGTGCAAAAAAGTGGAGGTGTGGTGCAGCGGCCAGGGCAGCTGACTTCGGAGCACAGGTTTCACTGTTCGATCCCCGGCTCCGGCGGCAGCTCAGCTCAGCACCGTGTGACTCTGGGCAATAGCTCACTTAATTTCCACTACGGCCCCCAGCGCCTTGAGACCCGTAAGGGTGAGTAGCTGCGCTATATAAAAACGGTCTTACATTTACAAGCTGCAAAAATATCTTCTGCATAGTATATGGCTCCTAAAAAGCAATTAGAGAAGCCAAATATGATTACAACCTTGTGTTATGCCATTCAACGTTGTTTCAATGTACAAAATGCAGAATAGTTTGCCCTGCATAAGTGTCTTTAAATGATACAAAGTCGTATGGCCTTGGTGCCTGCAAGACAGCAGCTTTAACCTGAATTAACTATTATGAAATATATGTATGTAGATTATTTTTAATCACATAGGGGCAGATTTACAAGCCCCCTGCGCCACCAGTACATCACTTTTCGTGACGTACTGGTGGTGCAGGGGGCTCCTCTATATTTACAAGGAGAGGAAAAGCCACCCTGCGTGACTTTTCCTCTCCTTGTAAATACGGTCCCTTCACACGCAGCACTTTGCGGTGAAGGGGCGTTCCATGGGTGTTGCAGTGGGTGTTCCCACGCAACACTCATGGAACAGGACTCAACTCCAGAATTATGTGAAATCGTAACTCTGGAGATGCGTCTGAATGCTACGCCACCCTAGAGGTGGCGTAGCGAGGCGCAACGAGGAGAAATGTTTTAATTTCTCCTCGTTTTTTCCTCTTTCAATGCGTGCTGCATTCTACAGCACGCATTGGAAGAGGAAAATGCCTGTAGTGATTGTTTTTGTGCAGGAAGGTGCCCCTTCCTGCACAAAAACAATCTCCCCACGACGCAGGCATCCTTGCACCATGGTGCAAGGGTGCCTGCGCCGGCGCATGGTAGCAGTTTGTGCGCCAGCGCAGGGGGAAGCACAGAGATGCGACATATTCTTGTAAATATGTTGCATCCCTGTGCTTTCCAGACTAACGCAGCACGGCGCAGCAAAATGACTTGCTGCACCGTGCTGCGTTAGTTTAACGTAAATCTGCCCCATAGATTTTAAGGAAATACGTATTTCCATAAAAGTCCAGTTTCACTATGGTGGCTAGTTTATATAGCACGCTGTACTGCTCATTCCTTGGAGAGTTTACATATACTTATTGCAAAGCATCATATATAAATATTCGAATTATTTAAAATAATGCAACTTGCAAGTTGGCGAAAAACTCTTCTTAATATTTGTAAAATGTGTGTAATGCTGCTCTTCTAATGATTTTATCCAAAATGGCTTCCGTCACTGACGTCACACCATGACTGATGAGAAACTCTTCTTGGACGGACTAAACAAAGCCATATGATTCAAAGACGTTTTTCATTTCTTCAGAAACCCCATACAGTCCTGCAGCAATCAGACCCGTCTGCAGCATATGCTGTGGCATTCTTCTGGTAATGTTAGCAATATCACTTTCCATATTTTGGTAGGATTAATTAGTCAAGTCTTTCAGTGAGGGTGCTTATAATACTTAGATGCCAGTTTTGGTTTTCGAGTTTGGGCCTTGCGAGGCGACTGTGAAATAGAGCTTGAGAGTTTAATAAGGGGAAAGGAAAGAAAAGTACAAATATTGTAACAACTATTGACATATGGATTGTTAATGTATGGGCCATAGAGGTTGCAGTGTTAAAGTGAGCTCTGGCTGAGTTTCTACAAAGTCAAAACAATCAGACTCCTACTGAGGAAACGGATTTCTGATTCTGTAATTCCTCACTCCGCACAAGTACTAAAGCACTACTCTGAGAACATGGCTTGTGGAAATATGGAACTACACAATAACAGAATTGTAGATTAAAAATATTGAGTGAAAATGTCTACCTTGTTTAAATAAAAAGTAATATTTTAAATGCTTCCAAAATGACGATAATTAGATATAAGGAACATGGGGTATTAAAATGTTTGTGGGTAAAGGTTCAGGAACCGGAGGCCTGAAACCACCAACATACACAGCTTCTGAAGTGTGTGATGATAAACAATCACACTGTGTATTTTCTGTTTTCTTCTAGATTTTTTATTGTTGATCTAATCACAATAAATTATGCATAATCATGACATTTTTCATTAGTTTATATTAATATTTCCTTCTGGAAATTCATTCTTTATCAAGTAATTTTTATCATACCCACATATAGTTCCCACAGGGACATAGGCAGTTCCCTGAACCAATTTTCACGCTAGTAAATAGTTGAATTAGTTAAACAAATTCTCCTAAATAGAGAAAGGACTTCAAAAAATTGATAAACAAGGAGTGCTTCCCTCAACTATTGTTTATTTGAATTAAAATGTTTTCCACAAGGCACAGTGAAAACTCAAAAATTAATGCATGTCAATTTGGTACAGTTGACTTTCTATTAATCAAGGTCAGGAACAATGTTAAGGTTTGCCCCATGTTAGATCTGGCTTTTTCAGCTGGTTTACCTCCAGGCTTTTTGCTGTTTGGCCTCCTGTTTCTGACCTGTTTTTGTTGGTTTTATGACTCTGGGCACTTTACCACTGCTGATCAGTGCTAAAATGCATATGCTCTCCCTGTAAATTGTGTTTATTGATTGGTGTTTCCATGATTAGCTTATTTGATTTATTACTAAGTCCCTAGTACAGTGCACTGTGTGTACCCAGGGCCTGTAAATCAAATGCTGCTAGTGGGTCTGCAGCACTGATTGTGCCACCCGCACAAGTGGCCTTTCAAAGGGTTCTTAGACCTGCCACTGCACTGTCTGCATGCAGTTGTTACTGCCATGTTGACCCTAACCTTCCCTTTTCTTACATGTAAGACACCCCTAAGGTAGGCCCAAGGTACCCCTGTGGGCAGGGTGCAGTGTATGTGAAAGGTAGGACATGTCCTGATAGTGAAATACAATGTATTTCGTTTTTCACTATTGAAAAGCTATCTGTCCCATAGGATAGAATGGGAGTTTATTTATAACATCTTATAAGTATAACTTCCTACTGGCACAAGATATAAAAATGGAGTTTAGAGTGCATGGCCTCAGAATATAAAAATGCATCTTTTAGTAAAGTTGATTTTTGTATTGTGTGTTTGAAAATACCACTTTTAGAAAGTGGGTATTTTCTTGCTTATTCAAAACCAAAATGGAGAGCTAGGACACTAGGACGGCCGTCCTTGTCCCTGTGATTTATAATATAACCAAAGAAGACGGCCAAGAAAAATGACTGTCTGACATTAGGATGTCTGGCACCTCAAAGGTTTGTTAAGAAAACCTTCACACACCAACCTGGTTGGTGTCATGCTTCATCATCGGGTCCCAGCCGGGTAGCCGAATGCTACCCAGCTGTGCTACGACACCTGTTTACAGTGGAGCAGGTTTGAAGTGTAAGTGAGTGTGATGAAGTGAGTGAAATATGTAAAAATACCTCCAGATTTCTACCCGTTACTTTATTCGTGGTGATCTGGGGTATGGTTAAAAAGACAAGAGAGTGGATAAAAAGGCTACAAGTACTATGTGTAGCTGTTTATTATCCAACGGTCGACATGTTTCAGCCCTTAGCAAAAATTATTCGGGCTTTCTTCAGGACCTCTCTAAATAAAGTGAGTGATGTGAGAAAATGTGAGTGGTAAAAAATTACCACGTGAACAGCATTTTTAACACTCACGCTAAGCAGTGCTATTTATGCGACGAGGACGGACGATGTGTAGGTCCTCTTAAAATGTAGAATACCTGTAAAGGAAAACAACATAACAAAATACAACATGTAAGGAAAGCATTCCACAGATATCGCTAGTACTGGTGGTTGATATATGGTGCTCACAACGTGCATTCCATAAATATCGCCAGTACTGGTGGTAAGTATCATGTGCTAAATACTTAGCGAGGTGTCAGACATATATGTACCAGGTAACCACTTTTACACATGCCGTACCATGCACACTACACAACACTTAAATGCCATGCACACTGTACAGCCTGTTGAGTGATTTTGCCTTCTCACTTTGTAAGAAAAGGGCGCGTTGTCCTCTTTTTTGTTTATAAACAGGGGCAGTATCTAGTCTGTGGGATTCGTGTGGTTAAAAATCCTCCCATGAGAGCTATTGCGCTACTTTTTGAGCTGTGAACATGCTTATAAAAAGATGCTTATATACCGATATCCAGCGCCATGTGACAGTTTTGCCATATATTTCAATTTATGTGAACTTCTTAAATAATTACATTGATTCTGAAGTAGGCGTTCGTATATGGTCCCGGGGGGGGAAGCAACACCTCTCTTAAGTCACATACTACAGAAAATGGGTTTAAAAAACGGAGAGAATCAGTGAAAGTATCTCTATTTACTGGCTTGATCTTGAAAGGCACTTTTATGAAACGAATCAAGCGGGCATGCAGCAATAACGGACCGCTGTATACTGGAAAGGTCTTACGGAAAATGGGTTTAAAAAACGGAGAGAATCAGTGAAAGTATCTCTATTTACTGGCTTGATCTTGAAAGGCACTTTTATGAAACGAATCAAGCGGGCATACAGCAGTAACGGACCGCTGTATACTGGAAAGGTCTTACTTGTTGTGGTGGTGTCTTCCGCGGAAAACCTAGTGCGGGTCCCCTGGGTCAGGCTGGCAACCGCTACGGTTCCAAAGTGTTGTTTTTATCTACCGAGCTCCGGCGTTTGGAGCGATTCTGGAGGGGGCGTGCGCGTCATCATGCTAACGAGCGTGTGACGCGAGGAGGTGCGGAAGAACTAGACCGCCACTTACTGGAGTGCTAGTGGCTCCTGGAAGGGTTGTATGCCGGCAGAGCGCATGTGCGTAGTGCGGGGATTGCGTCCCAGGGATTGAAATGCTGTATTGTATTGTAACTAAAATGAAATTCAACAGTAAATACTAAATTACGTTTAGGATTGAATACTAAATTACGTGTTGAATTAAATAAATAAATAGATAAATTGCATGTTCTAAGTTTGCAGATTCTAAGCTGCCAGGTTGGTCTAAAACAAGCCACCATAAGGATGTCAAGTCAATATATTTCTAATATCACGCAAATCATTATTGCTTGTATCCTTGATTTGTGTTAATTTAAATTAAATTAAGACTGGTAGTTATTAGCGCTGAGGGTTGGAGGAACTCCAAAGACAAACCATCAAGTGGTTAATCAGTCAATATAGTTACAGTTTTGAGACAGTTGTTATTGCGTTTATCCCTGAGGGGTGAGCCCAAGAGATACGCAATTATGTGCAGTCATAGTCGCTTCTGTCACAGGGGAGACATCTGTAGAGAAACGTGTCAATCTCTAGCTGGTAGAGTAATGAGCCTGTAGGGGATGGCCTTATACTAAGGACAATGGGGCCTCTTGTTCCCTAAGTAAAGGTAGATAGTCACATAGGCTAGTATCATTAGAGAGGTAACTGTGGAAGATTGTATCAGTCTCTCTCTGGTAATGAATCTCTGTAGGAGTTGGCCTTATATTGTGAACAGTAAATCCTTATGCTCAACGATTAAGGCAGTTCCAGGGTATGTTATCGTTGAGCCCCTGGATGTGGGTAGACATGCGATATATCCATCTCTGTTCTTTGTCCAGCAACTCTTGCTGGATATTGGTTGTGTTCCGGTCTAGTTGTTCAATCACTACCCACTGCATATCATTGGGAGTATGATTCTGCTCAAGGTAGTGGTTTGTCAAGCGGGATATGTTGCGCTTACAGCGGATGTTGCTCCTGTGTTCAAAAAGTTTTGTTTTCACTTTGCGGCTTGTCATTCCAACATACCTTAAGCTGCACGGGCAAGTTATGAGGTATATGACGTTTAAAGAGTTGCAGTTAGTGTGTCGACGGATCTCCCAGGTTTTGCCCGGTTCTAGGCTAAGGGTTTTGGTGGTTTGTGTTAGATGACACACGCTGCAATCGCCGCATGGGTGATGTCCTGTTATCTTAGGTAAACCCCAGGCATTGATTATTGTATTTTCTTCGTGGTTCTGTTGTTTTTGGGGTCTAGTATGCACCAGACTGTCCTTAAGGCTCCTCCCTTTTCTGTATGAAAATAGAGGCTTTTCCCATTCAAAATTGCCGGTGTTCAGTATAGCCCAGTGTCTTTGTACTATTTTGGCCACCTGGTTTGACACGGGGTTATATGTTGTGACGCAAGTTAGGGGTGCTGTGGTCTCAATGTGTGTTTTAGGTTCTAACAGGCTTTCACGATTTTGATTACGCGCTCTTTTCTCAACCTTCCTGGTTATTTGATTGGGATAACCTCTACTGTTGAGTTTAGTGGTCAGCATTTTTGCCTGATTTTTTAAATCGTTTAGATTGCTGCAATTCCTGCGTAGCCGTAGGTATTGGCCATAGGGGAGATTCTCTCTCAAGGGATGGGGGTGGAAGCTTGTGTAATGTAATAGTGAATTTCTCGCTGTTGGTTTGAAGTGTGTCTTAGTATCCAGAACACCGTTGTAATGTGAGAAGTCAAGGTCTAGAAAAGTGATAGTACTGTTACTTATTGTGTTTGTAAATTTCAGGTTAGGATCACACTCATTGATCCATTCCAAAAAGTTTTTTAATGATTCTTCTGTTCCTTCCCAGATGAGGAACACGTCATCAATATATCGTTTGTAGAAACGTATATTACCTGCGATGGAGGTGTTATTCAGCAGGAATTTGTGTTCAAAGCTGAACACATACAGTCCCGCTACGCTTGGGGCAAATGTGCTCCCCATAGAAGTGCCAAACGTTTGTAGGTACAGTTGGCCTTCAAATTCAAAGTAGTTGTGATTCAGAACTAGTTCTGCACATTTCAAAATGAATAACTTCGGCGTTTGGTAGTCCCAGTTACTGCTGTCTAGGGCCGTTCTTAATACCCCCAGGGTGTCATCCTGCGGGAGGCTCGTATAGAGACTCTCTATATCTAAGCTTACTAAGAAGCTTGTATTAGGGTTAAATGTCAGATCCTTGATTTGTACTAAGAGGTCATTTGTGTCTCGTAAATACGTCGCCGTGCCTTGCACCAGTGGTTTGAGGAAGAAGTCACAGAAATTGGAGAGAGGCTCTAAGATAGAGCCTATGCCGGACACTATGGGGCGGCCTGGTGGTGAGATTTTGTTTTTGTGCACTTTGGGGATGGTGTAGAAATAAGGAATTTTCTCCTTTGAAGTAGTTAAATATTGGGCTTCTTTTTTACTAATGTGGCCGCGGTTTTCTGCTTCAGTGACCAATTCATGAATGGTTTCTTTCAGTCTGGGAGTAGGGTCCTCACGGATTGGTTGGTAGTTACGCCTATCAGATAGCAAACGTAGGCATTCATTTTTGTAAGCTGTCTTGTCTTGTAGGACTATACCTCCTCCCTTGTCCGCTGGCTTGATAACCACAGTCTTGTTCTCTTTCAGTGTGGTCAGTCCTTCCCATTCCTCTTTGGTCGTGTTTTTAAATGTCTTATTATCTGACAGGGCTTCGATGTCTTTGAAGACAGCCTGCTCAAAAGCTGCGATTTCCACCGGTATGGTGGAAGGTGGTGGCATGAATGTAGACTTCAGTTTGAAGTCAGTGTCTCCTTTCTCTTGTTCATTGGCCTCGTTCTCTTGTTTAGAAAAGAAAGCTTTTAATTTCAACTTTCTGAAGAAGTCCGCCATCTCACAGTGGAGGCGGAATTTGTCCAAGCGGGCGTTGGAACAAAGCCCAAGCCTTTGTTTAGTAGGTTCATTTCTGTTTCATCCAGTACATGTTGGGAGTAGTTAGTGACTAGGTTTTGCTGGTGCTCGGTCCCGTGCGTTGTTCCTTGGACCTGCTCCTGGTGTGTGCTCCTTCTTGTGAGTCGTCCTCCCAGTGTACCTGTGCTTGTCTTCGTCGTTTTCCTCGTCCCCTCCGGCCATTCCCTAAAAAAGGAAACGTTTGGTTGGGATTCATGTAGGGAATTTGTGGGGGTGCAAAGGGCGGGTTCCAGCCATACATCATTCGTGGTGGTATCTGCTGAAATGGCTGTGGGAATTGCATGTGGTTGCCTGGTTGGCCTTGGTTCCAGGGTTGTTGCCATTTGTTGGCTTTTCCACGTCCTCTTGTCTTGTTCTGGTAGCTACTAGAGCTGAAGCCACTGCTGTTTGACGAAGCATCATCAGAGCTATAGGACTGTTCACGGTTCTTTTGAGGTTGATAATCTGGTTCGGAGTAGGGATATGATTTTGCATATGAGAAATTTTTAAGATCTTTCTGAAAATTCTGGATTTTTGACTGTGTCAAGTTCTCCTTATATTCCTGCATTTCCTTATTGACTTCATCTAGCTTTTTTTTATATGCTGTTAGAGTTGTTTTAAAATGGCTTTCTGTTGTCTGGATCTCTATTAAATACGCATCCCCAGTCTTTTTGCTGTTTGGATTATCAGCACAATCCAATCTCTTGTGCATCGCCAGGCAATTTTGGCCCAATCCCTGCGAAATGCGGCATCCTCAAGGAATATTCTCGGGGCGTTGGTGACTATCAGCCCTCTAGGAGAAGTGTTGGCTCTCAGATATTCTGTGAGTATAACCCCGTGAAGAATGGTTCGAATGTGATTGCGTTTCTTTTCGGTAAGTGATTCCCAATCTGTACTTTGGGATATCGTTCTCGCTATATTAAGATCTGCCATCAGCAGTGGTGCTGCTAGGATGTCACTGATTGTCCCATCTGAAAAGGTTAGGCCCATATTCTCTGCCATGGTGTACACTACTCCGGCAGATTGAGTTGAAAAAAGGGGAGTCAGGGCTCTCTCAGCTGTGCGCTGCCAATTATTCAAAACCAAAATGGAGAGCTAGGACACTAGGACGGCCGTCCTTGTCCCTGTGATTTATAATATAACCAAAGAAGACGGCCAAGAAAAATGACTGTCTGACATTAGGATGTCTGGCACCTCAAAGGTTTGTTAAGAAAAACCTCACACACCAACCTGGTTGGTGTCATGCTACATCATCGGATCCCAGCCGGGTAGCCGAATGCTACCCAGCTGTGCTATGACACCTGTTTACAGTGGAGCAGGTTTGAAGTGTAAGTGAGTGTGATGAAGTGAGTGAAATATGTAAAAATACCTCCAGATTTCTACCCGTTACTTTATTCGTGGTGATCTGGGGTATGGTTAAAAAGACAAGAGAGTGGATAAAAAGGCTACAAGTACTATGTGTAGCTGTTTATTATCCTCCGGTCGACATGTTTCAGCCCTTAGCAAAAATTATTCGGGCTTTCTTCAGGACCTCTCTAAATAAAGTGAGTGATGTGAGAAAATGTGAGTGGTAAAAAATTACCACGTGAACAGCATTTTTAACACTCACGCTAAGCAGTGCTATTTATGCGACGAGGACGGACGATGTGTAGGTCCTCTTAAAATGTAGAGTACCTGTAAAGTAAAACAACATAACAAAATACAACATGTAAGGAAAGCATTCCACAGATATCGCTAGTACTGGTGTTTGATATATGGTGCTCACAACGTGCATTCCATAAATATCGCCAGTACTGGTGGTAAGTATCATGTGCTAAATACTTAGCGAGGTGTCAGACATATATGTACCAGGTAACCACTTTTACACATGCCGTACCGTTCACACTACACAACACTTAAATGCCATGCACACTGTACAGCCTGTTGAGTGATAGTGCCGTCTCACTTTGAAAGAAAAGGGCGTGTTGTCCTCTGTTTTGTTTATAAACAGGGGCAGTGTCTAGTCTTTAGGATTCGTGTGGTTAAAAATCCTCCCATGAGAGCTATTGCGCTACTTTTTGCGCTGTGAACATGCTTATAAAAAGGTGCTTATATACCGATATCCAGCGCCATGTGACAGTTTTGCCATATATTTCAATTTATGTGAACTTCTTAAATAATTACATTGATTCTGAAGTAGGCGTTCGTATCTGGTCCCGGGGGGGAAGCAACACCTCTCTTAAGTCACATACTACGGAAAATGGGTTTAAAAAACGGAGAGACTCAGTGAAAGCATCTCTATTTACTGGCTTGATCTTGAAAGGCACTTTAATGAAACGAATCAAGCGGGCATGCAGCAATAACGGACCGCTGTATACTGGAAAGGTCTTACGGAAAATGGGTTTAAAAAACGGAGAGAATCAGTGAAAGTATCTCTATTTACTGGCTTGATCTTGAAAGGCACTTTTATGAAATGAATCAAGCGGGCATACAGCAGTAACGGACCGCTGTATACTGGAAAGGTCTTACTTGTTGTGGTGGTGTCTTCCGCGGAAAACCTAGTGCGGGTCCCCTGGGTCAGGCTGGCAACCGCTACGGTTCCCGAGTGTTGTTTTTATCTACCGAGCTCCGGCGTTCGGAGCGATTCTGGAGGGGGTGTGCGCGTCATCACGCTAACGAGCGTGTGATGCGAGGAGGTGCGGAAGAACTAGACCGCCACTTACTGGAATGCTAGTGGCTCCTGGAAGGGTTGTATGCCGGCAGAGCGCATGTGCGTAGTGCGGGGATTGCGTCCCAGGGATTGAAATGCTGTATTGTATTGTAACTAAAATGAAATTCAACAGTAAATACTAAATTACGTTTAGAATTGAATACTAAATTACGTGTTGAATTAAATAAATAAATATATACATTGCATGTTCTAAGTTTGCAGATTCTAAGCTGCCAGGTTGGTCTAAAACAAGCCACCATAAGGATGTCAAGTCAATATATTTCTAATATCACGCAAATCATTATTGCTTGTATCCTTGATTTGTGTTAATTTAAATTAAATTAAGACTGGTAGTTATTAGCGCTGAGGGTTGGAGGAACTCCAAAGACAATCCATCAAGTGGTTAATCAGTCAATATAGTTACAGTTTTGAGACAATTGTTATTGCGTTTATCCCTGAGGGGGTGAGTCCAAGAGATAGGCAATTATGTGCAGTCATAGTCGCTTCTGTCACAGGGGAGACATCTGTAGAGAAACGTGTCAATCTCTAGCTGGTAGAGTAATGAGCCTGTAGGGGATGGCCTTATACTAAGGACAATGGGTCCTCTTGTTCCGCTAAGTAAAGGTAGATAGTCACATAGGCTAGTATCATTAGAGAGGTAACTGTGGAAGATTGTATCAGTCTCTCTCTGGTAATGAATCTCTGTAGGGGTTGGCCTTATATTGTGAACAGTAAATCCTTATGCTCAACGGTTAAGGCAGTTCCAGGGTATGTTATCGTTGAGCCCCTGGATGTGGGTAGACATGCGATATATCCATCTCTGTTCTTTGTCCAGCAACTCTTGCTGGATATTGGTTGTGTTCAGGTCTAGTTGTTCAATCACTACCCACTGCATATCATTGGGAATATGATTCTGCTCAAGGTAGTGGTTTGTCAAGCGGGATATGTTGCGCTTACAGCGGATGTTGCTCCTGTGTTCAACAATTCTTGTTTTCACTTTGCGGCTTGTCATTCCAACATACCTTAAGCTGCACGGGCAAGTTATGAGGTATATGACGTTTAAGGAGTTGCAGTTAGTGTGTCGACGGATCTCCCAGGTTTTGCCCGGTTCTAGGCTAAGGGTTTTGGTGGTTTGTGTTAGATGACACACACTGCAATCGCCGCATGGGTGATGTCCTGTTATCTAAGGTAAACCCCAGGCATTGATTATTGTATTTTCTTCGTGGTTCTGTTGTTTTTGGGGTCTAGTATGCACTAGACTGAACTTAAGGCTCCTCCCTTTTCTGTATGAAAATAGAGGCTTTTCCCATTCAAAATTGCCGGTGTTCAGTATAGCCCAGTGTCTTTGTACTACTTTGGCCACCTGGTTTGACACGGGATTATATGTCGTGACGCAAGTTAGGGGTGCTGTGGTCTCAATGTTTGTTTTAGGTTCTAACAGGCTTTCACGATTTTGATTATGCGCTCTTTTCTCAGCCTTCCTGGTTATTTGATTGGGATAACCTCTACTGTTGAGTTTAGTGGTCAGCATTTTTGCCTGATTTTTTAAATAGTTTAGATTGCTGCAATTCCTGCGTAGCCGTAGGTATTGGCCATAGGGGAGATTCTCTCTCAAGGGACGGGGGTGGAAGCTTGTGTAATGTAATAGTGAATTTCTCGCTGTTGGTTTGAAGTGTGTCTTAGTATCCAGAACACCGTTGTAATGTGAGATGTCAAGGTCTAGAAAAAAATAGTACTGTTACTTATTGTGTTTGTAAATTTCAGGTTAGGATCACACTCATTGATCCATTCCAAAAAGTTTTTAATGATTCTTCTGTTCCTTCCCAGATGAGGAACACGTCATCAATATATCGTTTGTAGAAACGTATATTACCTGCGATGGAGGTGTTATTCAGCAGGAATTTGTGTTCAAAGCTGAACACATACAGTCCCGCTACGCTTGGGGCAAATGTGCTCCCCATAGAAGTGCCAAACGTTTGTAGGTACAGTTGGCCTTCAAATTCAAAGTAGTTGTGCTTCAGAGCTAGTTCTGCACATTTCAAAATGAATGACTTCGGCGTTTGGTAGTCCCAGTTACTGCTGTCTAGGGCCGTTCTTAATACCCCCAGGGTGTCGTCCTGTGGGAGGCTCGTATAGAGACTCTATATCTAAGCTTACTAAGAAGCTTGTATTAGGGTTAAATGTCAGATCCTTGATTTGTACTAAGAGGTCTTTTGTGTCTCGTAAATACGTCGCCGTGCCTTGCACCAGTGGTTTGAGGAAGAAGTCACAGAAATTGGAGAGAGGCTCTAAGATAGAGCCTATGCCGGACACTATGGGGCAGCCTGGTGGTGGGATTTTGTTTTTGTGCATTTTGGGGATGGTGTAGAAATAAGGAATTTTCTCCTTTGAAGTAGTTAAATATTGGGCTTCTTTTTTACTAATGTGGCTGCGGTTTTCTGCTTCAGTGACCAATTCATGAATGGTTTCTTTCAGTCTGGGAGTAGGGTCCTCACGGATTGGTTGGTAGTTCCGCCTATCAGATAGCAAACGTAGGCATTCATTTTTGTAAGCTGTCTTGTCTTGTAGGACTATACCTCCTCCCTTGTCCGCTGGCTTGATAACCACAGTCTTGTTCTCTTTCAGTGTGGTCAGTCCTTCCCATTCCTTTTTGGTCGTGTTTTTAAATGTCTTATTTTCTGACAGGGCTTCGATGTCTTTGAAGACAGCCTGCTCGAAAGCTGCGATTTCCACCGGTATGGTGGAAGGTGGTGGCATGAATGTAGACTTCAGTTTGAAGTCAGTGTCTCCTTTCTCTTGTTCATTGGCCTCGTTCTCTTGTTTAGAAAAGAAAGCTTTTAATTTCAACTTTCTGAAGAAGTCCGCCATCTCACAGTGGAGGCGGAATTTGTCCAAGCGGGCGTTGGAACAAAGCCCAAGCCTTTGTTTAGTAGGTTCATTTCTGTTTCATCCAGTACATGTTGGGAGTAGTTAGTGACTAGGTTTTGCTGGTGCTCGGTCCCGTGCGTTGTTCCTTGGACCTGCTCCTGGTGTGTGCTCCTTCTTGTGAGTCGTCCTCCCAGTGTACCTGTGCTTGTCTTCGTCTTTTTCCTCGTCCCCTCCGGCCATTCCCTAAAAAAGGAAACCTTTGGTTGGGATTCATGTAGGGAATTTGTGGGGGTGCAAAGGGCGGGTTCCAGCCATACATCATTTGTGGTGGTATCTGGTGAAATGGCTGTGGGAATTGCATGTGGTTGCCTGGTTGGCCTTGGTTCCAGGGTTGTTGCCATTTGTTGGCATTTCCACGTCCTCTTGTCTTGTTCTGGTAGCTACTAGAGCTGGAGCCACTGCTGTTTGACGAAGCATCATCAGAGCTATAGGACTGTTCACAGTTCTTTTGAGGTTGATAATCTGGTTCGGAGTAGGGATATGATTTTGCATATGAGAACATTTTAAGATCTTTCTGAAAATTCTGGATTTTTGACTGTGTCAAGTTCTCCTTATATTCCTGTATTTCCTTATTGACTTCATCTAGCTTTTTTTAATATGCTGTTACAGTTGTTTTAAAGTGGCTTTCTGTTGTCTGGATCTCTATTAAATACGCATCCCCCAGTCTTTTTGCTGTTTGGATTATCAGCACAATCCAATCTCTTGTGCATCGCCAGGCAATTTTGGCCCAATCCCTGCGAAATGCGGCATCCTCAAGGAATATTCTCGGGGCGTTGGTGACTATCAGCCCTCTAGGAGCAGTGTTGGCTCTCAGATATTCTGTGAGTATAACCCCGTGAAGAATGGTTTGAATGTGATTGCGTTTCTTTTCGGTAAGTGATTCCCAATCTGTACTTTGGGATATCGTTCTCGCTATATTAAGATCTGCCATCAGCAGTGGTGCTGCTAGGATGTCACTGATTGTCCCATCTGAAAAGGTTAGGCCCAGATTCTCTGCCATGGTGTACACTACTCCGGCAGATTGAGTTGAAAAAAGGGGAGTCAGGGATCTCGCAGCTGTGCGCTGCCAATTATTCAAAACCAAAATGGAGAGCTAGGACACTAGGACGGCCGTCCTTGTCCCTGTGATTTATAATATAACCAAAGAAGACGGCCAAGAAAATGACTGTCTGACATTAGGATGTCTGGCACCTCAAAGGTTTGTTAAGAAAACCCTCACACACCAACCTGGTTGGTGTCATGCTTCATCATCGGGTCCCAGCCGGGTAGCCGAATGCTACCCAGCTGTGCTACGACACCTGTTTACAGTGGAGCAGGTTTGAAGTGTAAGTGAGTGTGATGAAGTGAGTGAAATATGTAAAAATACCTCCAGATTTCTACCCGTTACTTTATTCGTGGTGATCTGGGGTATGGTTAAAAAGACAAGAGAGTGGATAAAAAGGCTACAAGTACTATGTGTAGCTGTTTATTATCCTCCGGTCGACATGTTTCAGCCCTTAGCAAAAATTATTCGGGCTTTCTTCAGGACCTCTCTAAATAAAGTGAGTGATGTGAGAAAATGTGAGTGGTAAAAAATTACCACGTGAACAGCATTTTTAACACTCACGCTAAGCAGTGCTATTTATGCGACAAGGACGGACGATGTGTAGGTCCTCTTAAAATGTAGAATACCTGTAAAGGAAAACAACATAACAAAATACAACATGTACGGAAAGCATTCCACAGATATCGCTAGTACTGGTGGTTGATATATGGTGCTCACAACGTGCATTCCATAAATATCGCCAGTACTGGTGGTAAGTATCATGTGCTAAAAACTTAGCGAGGTGTCAGACATATATGTACCAGGTAACCACTTTTACACATGCCGTACCATGCACACTACACAACACTTAAATGCCATGCACACTGTACAGCCTGTTGAGTGATAGTGCTGTCTCACTTTGTAAGAAAAGGGCGCGTTGTCCTCTGTTTTGTTTATAAACAGGGGCAGTGTCTAGTCTGTAGGATTCGTGTGGTTAAAAATCCTCCCATGAGAGCTATTGCGCTACTTTTTGCGCTGTGAACATGCTTATAAAAATGTGCTTATATACCGATATCCAGCGCCATGTGACAGTTTTGCCATATATTTCAATTTATGTGAACTTCTTAAATAATTACATTGATTCTGAAGTAGGCGTTCGTATCTGGTCCCGGGGGAAGCAACACCTCTCTTAAGTCACATACTACGGAAAATGGGTTTAAAAAACTGAGAGAATCAGTGAAAGCATCTCTATTTACTGGCTTGATCTTGAAAGGCACTTTTATGAAATGATTCAAGCGGGCATGCAGCAATAACGGACCGCTGTATACTGGAAAGGTCTTACGGAAAATGGGTTTAAAAAACGGAGAGAATCAGTGAAAGTATCTCTATTTACTGGCTTGATCTTGAAAGGCACTTTTATGAAACGAATCAAGCGGGCATACAGCAGTAACGGACCGCTGTATACTGGAAAGGTCTTACTTGTTGTGGTGGTGTCTTCCGCGGAAAACCTAGTGCGGGTCCCCTGGGTCAGGCTGGCAACCGCTACGGTTCCCGAGTGTTGTTTTTATCTACCGAGCTCCGGCGTTTGGAGCGATTCTGGAGAGGGCGTGCGCGTCATCACGCTAACGAGCGTGTGACCTTTGAGGTGCCAGACATCCTAATGTCAGACAGTCATTTTTCTTGGCCGTCTTCTTTGGTTATATTATTTTCTTGCTTAGCCATCCTGGGTGCCTCTGCTGGTTTGTGGATTGACTGGCTTTGGAGTGACAGGGGCTGGGGATGTGCATTCTCTCAGATAGCCACTGAGGGGATTGATGTGTGTCCTGCCTTTCCTGAATGAGTCAGGGCTGGTCTGAATAGACCTGTGCTGCATTTAGAGTAGGGGGAGGAAATTTCCTTGCACCTGAATGGGCCTGGTCTGCCTTATACAATGCTCTCTCCACCTTCTGCTGGGAAGCTGGACCAGAGAGGACAGAACTGGTTTAGACTGAGCACAGAGCCTCTCTGCCACAAGAGAACAAAGAGAAATTGAACATAAATAGTGGGGCCCAGACCCCAGAACTTCAGAATACTTCTGGACTCAAGAGGAACCTCTGCCAAGGAAAAGAGCTGGGAGAACTGAAGGAGAAGTACTGCCCTTTTGCTGTGTGCTGTCTAGGGTTGGCCTGCAGTGACTGTATCTGCCAAGGAGAGGACCAAGACTTTGCTGTATGCTGTGAATCCTGCTTGAAGAAGATCTCCAAGGGCTTGGTGTAGAACTTGCCTCCTGTTCTGAAGTCTCAGGGAAACAAAGGCTTCATTTCCCCTGTCCTCCTGCATCTGGAACTGCTGTTTCAGCTGCTACAGAGGGAAATTGTAACACTGACGCCCGCGAGCGATGCCATGACCTGCAACAAAGGCGTGGGCACAGCTCGTGAAGAGCACGATGCAATGCCCCGACTTACACCGCAGCCCCAACGCCTGCGGGCGCAGTACCATATCAACTCAGACGTCGTCACTGAGGCTGCTGCCTGCACCGGAGCCAAGGGAACTGCATGTGACGCTCATGACACTCCGCCCGACTTGCACCACAGCCCCGACCTCATCGACGCCGGTGCTTCATCATCGCAGAGCCGATACAGGATGTGGGTGACTTCCTGAATCCATTGACAATGCACCGTTGTAAGTAACCGGCGCCTTGCTGCCATGTGACATCACCTCCCGGCAACAGTAAGGAACCGTTGCCTCAACTGCCCGACAACTGTAAGGAGCCGACGCCTCACCTCCGCTGGGGTCATACGGAACCGACATATCACCTACCCTGTGGTCGTAAGGAACCGACGCCGCCTGGCGCCATCGAAGCATCACCTCCCCAACGCCATGCTTTGCTTTCATTGTTTGCCAAGGTATTGTTCTTTGGGGGATCTGTGTGACTCCACGCCCGACACCGCTCACCTCACGGTCTCACTCACTACTTTGGATTTTCATCTGTCACAACGTCGTAATAGCTCCAGGTGGAGTTATTTGTTGCTACAAGCTTTACTTGTGTGAATAACCTATTTTTGAGAATATCTTGGTATATGTATTGTGGATTTTTGTCAATTTGGTCTTGTTTTGTTTAGATAAAGATTACCTATTTGTTTTCTAAACTGCTCTGATGTCCATTTGTAGTGTCTTCAGTGTATTACTGTTTGTGTGCACAAATGATTTACACACTGCCTCTGAGATAAGCCTGTCTGCTTGTGCCAAGCTACCAAGGGGGGGAGCAGGGGTTGTCTAAGGGCATAACTCCCTTACCCTGACTAGAAGCAAGGGTCCCTACTTGGACAAAGGTGCAAACCATTGCCAATTAGAGACCCCCATTTATAACACCCCATTAAAACCTTTTAGCCTCAAACATAGCATTCATCTATAGCAGAACCAGACTTAATGAGGTTGGATACTTGATGTCATGGCACTGCATTATCCTTAAGCTTTATTATTAATATTTACAACCACGTGAAGCCACCAAAATGTAGACAATGTAGCAAGTGATGTAGTACTTTTTTAGTCAGGCTTGACCATGTGTTGTAGTCCTCCCAGAGATAAAAAAGGGTCCCAACGTTTAGACAGTGGGTTTTAAGTCCTGCTATCTGTGTACCTTTGTAGAGGAGCATGTGATCGGGTGTGAATGCGGACGTTTTCGGATTTTATTCAATGCAAGCTACACTATGTCTGGGCTACTAATCTATCGCCCGCCAGGTCCCTCTAAGGAGTTTAGAGCCACTCTCATTGAAACTGTAAGCCCCCGAGCTATGAGAGCTGCTAATTTCAGTGTTATCGGGGACTTGAATCTGCACCTTAATAGCTCTCAGGATATGGAAGTCATCAATTTTTTAGCCGATCTTGCGGCGTGTCAACTGAGCCAACGGGTTCAGGGCTCCACGCACTCTGCAGGTCATCTATTAGACCCCGTTTTTTCCAATCTGTCTTCCCTTACACTCCACGCCCCTTTACCGGTGTGTTGGTCGGATCATTTCCTAATATCTATGACACTGGCAGAGGTTGAGCCGGTCAAGAGGGTACCTGAGAAGTTTTCTCTTAGGCACCCTTGGCACAAATTCAACATTGATCAATTCCATGATCTCATCTCTACTACCACGTTTAAGATGCCAGTCGACCCAGAGGCGGCCGACAGAGCATTTTCGGGCTGGATCTCCCGCTCTCTGGACTCCCTGGTCCCCGCACGGTGGTCTAAATGTCGAAGTACCAAATCAAGTGCATGGTACAATGACAGGCTAGCCTCCATGCGTAAAGGCTGTAAAAAGCTGGAACGTGCATGGAGAAGAGATTATGACCCTATTCTAAAGGGATGTTACCAGGTGGCCATTAAGAAATATCACAGGGCGATTCAGTCCGAGCGGGCAGCTTATTATTCGGACGAAATCAGGAATAGCAGCAACCCCTCCAAAAGTATTTTTTCAATAGTGAAAGACCTTAAAACCTCTGCAGATGCTACAACACCTTCAATATCATCCGATGTGCAATGTGAGGCCCTTGCCTCCTCCTTTGTGGAGAAGGTGGAAACTATATATAAATCTTTCCCTCTATATGTAGCATGTCCGGGTCCTGTGTCTAGACCCTCTGGCAAGCATACTTTGGCTGTTTTTCTGCCAATCTCTCAAGAGGAGCTTGCTGTGCTCTGTCGTAAGATCAAATCGGGTTCTCCTGCTGACCCTCTCAGGCCGGACCAATTTCTGAAATCTCTGTCCGTGCTTCTACCATCCTTGAACCAGATGATCAATCTGTCCTTGTCTACATCTATTGTGCTTAGATCCTGGAAGCAAGCTAGGGTGGTCCCTTTGTTAAAAAAGCCCAACCTTGACACTGAGAAATCAGAGAACTTTCGACCCATCTCTCTCTTGCCCTGGGTCTCCAAGATCTTGGAGGCCTACATCAACTCCATGCTGACAGGTAATCTGGAGGAGAACAACATATTGGACCCCTCTCAGAATGACTTTCGGCCGGGCCACAGTACGGAGTCTGCCCTCCTAGCTGTGACCGAGCATCTGAGGGGGGCTCTAGACGAGGGTCGCACATCGGCACTGATTTTGTTAGATCTCAGTGCCGCATTTGACACGGTCTCCCACCAGATCCTGCTGCAGAGGTTGAAGGAGGCAGGCATCGTGGATTCTGCCCTGGAGTGGTTCGCCTCCTTTTTAGCGGAAAGGACCTTCCAGGTTGCAGTCCCCCCATTTGCCTCCAAGATTCATACCATCAAATATGGGGTACCGCAGGGCTCTGCCTTGAGTCCAACACTGTTTAACCTATATGTTCAATCGTTAGCAGTGTTGGCCAAGAGCAGAGGGCTCACAGCAGTGTCATATGCGGATGACACACAGTTGGTAGTGGCACTCTCGGATGACTCTGTGCAGGATGCATGTAAGTTTCGGAGAGATCTTGAGGTCATCTCTGAGTGGATGACTGCCAACTGTCTCCAGCTCAATGCCAACAAGTCAGAAGTACTGTTGGTTGGGAGAGACCCTGAGCTGTGGAGCGAGCGCTGGTGGCCTGTCACCTTGGGCTGTGCACCCGCCCCCAAACAGGTGGTAAAAAATCTGGGTGTGTGGGTTGACTCTGCCCTTAGCTTTCAGACGCAAACAAAGAAAGTAGCAGCAACTTGCTTTGGCATCCTACGGGGGCTCAAACCGTTGCTAGGGTTTTTTGAGGTTATTGTTCAGGATTCCATCCTGTCCAGATTGGATTATGCCAATTCGCTATATTTGGGATCCAACAAGGCGGAAATTGCAAGATTACAAAGGGTCCAAAACGCTGCGGCGAGAACTTTACTGGGTTTGCCCAGGACATGCCCTACCACTTGTGCAGTCCGTCAGTTACATTGGTTGCCTGTGGCCAAACGTATAGAGGTTAAGGTCCTTTGCATGTCTTTTAAAATTCTTAATCTCTCCTCTCCAGGCATTTTGGCCAATCTGCTCACACTCTATACCCCCTCCCGTCAACTCCGGTCAATGGGGCAGCATCTGGCGGTTGTCCCGCGGGTGAGGAGGGCTCGTGCTGGTGGTCGTTCCTTCTGTGTATTGGCAGCCAAACTTTGGAACGCGCTCCCCATCGGCATTCGCAGCTTAAAAAATTACCTGGCATTCCGTAAGGCAATCAAAACTCACCTCTTCCCTCCATTGTAGGCCGCTTGTGTTGTCTATAGTTCTGCAGTTTTCTGCTATCAGCGCTGGGACACCCCTTTGCCGGGGCAGCTGTGCGCTATATAAAAAGGCATTACATAACATAACATAACAATGCTCTCTAACTTCTTTCCTCTGAAATTGTCTTGGTGACCCTTCCATGGGTTCAGTAAAAAGGATCCTCACAACTCCTGATCAGACCTTGAGCTTACTGGTTTCAAGGATTCTACTGAACCAGCTCCATCCACCTCAGTCCCCTCCCCAGAAATGGACAAAGTTGAACATGAGCCATCTGAGGAATGCCTCTCACTAATCCACTTATACTCTTTGAGGAAGATTGATGTTTCTTTGATTCCATCACCCTCAGCACACCCTTCCACCAAGACTGACTCTTCAAGGTCAACACAAAGATTTTCTTCCTTTCGAGCCACAAATAATTAAGACATTCTTAAAGTGTTTGTGCAGTAGTAGACAGTTAAAGAGAGCTCAGCCCCTAAGCAAACCAAGATAAGTATATTGTAGTTAGTCTGCCTACTTTACTATAGTGATACCCAGTTCTTGTTTCAGAAAGGTACCTTATTGCAAAAGCACTGTGCTAGAGCAACTCAAAATGAAGGCAATTTTCTTCTCCTAACTCCTAGTCAGCTCTTCCCAAAACTCCACCCAAAGCTGGACCACTTTTAAGGACTTGACATTGAGGAGTTCTGTTGATTTCTCTTTCTGATTGCTCAAGGAAAGCTCCGACTCCTCTCAGTAGACACAGTGCCAACCCGCACAGAATAGTATACATGAAATGTGTCAAGTTTTTCCTTAAGAGGGTCTCAGTTAGAAGGTTATATACAAAAAGGGTAAGAAACCTCCTTGGTAAGCTTGCCACACTTGACTGGAGCTGAGACAATGAAGTGATCAGCAAGGTAACAAACTTGATCAAACATAATGGAGATGTGAAATATTTTGCCATAAATATAGAATTTGAATTCAGAAGAGGTTCCAACTGCTAAAAGTCAAAACCCGGGCCAAAATAGTAGCAAAGAAATAAAGAATGCAACTAGAAATTAGGGAACAAATGCATTTTGGTTCATTTTCCTCTTGTGATTGCCTCTCTTGTGTGCTTCAAACAGAAGCTGATTGCAGAGTAAAACGCTCTACTACATCTTGGTTTAGAAACCTCAGGTAGCATCCCATGAGCTGAGGCACCTTCTTGGAATTCATGATATCTTTTGCCATGCGAAGACACTCAAGATTCCTCACCTGTCCTTTATGTATGCACCCCAGAGCATGACCACTTCCTTCAAAGTGTGGCATAATCTTCTTCTTTCAGAAAGCATTATTCCTCCAAAATTCAGTATGGCTGAAATCTCAGCATAAAGCCAGAACTAGTCACACCAACCTCCAGTATGGCTCATTTCCATTGCCCTCCCTCTCCCACCATCTGAATATTCCTGCCTGAAGCCTGCCATCCGGCTGGGTCCGAGGGGCTGGGGGGTAGATGACCTGGCCTGCCCTGCCTGTACTATTTCACATTTGAAGATTCAAGCTTTACAACCCCAACCCCCTGCTCTGGCATTCCTGTGTAGTCGGGCTCTCTCTACCATATAGCCTCTCCCTCGGTGAGCCACTTATCACTTCATCAAATCAGCCAGGCTAATCCTATTAACTCTGACCAATCAGGGAAGAGGGCGGGATGACTGAATTTTGGCTTACAGACAAGGACGTCGTATGACTTTTTTTCTGTAGACATTTCAGGAAATTCAACAATGACATATTTATCAATATTATTCTTCTAAGTCCTTGAAATATATTATTTTTAATTCTTAGCAATATTTATGCATGCATAACCTATTGCCATGTTATCCTATGGGGATAGGCATCTACAATGGGGAAACTTCAATGTGAAATTTCTCTAACATCAGGGCATATAAAACATATTTTATAAGGCCCTTGCTATAGTTTGAGGACCCCCACCCCTAGGGCACCTAGGGGAGACTTTAGGGGTCCTGAATATGCAAAAAATAATGTATATCCTCACTCTGCAGGGCTCCTAGAACCAAAGCCGATTTTGTGAGGCACTTTACTACAATGGGGAAAGTGAAAGGTGTAATTTCTCTATCCCCAGGGCATATAACATATATGATATAAGGGCCCTCCTTATAATGACATGACCCCCGCACCCACCCATGGGACACATAGGGGAGACCCTGTGGGTACCTTAGATGCCAAAATATTGTAGTTTATCACTTTTTAAGTGCCCCTGCCACCAAAGTCAAGTTTGGGCATAATCTACATTTAAAATCAGTACTGCAGCACAGGGCTGCTTTTAAAACAACCTCAGGCTCTCAGGAGCGCACACATATAAGTACAGAAAGGGCTGCTGGCCTTTAAACTGCCATGCCCTATTATATATTAGGGACTGATAGATATATTTAATCCCCCTGCCCTATTATCTACTAGAGATTTATAGGGTAGGCCATGCTAATTATAAGTGGACCCTAATATATAGTGCACCCTCATGTATGTGTGTATTTTTACTGTGTTTTCAACATAGCACTGGCCCTGAACTTGGTTAGACAGAGACCAGGGACAGTCAGAGTCAGTTACCACCAGTACCAGTCAGCAAAAAATGGGGGTGCACAGGGCACACAGACTTTGTAACTGTATTTATATTTGACCACCATTTTGAACTAAACTACAAGTCGCAGAATACAAACCTAACTGCACTCAATGAGCTATAGTGAGATGTGAAATGGAACAAATATAGGGTCAGATGTAATAACATTAGGAATAGCGATTCCCTAGTTGCGATTATATCTGAATAGCAGTTAAGAAATCGCTATTCCCGAAACTTTTTATTTTAAAAATAAATATTCGAAATGGGTCATAAATAGACCTACATCATGAATATTAATGAGGTAAGCATAATTTGCAACCCACTAGGTATGACCACCATCAGAGAGACAGTGGTCTGCTTGAGACAGTAGACCACAATGTCTGAGATTGCTTTTGTTTGGACATGTACTGTTAAGTATTACATTACCTTGTAGAGAGAATCTCCTACATTAGTTTTTAAGTACTCCTTGGGCTACCTTCACCTTAGGATAACATTGGGTTACCTTCCTACATTTAATAGTTGCTAACCTTTGATTAAGGACATGTTAACAGTTCTGCCCAGATTTACAAAACTCTCATGCAACGTAGCGGAGCACCCAAAGTTGCTGTACTGTGTTGCATGAGAGGGAGAGAGAAGGGCAGCATCATATCTACAGAGGTATAGCACTCTCCTCCTCTCTTCCTAGCGCCGGTGCAGAATTCGGCTGCCTAGGGCCATGCACAAACCATTGCGCTATAACACAATGGGTCTGAGTGAGTCTTGCATAGGTTTTGTACTGGAAGGATACCCTACACTATGCTTAGACTGACTTTACAATTTTTCCCACTTTGTGCGTTTGCTGCACAGTGCAGCACACTTGCAAAGTTGGAAAAGAATGGAGAAATGAAAGCATTTCTTCTTTAAATGCCTGCTTCCATTAATTTTTGGTGCAAAAGCCTGTCTATTGTTAATAAAAGGAATTTGCATTACATACCATGAGTGGTAGAATAGGAACACTCATGTACCACCCATGGAAAGCCTCCTTGAAACAGAGTGGTTTCCGTTACTTTTTCTAATAAACCAATGCAAATTTCAAATTGTATTGGTTTGTATATCCCCAAAAAGATTTTCATCGGGTCTGTGTTAAAAAAACCAATGTAAACCTGATGCAAAACCTTTGCAAATTTGGGCCTTTTATTTGGTGTTTGAGAAATAGTAATTTAAAAAAATCTTCAATGGTAAAACTGAATTTTAAGTTACAATATTGAAAATGCCACTTTTAGAAAGTAAGCATTTTTCTGCCCTAACTATTTGGTGCCTGCAGCCTGTTCCTGGATTACATGACTGGTAGTAGGCAGTTGGACTTTGTTTATTCCTTGGAGACAGCAACACAGTAGAGAGATTAGGTGTGCCTGGATAGGCCATCACATATACAGAAGACGGACTGCTGTGCTGCCCTGCTGCCAGAAAGACTGTTACTCTGCTGCCTTGCTGCCTGCTGCCCTACTTCATCCCAGGCTGAAGTGACTTCAGGGATCAGCTGACTGACTTCCTATTCTGAGCTAAAGAAATATAACAAGCTCCAGAGGCATCCGTCTAACTGCCCAGCTGACCTGCTGCCTGGACCTGCAACTGGGCCTGCCTAGGCCCTGCTGGCCTCTGCTAGAGTGGGTTCCTGATCTCCAAGAGGGGCCTCTCGGGTGGTGGCCCTTTGGTGTGGCATCATTTGAGCTCCCTCTCAAAGAAAAGGAGAAATCCTGAAATTTTAGGCTCTTCATGACAAATGGGGCTGTTCGAACCAAGTTCTTGCCACCCACACCAGCTGCAAACGCAAAGCTCCAATGAACCCGTCTTTTCATGCTACAGGGACCATTAGCAATGACTGCCAATGCCAAAGCTGCACTTCATGCTACATTATCGACAGCTCGCAGTGTCCACCAATGTAAATCTCCAGCCGCGACCATCTGTGATACTCTCCCTGCTATTTGTGGTCCACTCCCCGCAAACAGAACTGTTTGCACTGGAATTTAGAGGGTAACTCTTTCAGCTGGACTAACCTTGTCCCTTTATCCATCATGGTAGAAATGAACTTGTGACTTTCACGTGGTCTTGCATGACCAGAAAACCGTGAGTGGTGCTTTGTGCTTTTATGAGCTGTACTTACCTGAACTATTTAAAATTGCATAACTCCAATTCTACTAAGGGGAGTTATGTTGTTTGGTGTCAAATAATTTATTATATTTTAATCGATTTTTCTAAATTGGTGTGGGATTTTTCCTTGTGTTTTTACTTTATTATTGTTTTTGTCCAGAATAACTATTTTGCACATTGCCTCTAAGTTAAGCTTGACTGTTTCTGCCAAGCTCCCAGAGGGTTCGGGGATTGCGGCTGTTGCTTGAGCAGGGTTAGCACCCCACTCAACCAACCACCCAATTTGTCACATTGTTGATCAGGGGTAGAGTTCAGTATTTGTGTTTCTGCAGTGCCACGCATTGATTTGTGAAAACCTAAAATCTCATGTAAGTAATTTGACACCAGATTGGACCTCTTTTTAAACTCTTTTTAGCTTTCGATTGGCTTTTTTCTCCTTTTTCCAACTGTAAATGCCCTACCTTCCTTTTTTGTACCACGGAGATAGAGCTGCTCGATGTTGACATCCTCACCAGGGCTGAGCTGCAGAAGCACTGCAAGGAAAGGGAGCTGAAATGAGGCAAGAAAGCCAGCTAGCCCTCAGAACTTATGAAGAAATCAAGAGGTGGCCGCCCACCTCAGAGGCGAGAACCCTGAGGGGGAGGGACATAACTTGAATGTGTGGAGAAAGAGGACCTAAACCTGAGTCCTGAGCTGCAGGAGGAGCACAATTCACCCCCAGAGGATGTCCATGAGGGGGCAGGAATCAGTGTGTCTGCCCGTGGTCTGTGGCTAGAGGATCCTGAGGAAAGAGAGGGAGCTCAAAATGCACTTGGCGCAGATAAAGCTGGAAGCAAAGGAGAGAAAAGATGAGGCAGAGAGAGCCCTGGCCATAGAGAAGCTGAGGCAGAGAGATCCTTGGTTGGAAAGAACGTCTACAGACACATGCAATGGGGCTGAAGAAGCTGGAGCTTAAAGTCAGGCAAGCCTCAGAATCCAGCAGCAATAGTGGTAGCAATACCCCAGTGTCCACTGCAGAAAAGAGAGTCCACATCCCAAAGGATCTGGTGAATAACATTGTTGTGGGAAATGACATAGACAACTGGTTTGAGGCCTATGAGGTTGCTGTAGAGATACACTAAGTCCCCAAGGAAGAGAGAGGGGCCAGCATCTGGAGGCATATTCCCAATGAAGGGAGAGATGCCCAGTTAACCCTAGCAAAAGGGGACAAGATGAGGAATCCCCTCATGAAGGTGGCACTGACCAGGAAATATGGGCTCAACCCAGAGAGATTTAGGCAGAAGATCAGGGACAACCAGAAGCTGCCAAAGCAGACCTGGGTTGATTGTGTTGATCAGTTTTGTGAAGCACTGGATGGTTGGGTAAAGGGCAGTGAAGTGAATAATTCCAAGCAGCCATGCAATCTGATTGCTAGAGAGCTCATGTGCAGTCTTTGTTTTACAGAACTGTGCCAACACCTGGGAGTAACCCCAAGAAGGTTGGTCCAAGTTCCCCCAGCAAAGTGAGGGTAAGGTCAAGGAAGACACAGACAAGTCCCGGAGTAAAATAGGGCAAAGGGTTCTCATGCCCCTTCTAAGAAGCTGGAAGGGTTCTGATGAGTCATGACCCTTGGTGTCCTATTATCAACCCCACTGCTTTGAGTGCTCCCAGTTAGTACACAAGCAGGGGACTCTATCTGTACTAAGAAGCCACTCACTGGCGGGACCTCTCTGAAGGGTCCTCTACAGGGGTGGTCCATATGGCCTCAGGTGTAAGTAGTCCCCAGGGGCAGGAGGTAGACCATGATCTGATCTCCCTTAGTTGGGAGGTGGACACAGATGGTAGACTTGAGATCCCTGAGGGTGAGAGTTGTGACTTCCATCAGGTCAAGGTGAATGGGGTCCCAGTCACTGCTCTGAGGGACACTAGAGCCAGCTAGATCGTGGTTGTGGAAAAGCTGGTTTTCCTAGAGCAGTACACCAGCCAGGTGTGTAAGGCAACTCAGGCCCAGAGGCAGGACTTTTTCCACTCCACTGCCCTGGTATCCCGGGGGTGGGGAGGTGACCCAGAGAAGGGTTGTAGTTAATCCCCAGATGCACAAAGACTGTATTCTGGGAAATGAGTTGCCCCAATTTTCAGGAGAGCTAGGAAGGTTGACTGCCCAGGGTGCCCTGACAGCTCAGATTTCTGGGGGTACCACTCTCAAGCGGAGGGTAAAAGGCCAAAATGGAGGGCCATGGGGAGGAATAACTCACCTCTTACTCCTGTTCAGCCCCAGGGTACAGACCGTGTGCTGGATAGACAATCTTAGACTACAACCCCAAAACATTTAGGGAGATGAGTAGAAGTTATACCTAACATCTGGGGCTGTTACCGCCCGCTCTGAGAAACCTCAGAGGTCAGAGATCCCTGGGTTGCCTGGGCATGGTTCTGGACATTGACATCTGTTAGTGGCCTCTGTTGGTTGTTATCCTTATGAGCAGAGTTTTCCTTGGGATGGGGACCGAATTCTGATCTAAGTGGTGGAAGGGGCCACATCACTTTGTTGGCCATGGTTCTACTGTCTGCCTAATGGGATGCCTCTATAAGCAAGTTAAGGTTAGGTGCTGCATAGGTTGTGTACAACAGGTGAGGAGAAGGATTTCCCACAGGTCAGTTCAGTGGTTCAGCAGAGTGGACCAACTGAGTTGAGACGGGTGTAGAACTGGCAAGTGCTTCTGCAGTAGAGGGCCATTATCCACGTTCTATCAACTGAGCAGGGTAGCCCATCAAGGTACTGGTTAGTGTACCCTGGTTTTAGTCAGGAGTGGGTCATGTAGGACATGGCCCTCTCTGCAGGGGCACCCCCGAAACGTTTGCCTTCAACCCTTCTATTTGTGCAAAATGTGTTATGGTGGCTAGCCAGTATTAATGTGCTTGTGCTCACTGCCTAAAACATGGTAACACTGGCTTACTACTGATTGACATATTTAATTTACTTATAAGTCTCTACTAAAGTTCAGAGGGCCTGTAAGTTAAATGCTACTCTTGAGCATGCAGCACTTATTGGGCTTCCCATTTAATTAGCCCCATAAAACGTGTCCCAGGTCTGCCATTGCAGTCAGATTGTAGTTTTAAATTGCTAATTAAGCTGGGTCTGGTGGCTCAGTGGACTAAAGCAGCCACTGCAGGGGCCTGTGTTCGACCTCATGGTCACAGGTTCAAATCCCGGCGGGTCCACTCAGCCTTTCATCCATCTGAGGTCGATAAAATGAGTACCATTGAGTTGGGTAACAATAAACATCTGTTATTCAGCGCCAAGATGCCTACGGGTAATTGTGCGCTTTACAAATACACATGTTATGTTATGTTAATTTAACCTGGCAAAATAAATCCCTTATCTCACATATGAGCAACCGGTTGTAGGAAAGGCAGAGAAGAAACAGTGTCCAATGAGGGCACCTCTTAGCTGCCCCATGGTGGTATCCAAAGATATTAGAGTAGATGCCTCACTCACTTAATCGTGACATGCTTCATCATCTTCGCCTATGCACGCCCTGGTAGGATGCGATCTGAGTAGCAGCAATCCGTAGGTGAGGTGGAGGTACCAATATCTTGACGAAAGTCTGACTGTAGGATGGCACCAAATACTTATGACCTTCGAACAACCCTGAGAAAGGTTATCTTCCACTGATGAAGTATCGGCCCAGGTGAGAGCACTAGGCCTCATTTATATGCATGGAATGCACGTGTAGCATAAGCAGGGATAGACACACACAGCCCTGAAGGCCCAGATCTGATTGGACTTCTTGCAAGGGCTGAAACATGTTGGCAATATAAAAATCAGGGTAAATTGATCAATCAGAACCCTGTAATATATTTGAATCATACCCCAAGTATCCTACCAATTAATAATTTTGGGGGGTATACTGTGAGGTATATTTAAAACTTTTTCTACTTTGATCTTGATTCCTGCATTATCCAGCTAGAAATTATCTAAGACACTCACTCACATTATCTAAGACAGTTCAGTCCCCCATGATGGTACCATCCTACCAGGGTGTGGATAGGCGTCACTGATGAAGCATTTCACGATAAAGTGAGTGAGGTGTATGCTTCAATATCTTTGAAACCCAGTGGGACAGTTAAGAGGTGCCCTCATCTTAGTGTGAGAATAAAATAAACCCCTTGCCAAGCCTTAAATTTCCCTTTTATTACATATTAGCCACCCCTAAGGGAAGGCCTAGGTAGCTGAAAGGGCAGGGTGCATTGTAATTAAAAGGTTGGAAGTGTTCTTTAAAGATTTACATGTATTGGTAGTGAGAAACTCCTAGATTTGTTTTTCACTACTGTGAGGCCTATCTCTCCCATAGAATAAAATTGGTTTGCCTTATTACATTAAATAACTGCTAACGTTTGAATAGGAACAGGTGAGCATTCTGTGTTTGTTGTCTGAGAAATTGTAATTTAAAACCCTCTTTAATGGTAAAGTTGTATTTCAAGTTATAATTTTGACAATGACACTTTTAGACAGTTGGCATTTTACTGCCCTTTTATTTGGTGCCTGTAGCTTTTTCCTGGGTCACATGACTGGATGTAGTTGGCAGTTGGAATTTGTTTATTCCTCCCAGACAGCCACACAATATAGGGATTAGGTGTTCTGTAATGGGACATCACTGGCAGGATGGAGGGCAGAGCTGGGCACAACCCCACTTGCAAATAAATAGGCAACGCCCTGCCTTCAAACAAAGGACTTGCCACCACTGCATTGTTCATGCAGCCAGCCAGGGCAGGGGAAGCAGAAAACGTCTAGGGGAATTCTAAGTCAATTCTCTAGAAACTGTTCCTACTTCAAAGAAGGCACAGGTGTAAGAATAGGACCCTTAGATTCACTCTCCAGCACTTCTGGACCTCTGAATACTACAGAAAAAGGGCTGTCCTGCTGTCAGACGGACTGCTGCTCTGCTGCCCTGCTGCCTGCTGCCCTACTTGCTGAGAAGGAAGACTGGACCTGCACCATTCATCCCAGGCTGAAGTGACTCCTAGGGTCAGCTGACTGATCTCCTTTTCTGAGCTATGGTAGCATAACAAGTTCTAGAGACCTCTCTGCATCTGCCCAGCTGACCTACTGCCTGTCTGAGCTCTGCTGGCCTCTGCTGGAGTGAGTTCCTGATCTCCAAAAGGGGCCTCTCATGTCCTGGATGCACGGTGTGGCATCAGTTGTCTTCCTCTACAAGAAAAGGAGAAACCCTGAGGTTTTAGGCTCTTCATGGCCACAAATGGGCCTATTCATGCCAAAACCTTGCTGCCTGCGCTGACCGCCAACATGAAGCTCCGGTGAACTCGACTCTTTGTGCTACAGTGACATCCAAAGATGACCAGCAATGCGAAAGTTGTATTTCGTGCTACAGCATAGACAGCCTGCGGTGACCGCCAATGAGAATATCCAGCCACATCCTCTGTGACAGCCAACAGGATCTTCGTGCTACAGCAATGACTGTCCACAACGCTCAGTTGGTTCTTTGCACTACAGCGACAGCCATCGGTGATACTCTCCCTGCGCCTAGCGGCCCCCTCCACTGCGAACCAAATTCTTCTCACTGAACTTTAGAAGGTAACTTTTTCAGAGGGACTAACCTGGTACTTGTTTCCAACCCGCGCGTCACCATGGTTGGCCTTAAAATTGGACTTTCAGCCAATCTCGCACGACCAGATGACTGTGAATGGTGCTTTGTGTTTTTAGCCGACATGCTTACCTGAACTCTTTAAAACTGCACACTTCTGGTTCTACTGATTGGATTTTTGTTATTTCTTTTCTGTGTGAAGTTATGGCTCGTTCCATAAAAAAGGTCAAACGCATTTAAAAATATATATATTTAAATTTTTGGCATACTTATTTATTAAATATCCCATAAAAGGCTGACTTTTTTTTGGGATAAATATACATGAACAGTAACTTTTAGAAAGCCGTACTTTTTCTGCCTGAGATTCTAGTAGGCTTATTAGCATTAGCCTGCCTGCATCTGGTCCCATGTCAGTGGTTCTTCTTTGAGGTGCGAAATAGTGCTCCCAGAGCAGAAACCTTGTCTTAGGCCTTGCAGGGTAGCCTGGATGAGGTCAGTGACCCAGTACAACCAAACACAGGCATTTGAGAAGGGTCCAAGAACTTCACTAACTTGAAAGGTGCGAAGGTGAAGCTTGTTCATTCATAGTTTAGTAGTAAGGGAGGCTTGAAGAACAGGAATCTTTTGATTCTTGGATACATTTTATCCTTATTGGCTCCATTCTCAGTGGAAAATGGAACAAGCTCCAGAATCAGCATGGTGTGGTTGGGTGGGAGGGTACAGCTCATTGCCCTAGATACACCTCTATTTCGATAAAAATATTGCAGTTTGGGAAAATTTACAGTAAAGCTAACAGTATGTAGTGACAGACAAGGTAGAATTACCATTAAGAACATTTTTGACATTGGTTAGGGACTGCTCAGGAGTCACCACCACTCATTAGATAGTGAACTGAACAAAAGTAGCACCTCACCCCTGTTCTTCAGAATACAACTTGACCTGCAGAAGAAAATCATATAACTGGGCAGGCTCTCTGTGACCTGTCTGGAGGCCTGAAGGGATGGAAGTTCTCCCACTTTTATCCAGGACTCACATGTAGATTCCAACTGTCAGTTTGCTGGCCTCCTGTGGGGTTACAGTGATATCAAAAGCTGCAAGAGGCCTTTTGTTGAAGTGGCACGCTGGCCAGTAGCATGGGGACCCTGACTGGACAGGATTGTGCTGTCGGCCTCTGCATGAATGGGTTCTGGATTAAAAGTGCTGTCCCTGAAGTCGTGGGAGCCTTATAATTGATCAGGAGGGGCTACTCAGAAATGCTGAAAACTTTGAGACTTTGAAAATATTTGCCCTTTGAAAGGCTGGTACTAGCTACCCAAGGGTATTTTTCAAAGGTATTGCCTGGGTGGGCAAGAAAATCAGGGTAATCAAGCTCCAAACATTTTACCCTTGGAAGAAGACTTCAATGGACCTTAATTGCTAAGGTTTCTGGCTTCAGCGCAACCTTCCCATAAACAGCTTCCAAGATTGACCCCAAGGTTTTTTCGAACTCCAATAAAGAGACTAAGGGCTTGATTTAAAGTTTAGCAATTCACCGCTATTTCCTATGCGATGGAAGGACAGATTTGTCCATCAGGCTGTCAGGTAACCAGCCACAGTCTTTAAGGTTGTGTCTGTCAGCCCACCATCCCACATGGCAGAGGAAAGTCTGTTGTTAGTCCTTCAGTCCTCCTCCTCCTTTACTTATTTCCATGTCCTCTGCCAACAGTTGACCCTCCATCAAAGCTGGTATGGTTCTAATTTGTCTGCCATATTGTCCATTGCCACAGTGAGCCAGAGGGACCCTCTTGGCAGAGGACAACAATGGTGGATGTTGTTAACAATGGAAGATGTGTCCATCAAGGTTAACAGATGCATCTGTCAGCATATACCCAATCCAAATCAACTCATTAACAATATTTGCAGCTCTCACTACAAAAGGGGCTCCTGAAAACACACAAACTATTTACCACTCACAACACACAGCAGCATTCAAGCTCTTGTTCGGAACCATGTCACAATAATTGTGATGGTGGATGAGATAAATAGGTTGCATCCTTGGATGTTTGCAGCTGTGGTGCAGACAACAACCATGAGCCAGATAAGTAAGTAAGTAATTTTAGTTTTGCATAGTTAATTAAAACCAGTACAATACAACCAAGTTAAACAAAAGTAGGATAACATACATTAAACTGCACCTAAAATAATATGCTGGCCACTTAGCCAGCTAAGGGGAAGTAGGGCCAGAATACTGGATAAGGTGAATTCAGTCTCTAATACCAGACTCTCACAATAGAACTTCTGCAAGTGGTGGCATGGTCTGTGGAGGAGAATGTAAGGCACACCAAAATGCTTTGGTAACTGGTGGTGGTTCTCCCAGGCCACTTAACCTCACATCCTGGAAGGAGGCGATTTTGTCCAGACTACACACTTAACATATTCTGGAAAATTCCAGCTAGAGTGTACAATGGTCATTACAAACATAATCTCTTGCTCAGCAAAAAATTCTCCCTCTCATCACTCTGGAACCTCTACTCCCTAACGGAAATTTATATACTAATGACAAACTATACCTGCAAGCATGCTGCCTGAAATCTTTTGCAACTCACCCCATGCCCTATACAATCACAATCTACCATTTACTCACTCTGGAACACCATCCTCCTAAACACAACTCACATTAGAAACCCATTACAATAGGTGTGTGCCACAAATCTCCACCTTCTTTATGCTAAGGAAACATATATCAAGTTACTTGTCTCACCATAAAGAGCACCCACTCTAATCACTGTAGGAGAACACATACTAACGATGAGGGGCATTAAAGTGCCACATGAAAAATAACCAATAACACACTATTGTGACACACATGCTTCTCACTTATAACAGTGACTAGGTAATAGGAGGGAAGCTGCAAGTTCTCCTCTACTTTCAAAGAAAACTCCATAACCTCACCCCAACTGCATTGAAGTAGAAGTAGAGGGTGATAGCTAACTTTCCCTCCACGACACTGCCAAGCAGGCTTCACCTGCCAACCAGAATGGTACAGATTTATGACTCGACTGCAGCCCTGAATAGCTATGGTGAGCACAGCCTGCAAGCGTAAGGCATACTAATGGTTGCTGCTGCCCAGTGAATATGTGAGAATATAAACCAAGACTAAAGTCACAGAGACTTCTTAATGCCTGAAAGAGTAGTGCTGCTCCTGCACTGTGTATCTTGTATAATAGCCCAGATAATACAAATTGGGTTGGATTGAGTGACAATGATGCAGCAAACCTAGTTTTCAAGCATCCACTAAAAATATTGTTTATTTGCTAGTTTTTTAAGTTTGTGTAGGGATGTGTTTTTATTGACATAAAATATGTGCCTTTACTCAAAAATAAGCACTGGCCTGAACAATTATTTCATTGCTTCTGTGGGTGTTTGTTCAGACACTAACATCCCTGGGAAGCATCAGACTGCTCACCATTGCTACCACAGACAGTCAAATGCTGCAGGGTGTTGGAAGGTGGGTTATAGGGAGTGGTAGGTAGGCACCTAACACAGCAACAAAGCCACCAACACAGCACTGCGTCCTAAATAGGATTTCTATAAATTAGTCCCTTGCTCATCCCTTGGTAGCTGACACGGAGCAATAAGGCTTAACTTAGGAGGCAGCATGTAAAGCATGTAAAAACACCAATACAGTAAATAAGTAAGACACAGCACACAATAAAAATCCCACACCAATTAATAACAATAAGAACTATTTTCAACTTTAAATTGACATCCAAACCATGAAAATATAGGGACCAGGAGACATGAATTGTTAAATATTAAACACGTTCTGGTGCTTAGAAACCAATATCGCCACTTCTCGATGTCTGGTCGTGCTTGACCGGGACAAAGTCAAAGTTTGAGGCTGACCGTGATGGATCTCTGCTTGGATACCCCACGTGGTAGGTCTCGGTCAAAATTTTACCTTTGGACTTCGAAATTTTTCTGGAGTTTTTTCCATCGAGGGCCCTTGCTGTGCTCCACCAGTTCAGATTCTGTGAGGGTTCGCCACTTGAATTTCAGTGAGCTCATGGTCAAACTCTGGAAGTCGGACCGCCGGAGCTCTTCAGTGGGATGAACCTGGAATCCGGGCCGGGTCACGGTTGAAGGTAGCCGCTTGGCTTTTGCGGTCGGGTCGGTCACCTCCGGGTGCTGTTTTCCCCAAACTTCCTAAACGTCTGGAGGTCCTTCCAGAAGGTCTCCTGGTGGTTCCAAGTGTTCAAAACACAAATTCAAGGGTCTGGAATCTAGTAGATTGTAGTTGGCATGCTTGGACTTCACATCCCACAATGCACTTGATCAACAAAGGCTGCTGGACTCTAAACTGCCATGCCCCATTATATACTAGGGACGTATAAGTAGTTTCATCACCTGGCCCTATTATCTACTAGGTCATGCCAATTATAAGTGTGCCTCAATGTATGTGCTTGTGTATAACTTAGCACTGGCCCTGGGCCTGACTATCAGAGCCCAGGACACAGTCCCTTACTTTTGTCGTATTCTAACTAGCATCAAATCTGGCTCTCCTAAAGATCCCCTCCCCATCTCCATCCTGCAAAAATTGGATTTACCTTTACTTAATACCATTATGGAACTTCTTAATGCCTCGCTACGCGAAGCTAGGGTACCCGCGGCTTGGAAACATGCCATGGTTCTTCCTCTTCTTAAAAAAGTTAACTCTGATCCAGAAGTTCTATCAAATTTTTGCCCAATCTCTTTGCTCCCAGCTTTCTCCAAAATCTTGGAAAAACATATTAACCTCCAGTTGACACAGTTCGTTGACTCCCAAAACATTCTACACCCATCCCAATCGGGATTTAGAGCGGGCTTCTCTACGGAATCCACGCTCTTGGGAGTCACTGAAGCTATTCGCCAACGTGTTGATAAGGGAGACACTGTGGCACTCATATTACTTGACCTGAGTGCTGCTTTCGACACCGTGTCCCACACGACTCTTCTACAAGTCTTACATTCTAGGGGCATTGTCGGATCAGCACTCGAGTGGCTGTCAAGCTTCTTGTCCAGCAGGACCTTCCAGGTCTTTTCTCCTACAGCCAGCTCTAAGACCCATGCCTCGCCGTATGGAGTGCCACAGGGCTCTATTCTCAGCCCACTACTTTTTAACATCTACGTTAGTCCCCTGGCAACTATTGCTGAGGAGGCTGGGTTAACCATATATTCATATGCGGATGATACCCAGCTCATTTTCTCCTTGTCTTCCAAGGAGACTTCCAATGTATCCTCTCTCCAGGTAGGGCTGCAAAAAATAGCTGGTTGGATGCATACAAATAGGCTGAAATTAAATGGAGGGAAAACGGAACTCCTTATCATCGGTGGAAATAACGGCCTTTGGGGTCCCCAGCATTGGCCACCTCAGATGGGTGACCTCCCCAACCCCTCACAATCTATCCGTAACCTTGGTATAATCATTGATGTTCAACTGTCTATGAGACAGCAAGTGATTAAGGTCGCCTCAACTTGTTTTACAATTTTAAAATGGCTTAAAAAAATACTATGGATGCTTCCACCTCCCACGCAAAAAACTGTTATTCAGGCGCTGATCATGTCCAGACTGGACTACGGCAACGTCTTATATCTGGGCGCAAGTAAGGAGGTGTTTCGGAAGCTGCAAGTGGTCCAAAATTCTGCGGCCAGACTTCTTTGCCAGCTACCTAAAATGGCCTCTATCTCAGGTCCACTTTGTGACCTTCACTGGCTCAGGATGGAAAACCGCTCTAAATTTAAAGCCCTCTGCTATATGCATAGGATTAAAACGGGTACAGCACCACTCTATCTTTGCGCCTTGGTACACCCGTACCTCCCTGCGCGTCTCCTGAGATCCTCTAATCAGTTAAAATTTCAAGTACCTAGGATCAAACGAGCACGCATGGGCGGACGGTCTTTTGCTTTTTTAGCTCCCTCCTTATGGAATTCACTCCCTTTTCAACTACGCCATGAAACTATCTACCACAAATTCCGCAAAGGCCTAAAAACGTGGTTATTCAACCACTAGAGTTTTTCGCCCTCTTTTTACTAGCGTCAAGTCCGAAGGCGCCGGGAAACCTCCGGGTAGCTGTTGCGCCATAAAAATTTAAATAAAAAAAAAAAAAGACAGAGTCAGCTACCACCAGTTCCAATCAGCACCAAAACATGGGGGTGAATAAGCCAAAAAGGGTGACTTTCTAGCTTGCCCCCCAAACGAAAGGTAGAGGGTCAGTAACATGCACACAGGTAGTCCTCATCAGCTAATTGGAAAAACCTGGCAAAGTCCATCCGCATTGGCATGTGCAACCCCAGGTCTGTGTTCCACTCTAAAGTTCATTCCCTGTAGGGAAATGGACAACCTTAATAGCTTGGGATTCTCCCCCCTCATCTGCATAAGCCTCCTGAGAGGTCTGTGGTAAGTTTGACCTCGAAAGTGAGTACCAAACAAGTATGGTCTCAGCTTTTTCAGGGACCACAGCAAAGGCTTCCCTCTCAATGGCACTGCATTTCTTTCTCTCTGGAGAAGTCGCCTGCTAATAAAGGCAGTTAACTGAACAATGCCCTCTTCATTTACCTGTGCCAACACTGCCCCAACCCCTTGTTCTGAAGCATCTGTCTGAATGACAAATTCCTTGGTGTAGTCAGGGGCCAGCAACACTGGGGCTAAACACATAGCCTCTTTTAGAGTGTCAGAAGCCATCCGACACTCTGGGGTCCATACAACTTTCTTTAGCCTCTTCTTGTGAAGTAAGTTCTGTCAGGGAAGCCCCAATGGTCCCATAGTTCTGAACAGACCTTCTATAGTACCATGTCAGTCCAAGAAAGGCCCTGACCTGTGTCTGGGTAATATGAGCAATCCAATTCAAAATGGTTTGAATTTTAGCCTGGAGAGGCTGTACATGGCCTCCACCTACAAGGTGGCTCATGTATACCACAGAACACTGCCCTATTTGGCACTTGCTGGCCTTAATAGTTAGGCCTGCGTACTGCATGGCCCAAAGCACTTCTCTCAAGTGGTTTAAGTAATCCCCCCGGTAGAACTTGGGGGGGGAGCGACCCTTGACCTTGCCAGGTAGGTCGCTCCCCCACCACACAGCTCCGCCTGTGTTGTCCGCCCGCTGCTGCTGCTGGTAAGCTCGCCCCTCCGCTTGTGGCCTCGGTGTCCGCATTTCTTGCTTTCTGTCTCTCCATTTTTCTTTCTGTGCCCCTCCGTGCCCCATTGTACTGTGCCCGTATTTCTCTGTTTGCTTCCTCTCCTTTTTTTCCTTCTGTGCCCCTCGCTGCCCCATTGTACTGTGCCCGTATTTCTCTGTTTGCTTCCTCTCCTTTTTTCCTTCTGTGCCCCTCCGTGCCCCATTGTACTGTGCCCGTATTTCTCTGTTTGCTTCCTCTCCTTTTTTCCTTCTGTGCCCCTCGCTGCCCCATTGCACTGTGCCCGTATTTCTCTGTTTGCTTCCTCTCCTTTTTTCCTTCTGTGCCCCTCCGTGCCCCATTGTACTGTGCCCGTATTTCTCTGTTTGCTTCCTCTCCATTTTTCCTTCTGTGCCCCTCGCTGCCCCATTGTACTGTGCCCGTATTTCTCTGTTTGCTTCCTCTCCTTTTTTCCTTCTGTGCCCCTCCGTGCCCCATTGTACTGTGCCCGTATTTCTCTGTTTGCTTCCTCTCCTTTTTTCCTTCTGTGCCCCTCCGTGCCCCATTGTACTGTGCCCGTATTTCTCTGTTTGCTTCCTCTCCTTTTTTTCCTTCTGTGCCCTCGCTGCCCCATTGTACTGTGCCCGTATTTCTCTGTTTGCTTCCTCTCCTTTTTTCCTTCTGTGCCCCTCCGTGCCCCATTGTACTGTACCCGTATTTCTCTGTTTGCTTCCTCTCCTTTTTCCTTCTGTGCCCCTCGCTGCCCCATTGTACTGTGCCCGTATTTCTCTGTTTGCTTCCTCTCCTTTTTTCCTTCTGTGCCCCTCCGTGCCCCATTGTACTGTGCCCGTATTTCTCTGTTTGCTTCCTCTCCTTTTTTCCTTCTGTGCCCCTCGCTGCCCCATTGTACTGTGCCCATATTTCTCTGTTTGCTTCCTCTCCTTTTTTCCTTCTGTGCCCCTTCGTGCCCCATTGTACTGTGCCCGTATTTCTCAGTTTGCTTCCTCTCCTTTTTTCCTTCTGTGCCCCTCCGTGCCCCATTGTACTGTGCCCGTATTTCTCTGTTTGCTTCCTCTCCTTTTTTTCCTTCTGTGCCCCTCGCTGCCCCATTGTACTGTGCCCGTATTTCTCTGTTTGCTTCCTCTCCTTTTTTCTTTCTGTGCCCCTACGTGCCCCATTGTACTGTGCCCGTATTTCTCTGTTTGCTTCCTCTCCTTTTTTCCTTCTGTGCCCCTCGCTGCCCCATTGTACTGTGCCCGTATTTCTCTGTTTGCTTCCTCTCCTTTTTTCCTTCTGTGCCCCTCCGTGCCCCATTGTACTGTGCCCGTATTTATCTGTTTGCTTCCTCTCCTTTTTTCCTTCTGTGCCCCTCCGTGCCCCATTGTACTGTGCCCGTATTTCTCTGTTTGCTTCCTCTCCTTTTTTTCCTTCTGTGCCCCTCGCTGCCCCATTGTACTGTGCCCGTATTTCTCTGTTTGCTTCCTCTCCTTTTTCCTTCTGTGCCCCTCCGTGCCCCATTGTACTGTGCCCGTATTTCTCTGTTTGCTTCCTCTCCTTTTTTCCTTCTGTGCCCCTCGCTGCCCCATTGTACTGTGCCCGTATTTCTCTGTTTGCTTCCTCTCCTTTTTTCCTTCTGTGCCCCTCGCTGCCCCATTGTACTGTGCCCGTATTTCTCTGTTTGCTTCCTCTCCTTTTCTCCTTCTGTGCCCCTCCGTGCCCCATTGTACTGTGCCCGTATTTCTCTGTTTGCTTCCTCTCCTTTTTTCCTTCTGTGCCCCTCCGTGCCCCATTGTACTGTGCCCGTATTTCTCTGTTTGCTTCCTCTCCTTTTTTTCCTTCTGTGCCCCTCGCTGCCCCATTGTACTGTGCCCGTATTTCTCTATTTGCTTCCTCTCCTTTTTTCCTTCTGTGCCCCTCCGTGCCCCATTGTACTGTGCCCGTATTTCTCTGTTTGCTTCCTCTCCTTTTTTCCTTCTGTGCCCCTCGCTGCCCCATTGTACTGTGCCCGTATTTCTCTGTTTGCTTCCTCTCCTTTTTTCCTTCTGTGCCCCTCCGTGCCCCATTGTACTGTGCCCGTATTTCTCTGTTTGCTTCCTCTCCTTTTTTCCTTCTGTGCCCCTCCGTGCCCCATTGTACTGTGCCTGTATTTCTCTGTTTGCTTCCTCTCCTTTTTTTCCTTCTGTGCCCCTCGCTGCCCCATTGTACTGTGCCCGTATTTCTCTGTTTGCTTCCTCTCCTTTTTTCCTTCTGTGCCCCTCCGTGCCCCATTGTACTGTGCCCGTATTTCTCTGTTTGCTTCCTCTCCTTTTTTCCTTCTGTGCCCCTTGCTGCCCCATTGTACTGTGCCCGTATTTCTCTGTTTGCTTCCTCTCCTTTTTTCCTTCTGTGCCCCTCGCTGCCCCATTGTACTGTGCCTGTATTTCTCTGTTTGCTTCCTCTCCTTTTCTCCTTCTGTGCCCCTCCGTGCCCCATTGTACTGTGCCCGTATTTCTCTGTTTGCTTCCTCTCCTTTTTTCCTTCTGTGCCCCTCCGTGCCCCATTGTACTGTGCCCGTATTTCTCTGTTTGCTTCCACTCCTTTTTTCCTTCTGTGCCCCTCGCTGCCCCATTGTACTGTGCCCGTATTTCTCTATTTGCTTCCTCTCCTTTTTTCCTTCTGTGCCCCTCCGTGCCCCATTGTACTGTGCCCGTATTTCTCTGTTTGCTTCCTCTCCTTTTTTCCTTCTGTGCCCCTCGCTGCCCCATTGTACTGTGCCCGTATTTCTCTGTTTGCTTCCTCTCCTTTTTCCTTCTGTGCCCCTCCGTGCCCCATTGTACTGTGCCCGTATTTCTCTGTTTGCTTCCTCTCCTTTTTTCCTTCTGTGCCCCTCCGTGCCCCATTGTACTGTGCCCGTATTTCTCTGTTTGCTTCCTCTCCTTTTTTTCCTTCTGTGCCCCTCGCTGCCCCATTGTACTGTGCCCGTATTTCTCTGTTTGCTTCCTCTCCTTTTTTCCTTCTGTGCCCCTCCGTGCCCCATTGTACTGTGCCCATATTTCTCTGTTTGCTTCCTCTCCTTTTTTCCTTCTGTGCCCCTCGCTGCCCCATTGTACTGTGCCCGTATTTCTCTGTTTGCTTCCTCTCCTTTTTTCCTTCTGTGCTCCTCCGTGCCCCATTGTACTGTGCCCGTATTTCTCTGTTTGCTTCCTCTCCTTTTTTCCTTCTGTGCCCCTCGCTGCCCCATTGTACTGTGCCCGTATTTCTCTGTTTGCTTCCTCTCCTTTTTCCTTCTGTGCCCCTCCGTGCCCCATTGTACTGTGCCCGTATTTCTCTGTTTGCTTCCTCTCCTTTTTTCCTTCTGTGCCCCTCCGTGCCCCATTGTACTGTGCCCGTATTTCTCTGTTTGCTTCCTCTCCTTTTTTCCTTCTGTGCCCCTCGCTGCCCCATTGTACTGTGCCCGTATTTCTCTGTTTGCTTCCTCTCCTTTTTTCCTTCTGTGCCCCTCCGTGCCCCATTGTACTGTGCCCGTATTTCTCTGTTTGCTTCCTCTCCTTTTTTTCCTTCTGTGCCCCTCGCTGCCCCATTGTACTGTGCCCGTATTTCTCTGTTTGCTTCCTCTCCTTTTTTCCTTCTGTGCCCCTCTGTGCCCCATTGTACTGTGCCCGTATTTCTCTGTTTGCTTCCTCTTTTTTTTTCCTTCTGTGCCCCTCCGTGCCCCATTGTACTGTGCCCGTATTTCTCTGTTTGCTTCCTCTCCTTTTTTTTCCTTCTGTGCCCCTCGCTGCCCCATTGTACTGTGCCCGTATTTCTCTGTTTGCTTCCTCTCCTTTTTTTCCTTCTGTGCCCCTCCGTGCCCCATTGTACTGTGCCCGTATTTCTCTGTTTGCTTCCTCTCCTTTTTTCCTTCTGTGCCCCTCGCTGCCCCATTGTACTGTGCCCGTATTTCTCTGTTTGTTTTTCTCCCCACTTTTCCTTCTGTGCCCCCGCTGCCTCTCTCCATTCCTGCCGCTGCGTCCCCTACGGCCCCGCCCCCCTGACTGCCCATTCGCTGCCCCTGCCTCCCGCCTCCCAGCTGCTCCTCCCTCCCACCTCCCCATATATGGCGGCCGTCTGCGCCCGTCCGCGACTGGACCGCGCCCAGCGCCAGAACCCCTGGACCGCGCACCCCCCGCTCCAGCCTCGAGGACCGACGCCGATACGATGCCACCACACTCCACGCCCTCAACCCCGGACGGACGCACAACTGCTTCAAGGCCACCCCGAAACGCACCCATGGTCCTTTCAGCTGCCGGAACTGCAGCTACACTAGCCTCAGAGCCACCGAGGCGCCCGCCAAGAAGGACCTCAACCACCTCCGGTGCATCCTACTGAACACCCGCTCCGCACGCAAACACGCCTTCGAGCTCTGGGACCTGCTCGACACATCATCACCAGACGTTGCCTTCCTGACAGAGACCTGGATGAACGACTCCTCCGCCCCGACATCGCCATAGCCATCCCAGACGTCTATAAGATCACCCGCAGAGACCGCGTCAACGCAGTAGGAGGAGGAATCACCATCATCCACAAGAACACCATCAGGGTCTCGACCAGCACCGACGACACTCTCAGCACCGCCGAACACATGCACTTCCAGATCCACACGGACCCCAACACCACCCTTAGAGGCACCTTTGTCTACAGACCCCCTGGGCCCCGACCCCAGTTCAGCGACTCCATCGCCGACTTCATCAGCACGCACGCCCTGACCTCTACCGACTACATCCTCCTCGGAGACCTGAACTTTCACCTGGAGAACAACAAAGACAGCAACTCCACCACCCTGATCGACAGCCTCGCCAACCTCGGTCTGAGCCAGCTCGTCACAACACCGACCCACTCTGCCGGCCACACGCTTGACCCCATCTTCTCCTCAAGCTCCCATGTCTCCTTCAGCCACACCACGGAACTCCTCTGGACCGACCACCGCTGCATCCATTTCACCTTCCAGAAACCCACCACACACCACCGCACCCAACAGATCCCACGCCGCTGCTGGAGCAAAGTCACCGAAGACCAACTCTGGGCAACCCTCGCTCTCAGCCCTCCCTCCGACCCATCCAACACCGACGACGCTGCCTGCAACCTCAGACGATGGATGGACGACTGCGCCAACACCCTCGCCCCGCTGAAAAAGCTCACCTACAGCGACACCACCAAAAGAGCCAGCTGGTTCACCTCGGAACTCCTAGCTTCCAAGCGTACCTGCCGGAAACTAGAGAAGAAATGGCACAGCGATAAGACACCGGACAGCCACACAGCCCACAAAGACGTCATCCGTAACCACCACCACCTCATCAGGTCCGCCAAGAGAATCTCCTTCAAAGACCGCCTCGACAACAACGCACACAACAGCAAGGAGCTTTTCAACATCGTGAAGGAACTCTCCAATCCCAGCTCCAACACCAACGACATCCCTCCGTCGCAACCCTGTGCGATTCCCTCGCCACCTTCTTTCACCGCAAGATCGCCGACATCCACGACAGCTTCAACACCCAGACAACCCCAACTAAGATCGATACACCAGACCCGCCACACACCATCGACCACGACCCCCTGCCAGCCTGGGCCTGCGTGAACATCGAGGACACCATCAAGACCATGAGCACAATACACTCCGGCTCCCCGTCAGACCCTTTCCCGCACCACATCTTCAACAAAGCCAGCAGCTCCATCGCACCCCACCTGTGCAACATCATCAACCTCTCCTTCGAGACCGCGACCTTCCCAGAGAGCTGGAAACACGCAGAGATCAACGCCCTACTCAAAAACCCAAGGCGGACCCGAGAGACCTTAAGAACTTCCGGCCCATCTCTCTGCTTCCGTTCCCAGCCAAGGTCATCGAGAAGATCGTCAACAAACAGCTAACCCGATACCTCGAAGAAAACAGCATCCTGGACCCATCCCAATCAGGGTTCCGCAGCAACCACAGCACTGAGACTGCCCTCATCGCCGCCACCGACGACATCAGGATCCTGCTGGACAATGGTGAGACCGCAGCCCTCATCCTGCTGGACCTCTCCGCCGCCTTCGACACTGTCTGCCACCGCACTCTACGCACACGCCTCCACGACGCAGGGATCCGAGACAAGGCCCTGGAATGGACCACCTCCTTCCTCGACGGCAGAACCCAGAGAGTCCACCTCCCACCTTTCCGATCCGAAGCCTCCGAGATCATCTGCGGCGTACCCCAGGGATCGTCCCTCAGCCCAACACTGTTCAACATCTACATGGCCCCGCTCGCACGCATCGGCAGACAACACGACCTCAACATTATCTCCTACGCCGACGACACTCAACTGATCCTCTCCCTCACCAAGGACCCCCTCGCCACCAAAGCCAAACTCCATGACGGAATGAGGGCCGTCGCCGATTGGATGAAGATCAGCCGAATAAAGCTGAACACGGACAAAACGGAGGTCCTCATCCTCGGCTCCAACCCCTCAGCCTGGGATGACTCCTGGTGGCCAACGACGCTGGGAGCAGCCCCGACACCCACCGACCACGCACGCAACCTGGGAGTCATCCTCGACTCAATGCTCTCCATGACCAAGCAAGTCAACGCAGTCTCCTCCTCCTGCTTCAACACACTCCGCATGCTTCGCAAGATCTACAGGTGGATCCCGACAGACACAAGAAGAACAGTCACCCAGGCCCTCGTCAGTAGCAGACTAGACTATGGGAACGCCCTCTACGCGGGAGCCCCGGCCAAGCTCATCAAGCGACTGCAACGCATACAAAATGCCTCCGCACGACTGATCCTCGACGTACCACGCCACAGCCACATCACCCCCCACTTGAGGAACCTGCACTGGCTCCCCGTCGACACAAGGCACTCCACAAAACTGGCCCAGCCTACCTCAACAGACGACTCTTCTTCTACGTCCCCAACCGCCAGCTCCGCTCCGCCGACCTCTCCCTCGCCACCGTCCCCCGCATTCGAAGAACAACCACCGGCGGCAGATCCTTCTCACACCTCGCCGCCAAGACCTGGAACACCCTCCCACTAAGCCTACGAAAGACCCAAGACCTGCTGACCTTCAGGAGGCTACTCAAGACCTGGCTGTTCGACCAGTAGCAGCATCCCCCCTCCCTCCCCCAGCGCCTTGAGACCCTCGCGGGTAAGTAGTGCGCTCTACAAATTCTGTGATTGATTGATTGATTGAAACAGGTATATCATCCAGGTAAGCTGCCCTGAACTGCTCCAACCCAGTCAGGACCATGTTCACCAGTCTTTGGAAGGTGGCAGGAGCATTCTTTAATCCAAAGGGCATTACTTTGAACTGTTAATGTCCCTCTGGTGTGTAGAATGCTGACCTCTCCTTTGCTCCTTCAGTGAGGGCAATCTGCTAGTAGCCTAAAGTCAAATCAAATGTACTCAAATACTTAGTAGCCCCTAACCTATCAATGAGCTCATCAGCTCTAGGTATAGGGTGAGCATCAGCCTTTGTGACTGCATTGAGTCATCTGTAGTCCACACAGAACATGAACTCTTTCTTTACCCCCGGGGATTAGGTTTGGGCACCAGCACCGTTGGGCTGGCCCACGGACTGTTAGAGGGCTCAATTACCCCCAGCTCCAGAATCATAGCTACCTCAGCCTTGGTGCTGTTTCTAACATGGTCAGACAACACGTGCAGTTTATTTTTGACAGGTAGGCTGTCACCTGTGTCAATGTGGTGCACACACCACTTGGTAATGCCTGGGGTTAAAGAGAACAGGCCAGCGAACTGCTCCAGCACCTGCTTGCAGTCTCTGTGCTGCTGGTATGTCAACTTTGGAGAGAGTACCACTCCCTGCACTGACCCATCTTGCACATTTTTGGAGAGGAGGTCAGGCACTGGTTCCGTTTCCTCCTCCACTACCTCATCAGTGACCAGTAACATGGTCATATCTGTCCTGTCATGGTGGGGTTTCAATCTGTTCACATGCAGAACACTATGAGGGTTCCTGGGGGTGCCAAGGTCCACCAGATAAGTAACCTCATCCTTCTTTTCTAAGATTGGATATGGCCTACTCCATTTGTCATGGGGGCCCTGGGAGCCACAGGCTCCAACATCCACACCAACTATCTTGGAGTATACTCAGGCTTAGTAGCCTTATGATCATACCATTGCTTCTTGAGCTCCTGGCTAGCCTCCAGTTTTCTGCGTGCCTTATACGTGTATTCTGCCATTCTTGATCTCAGGCCTAGCACATAATCAAGCACTTTGCCATTTGCTTCTTTGAGAGGCTTCTCCAAAGACTCTCTTAGCAGGCGCAATGGTCCCCTCACAGGGTGTCCAAACAACAGCTCAAAGGGAGTGAAACCAACCTCTTTCTGTGGAACCTCCCTGTAGGCAAACAGTCGACATGGGAGGAGAATATCCCATCTCCTCCTGAGTTTCTCAGACAACCCATTGATCATGCCCTTCAAGGTCTTGTTAAACCTCTCTACCAGACCATTAGTCTGGGCGTGATATGGGGTGGTGAACTTGTAGGTAACAACATATTCATCCCACATTGCTTTCAGATAGCTGGACTGAAAGTTTGTGCCCCTATCTGAAACAACCTCATTTGGGAAACCCACTCTGGTGAACACACCGAGTAGGGCCCTAGCCATTGCAGGAGCAGCAACTGTTCTGAGTGGTTTGCCTCAGGGTATCTTGCGGCATGGTCAACTACCACCAAGATATACTTATTCCTTGATGCAGTGGGTGGCTCCAGGGTACCTACAATGTCCATCCCCACCCTCTCAAAGAGGGTCCCAACCACTGGCAGTGGTATCAAAGGAGCCTTTGACTTGCCCCCCTATCTTGCCACTGGCCTGACAGGCGACACAGAAGCTTCAGAACTCCTTTACCTTTTCAGACATTCAGGCCAGTAGAAATGGTTTACCTATCAGTTCCAAGTCTAGGTCTGTCCCAAAATGTCCTGCCAAGGGGAAATCAAGACTTAAAGTCAGGATGAACTCTCTCTACTTCCAGGGCTCCACCACTCTCCTGGTGGCCCCTTGCTTGAGGTTTATGGCCTCAGTCCATCTTACCATTAGATTCTGTGAAATCCACTGTCATCCCACTGCTCTTGCTTCAAGGCAATCTGCCTCACGCTCTCAAGAGCGGGACAGTCTCTGTGTCCCTGACAAAACTCTTCTCTGAAGGTCCACCTGTTCCTATCAGTTCTGCCAAATCTGACAGCTCTGGCAGGGATGGAGCCCATGCCTCAGAGGCCAGATCCACTGCCTCATGTCAGATTCCTGCTGCACCTCTGGAGTTCCCTGGGCTGGCTCACCAGACCCATTGCCCTTATCCTGGGATGCCCGGCCTCTTGTTCCAGAGTATGTGACCTGGTCAGAACACACACCCACTCAGGGACCTCCAATATTCTCATATGGAGCCATCTTGTCACCTCTGAACACTCAGAAGCTTCAAGATAATGTCCCAGCAAACACTGTACTGGGAGCACAGGAAACACACCTACCTTCTTAGGGCCTGTCACACCTTCCCATTCCAAATCTACCCTAGCCAGAGGATGGAGCTTGGTGCTGCTGTCTGCATATGTTACCTGATGAAACTCATCAGGTAGAATCTGCTCTTGAGACACCAGTGTGTCCATAACCATAGTCACACTGGTCCCTGTGTCTCTCAGAGCCTCCATCACAGCCACATTGATTTTAGGCCTCTGCCTGTACTTATCCATGCTTGGAGGTAAGGCAAGCAGGGTTGTAATATCCACCACTCCCAGGGACACTAAGGATGCCTCTGTCCCTTCTCTACCCACTCTCGGGGGCACTCTCCACCACAACACGTATACTAGCAAATCCCTGTGGCTGCCCACCAGTGGGAGGCTTCTTGGTGCAAACAGCATCTCCCTTCTTGTACCCTGGCTGGTTACAGTCAAAGCACTTTCCCACCTTTGAGGGGTCAAAGAACATACCATTCTTTCCCTGGTGCCCCTGAAGGAAGTGGCCCTCTAGGGCCACTCGGGTTTTCTTAAACCACCTGCTATGCCTTCCCAAGAATGAAGAGTCGGTCAGACAGTAGAGAATGCAAACTTACATTTATTAGCAATGCTCTGCAGAGGAGTCCATCATGACCTGCACCCTAAGATGTCTGCCGAGGGACTGACTCCCCAACAGTCTACAGTGAGTAATCATTCTTCCCCAAGAGCCTCCAACCCCGCCCACCATGGAAAACTACCGGCCTGGGACGAACATGAACAAAGGAGGCCAAGGGAGATGAGCTACCACCTGCCAGATGGGTACATGTTATCAGAGACCCAAGGCCACTGCGCTGGGTCTCAGCGTCTCATAACGTGGGAGCAGAACTACACACTTGGATAGGTATGTGAGAGCAGAATGGCCTCCTCATTAGCAAGTCGGGAAACAGCCTTGGACAGAAAGAAAAAATAATAACGAAATACAGTGTTCTGCTGAGGCAAGCAATACGAGCAGTGGGGCCTAACTCAGGCACAGTCTAAGCAGCCTAATAAGGATTACGAAAAGTAAAATGGAGTCACACTCGCTAACTGAAGCCTGCGCATTACGGGGATAACTCAGTGGGTTGCATAACGTGAATACAAATGGCATGCATTTAGCCACACATTGCTAACCTAATATAACGTGAAAGGAGTGCGTTGCAGGGATGGGAATTTCAAACCTAACAGACCCTCCATTTAGCATGGGTGGCTAAATGCTTTATTCACTATCCAGTAGGGTCTTTACAATTCTAAGGGGAGGAAGAACTTGCATAGTCACTTATGTTACAAGGAAAAACAAGCAACACATGAGCATTGAAATCACCTAATACTCAAAGATGCTCTCATCTATGAGCATCATATCCTGAATATCCTGCATCATCATAATAGAAATCTTGTTATCACTTCTCGGCAATGTAGGGGTAGGGGTAAGTTTACTCATACAATAGGTGCAACAGGCTGGAAGGCAATTAATGCATAAGCAACAGGTAAAGATGACTCCTGCGATGGCTATTAGGACAAGTAATATCTTCCAACCCCATGATGTCAGCAGACCCCGGAGCCACCCTGTGAGGGACCATGAACCATTATCCTGATGGATATCTGAGGCAAGTCTGTGTAATTTCTGTATTGCGGAATACACAGTGGGGGCACTATCAGGGATGTACACACAGCAGCTGCTGCCGATGAAGCTACAGGCTCCACTCCTATCAGCCAGAATGACGTCTAAAACCATCCGATTTTAAAGAGAAACGAGCCTTGTAGCCTGAAGCTCGACTGTAATATTAGTCAGTATACCTGCAGTGGTATTAATGACTCCCTACTGTTCATCAACGACGGTGCTATGTAGCACTCCCACGGAGGAGCTGCGCGATGGCAGCCCTTGCAGAAAAACAAATCCTTCTTCTTTCAGGATAGGGCAACCTCCCTCCTGGGCAAATGCCCTCAGCTATCCTGTCCAGTGTCCAGGGCAGTGCACCAGTGTAGTTCACCCTAATCTAATACAGGCACCTTAGGCACAGCACCCGCGCCCTAAGCTCAAGTCCTTCCCTAACTCCTAGACTGTTCGGCTGGTGCACCGTCCTTCTTTCGGGGCCTTAGATTATATTTGGTCACCGCAGGCACTGTTTCATCAACAAAAAGGGGCAGAAACTCCGGATCAGATGGGCATTGAGATTTAGATTCCGGTGTATCAGAGATGGTGTTATCCGGGGCGGCCCTTATCTCTGGTGGGATCGCCTCGGACAGAACTGCATCACTTTCTTCGTCCGTCTGCGCCCACCTCGCAGGGCGTCAGAGAAGGGAATGAAGCGCGGCACCTTCTCACACTCCTGATCACCGATGCCTTCGTTGACCCAACGGTTGTATGGGAGTGGGAGAGGCACCCGTTTCACATGAGATGTATGGATCCAGTGCTTTCTGCCGTCTACCTTTACAGCCGTTCTAGTGGCGAGAAGAAAAATGATAGGCCCTTTCCACCTCGGCTCCAAACTGCTTTTTCGTTGGAAGTTCTTAATCATCACATAGTCGCCAGGCTGTATGCAATGCCCGGGCCCCTCTGGTACTGGCCGCAATGTAGCGTGTATCTGTTGATGAAGAGAACGAAAATCTTTAGACAACTCGTACAAATAGTCTACAAGCAGGGGGTACTCTATCTCGGAAAAGCGCTTGGGTCTTGGGACGCCCCAGACATTAGCGGGGCGCCCGAAAACACTTCATACGGTGACAACCCTGTTCTAGAATGCGCTGTCACTCTGGTAGATAGTAAAGCCAAGGGTAACGCATCTGGCCATCGCAATCCTATGCTTTCTTGAATCTTTGCTAGCTTCAATTTGAGAGTACCATTGTACTTCTCAACCAGTCCTGCTGACTGGGGATCAATCAATCAATCAATCATGTCACTTATAAAGCGCACTACATACCCGCGAGGGTCTCAAGGCGCTGGGGGAAGAGGGGGGTGGTGCTGCTACTGATCGAAGAGCCAGGTCTTGAGGAGTCTTCTGAAGGCCAGTAGGTCTTGGGTCTGTTGGAGGTTGGTGGGGAGGGTGTTCCAGGTCTTGGCGGCGAGGTGGGAGAAGGATCTGCCGCCGGCGGTCGTTTTCCGGATGCGGGGGACTGTGGCGAGGGCGAGGCTGGTCGAGCGGAGCTGGCGGGTGGGGGTGTAGAAGCTGAGTCGTCTGTTGAGGTAGGCTGGTCCGGAGTTGTGGAGTGCTTTGTGTGCGTGGGTGAGGAGCTTGAAGGTTATCCTCTTGTTGACAGGGAGCCAGTGCAGGTCTCTCAGGTGGGGTGTGATGTGGCTGCGTCGGGGGATGTCGAGGATAAGACGTGCAGAGGCGTTCTGGATGCGTTGCAGCCGTCTCAGGAGCTTAGCCGTCGTTCCTGCGTAGAGGGCGTTTCCGTAGTCCAGCCTGCTGGTGATGAGGGCCTGGGTGACTGTTTTTCTTGTTTCGGTGGGGATCCACTTGAAGATCCTGCGGAGCATTCGGAGGATGTTGAAGCAGGATGAGGAAACGGCGTTGACCTGCTTAGTCATGGAGAGGGTGGGGTCGAGGATGACCCCTAGGTTGCGTATGTGGTCGGTGGGTGGCGGGGCTGTTCCCAGTGATGTTGGCCACCAGGAGTCGTCCCAGGCTGAAGGGTTGGAACCAAGGATGAGGACCTCCGTCTTGTCCGAGTTCAGCTTCAGGCGGCTGGTCCTCATCCATTCGGCGACGGCCTTCATTCCTTCGTGGAGGTGGGCTTTGGCGGTGTGAGGGTCTTTGGTGAGGGAGAGGATCAGCTGGGTGTCGTCGGCGTAGGAGATGATGTTGAGGTTGTGCTGTCGGGCGACGTGGGCGAGGGGTGCCATGTAGATGTTGAACAGCGTTGGGCTGAGGGAGGAGCCTTGGGGTACGCCGCAGATGATCTTGGTGGCCTTGGATCGGAAGGGGCGAGGCGGACGCTTTGTGTTCTGCCGGAAAGGAAGGATGTGGTCCAGTCCAGGGCCTTCTCTTGGATCCCGGCGTCGTGAAGGCGTGTTCGTAGTGTGTGGTGGCAGACCGTGTCGAAGGCGGCTGGTAGGTCCAGGAGGATGAGGGCTGCTGTTTCTCCGTTGTCTAACAGGGTCCTGATGTCATCGGTGGCGGCGATGAGGGCGGTTTCGGTGCTGTGGTTGCTGCGGAAGCCGGACTGGGAAGGGTCCAGGATATTGTTCTCCTCGAGGTAGCGGGTCAGTTGTTTGTTGACGATTTTCTCGGTGACCTTCGCGGGGAACGGGAGCAGAGAGATGGGTCGGAAGTTCTTGAGGTCCTTGGGGTCTGCCTTGGGTTTCTTGAGTAAGGCGGTGATCTCGGCGTGCTTCCAGCTTTCCGGGAAGGTTGCTGTCTCGAAGGAGATGTTGATTATTTTCCGGAGATGGGGCGCGATGGCTGTACTGGCTTTGTTGAAGATGTGGTGAGGGCACGGGTCTAGCGGTGAACCGGAGTGGATGGTGTTCATGATCTCGCTGGTGTCCTCGTCGTTGATGTTGGTCCAGGAGAGCAGGCGGTTGGTGGTTGTGGGGGCAGTGGTCTCGGTGGTTGCCGGGGCGGTCGTGGTGTTGAAGCTGTCGTGGATGTCGGCGATTTTGCGGTGGAAGAAGGTGGCCAGTGAGTCGCACAGGTCTCGCGACGGCTGGATGTCGTTGGTGTTGGAGCTGGGGTTGGAGAGTTCCTTCACGATGTTGAAGAGCTCTTTGCTGTTGTGTGCGTTGTTGTCTAGGCGGTCTTTGAGTGAGGCCCTTTGGCGGATCTGATGAGGTGATGGTGACTGCGGGTGGCGCTCTTGTGGGCGGCGTAGCTGTCCGCTGTCCGTTCGTGGAGCCAGATCTTCTCCAGTTTTCGGCATGTTCGTTTGGAGGCCTGGAGGTCTTCGGTGAACCAGGTGGCTTTCTTGCTGGTGTGGCTGTTGGGCGGATTCTTGAGCGGGGCGAGGGTGTTGGCGCAGTCGTCGATCCACTGTCTGAGGTTGCGGGCGGCGGTGTCGGGGTCGGAGGGTTCGGCGGGTGGGCTCAGGGCGAGGTTGTGGTTAGCTGGTCTTCCGTGACTCTGCTCCAGCAGCGGCGAGGCATTTGTTTGGTGCGGTGGTGCGTGGTGGGCTTCCTGTAGGTGAAGTGGATGCAGTGGTGGTCAGTCCAGTGGGGTTCGGAGGTGTGGTTGAAGGAGACGTGTGGGCTTGCGGAAAAGATGGAGTCTAGCGTGTGGCCGGCGGCGTGGGTGGGTGTAGTCACGAGCTGTCTGAGTCCGAGGGTGGCGAGGTTGTCGTTCAGGGTGGTGGAGTTGGTGTCCTTGTTGTTCTCGAGGTGGAAGTTCAGGTCCCCGAGGAGGATGTAGTCCGTGGAGGCGATGGCGTGTGTGCTGACGAAGTCAGCGATGGAATCGCTGAACTGTGGTCGGGGTCCGGGGGTCTGTAGATGAGGGTTCCTCTGAGGGTGGTGTTGGGATCGGTGTGGATCTGGAAGTGCATGTGTTCGGCGGTGCTGAGGGTGTCGTCGGTGTTGGTTGAGACTCTGAGGGTGTTCCTGTGGACGATGGCGATGCCTCCTCCGACTCCGTTGGTGCGGTCCCTGCGGGTGATCTTGTATCCGTCCGGGATGGCAATGGCGATGTCGGGGGCTGAAGCGGGATTCAGCCAGGTCTCCGTCAGGAATGCGACGTCTGGGGAGGTTGAGTCGAGAAGGTCCCAGAGTTCGATGGCGTGTTTGCGGGCGGAGCGGGTGTTGAGGAGGATACATCTGAGGTAGTTGGGTTCTTTCCTGGGCGGTGGTTTGGCGGGGCGGGTGCTGGTGAAGCTGCAGTTCCGGCAGGTGAAGGGCCCTTGGGTGCGCTTCGGGGTGGCCTGGTAGCAGGCGTGATCTTTTCCGGGGTTGAGTGCGTGGAGGGTGCTGGCGTGGTATCGGCGTCTGTTGATGTGGCGGGCGCGGGGGATGCCCGGACCAGGGGTCTGGCGCTGGGCGCGGTCACGGCGCGGACGGGCGCAGACGGAGCTTGCCTTAGGCGCGCCTTCGGCGCGCGCCAGCGGCGCAGCCGCACAGCGGCCGCCATAAATGGGGAGGTGGGAGGGAGGAGCAGGGAATGGGGCAGCGAATGGGCAGTGAGGGGGCGGGGCCGCAGGCGCAGCGGCGGGAAACAGGCACAGAAGGGAAAGCGAGCACAATCAGGGCATCAAGGGGGCACAGAAAGGGGAAAAAAACGAGCACAATCAGGGCAGCAAGGGGGCACAGAAAGGAAAAACGAGCACAATCAGGGGCAGCAAGGGGGCACAGAAAGGAAAAACGAGCACAATCAGGGGCAGCAAGGGGGCACAGAAAGGAAAAGCGAGCACAATCAGGGGCAGCAAGGGGCACAGAAAGGAAAAACGAGCACAATCAGGGGCAGCAAGGGGGGCACAGAAAGGAAAAAGCAGAGCACAATCAGGGGCAGCAAGGGGGCACAGAAAGGAAAAACGAGCACAATCAGGGGCAGCAAGGGGGCACAGAAAGGAAAAACGAGCACAATCAGGGGCAGCAAGGGGGCACAGAAAGGAAAAACGAGCACAATCAGGGGCAGCAAGGGGGCACAGAAAGGAAAAACGAGCACAATCAGGGGCAGCAAGGGGGCACAGAAAGGAAAAACGAGCACAATCAGGGGCAGCAAGGGGGCACAGAAAGGAAAAACGAGCACAATCAGGGGCAGCAAGGGGGCACAGAAAGGAAAAACGAGCACAATCAGGGGCAGCAAGGAGGGGCACAGAAAGGAAAAACGAGCACAATCCGGGGCAGCAAGGGGGCACAGAAAGGAAAAACGAGCACAATCAGGGGCAGCAAGGGGGCACAGAGAGGAAAAACTAGCACAATCAAGGGCGGCAAGGGGGGCACAGAAAGAAAAAACGAGCACAATCAGGGGCAGCAAGGGGGCACAGAAAGGAAAAACGAGCACAATCAGGGGCAGCAGCAGGGCACACAGACGGAGCTGTGTGGTGGGGGAGCGACCTACCAGTCAAGGTCAGGGGTCGCTCTCTTCACCACGCAGCGGCCGCCATAAATGGGGTGGTGGGCGGGAGGAGCAGGGAATGGGGCAGCGAATGGGCAGTGAGGGGGCGGGGCCGCAGGGGCGCAGCGGCGGGAAACAGGCACAGAAGGGAAAACGAGCACAATCAGGGCATCAAGGGGGCACAGAAAGGAAAAAAAAAAAAACGAGCACAATCAGGGCAGCAAGGGGGCACAGAAAGGAAAACGAGCACAATCAGGGGCAGCAAGGGGGCACAGAAAGGAAAAACTAGCACAATCAGGGGCAGCAAGGGGGCACAGAAAGGAAAAACGAGCACAATCAGGGCAGCAAGGGGGGCACAGAGGAAAAAACGAAGCACAATCAGGGGCAGCAAGGGGGCACAGAAAGGAAAAACGAGCACAATCAGGGGCAGCAAGGGGGCACAGAAAGGAAAAAATGAGCACAATCAGGGGCAGCAAGGGGGGCACAGAAAGGAAAAACGAGCACAATCAGGGGCAGCAAGGGGGGCACAGAAAGGAAAAAGCGAGCACAATCAGGGGCAGCAAGGGGGCACAGAAAGAAAAAACGAGCACAATCAGGGGCAGCAAGGGGGCACAGAAAGGAAAACGAGCACAATCAGGGGCAGCAAGGGGGCACAGAAAGGAAAAACGAGCACAATCAGGGGCAGCAGCAGGGCACACAGACGGAGCTGTGTGGTGGGGGAGCGACCTACCAGTCAAGGTCAGGGGTCGCTCTCTTCACCACGCAGCGGCCGCCATAAATGGGGAGGTGGGAGGGAGGAGCAGGGAATGGGGCAGCGAATGGGCAGTGAGGGGCGGGGCCGCAGGCGCAGCGGCGGGAAACAGGCACAGAAGGGAAAACGAGCACAATCAGGGCATCAAGGGGGCACAGAAAGGAAAAAGCGAGCACAATCAGGGGCAGCAAGGGGGCACAGAAAGGAAAAACGAGCACAATCAGGGGCAGCAAGGGGGGGCACAGAAAGGAAAAACGAGCACAATCAGGGGCAGCAAGGGGGGCACAGAAAGGAAAAACGAGCACAATCAGGGGCAGCAAGGGGGCACAGAAAGGAAAACGAGCACAATCAGGGGCAGCAAGGGGGGCACAGAAAGGAAAAACGAGCACAATCAGGGGCAGCAAGGGGGCACAGAAAGGAAAAACGAGCACAATCAGGGGCAGCAGCAGGGCACTCAGACGGAGCTGTGTGGTGGGGGAGCGACCTACCAGTCAAGGTCAGGCATGATTCGCTCCATGAAACTTCTGCTTAATATGCAAACCTCTGCACACCAATTCAATGACTTTTGCATTGAAGTGGCTTCCGTTGTCACTCCAGATCACGCGTGGGAAGGGCTCTTTTAGAAGTGCCTTTGCCGTCGCCATAGCTGTATTCTCTTTAGTGGGGTAAGCCTCAATCCATTTACTGAATGCTCAGATCACTACTAGCACATACTTTAGGTTATTAACTCGTTCCATTTCGATGAAATCCATCTGGAGAACCTCGAAAGGGAAGGAAGGCGGTGCAAAATTACCAGTGGATGTAGGGGTACCTTTCCTAGGGTTATGCTTCAAACAAATGATGCAATGCTTCACTAAGTGCGTGGCTGTCTTAGCGATATCATTCTGCCATACTGGGTCCAGCAACTTGCATATTCCTTTGGCACTAATGTGCGCCGGGCCGTGGTCCATGGTAACAACAGGGAGCACATATGAATTAGACAAGTCAGTCCAACACCCATCCTCATCAAAGCGACCTGTTCTCTCCTCCCACATTGCTAATTCTCCTAAAGTCGCCTCACCCTGGATTTCCCTGACATTCTCCAATGTTTCCTCGAACATTCCATTGTGTGGGACCTGCCACCAACATCTTTGTCGTCTTTGATCGAGCTGTCTCCTTAGCTGTCTGGTCTGCGAAAGCATTTCCCCTCCCAACATCATCTGTAATAGCCTTATGAGTGCTACACTTCACTATTGCTTACTTACTGGGAAGTGTCAGTGCGGACAACAATCTATGTATCAATGGCCCGTTCTGAATCCGCAGTCCGTGCGAAGTCAAGAACCCTCTCTCCGCCCAGAGGCGCCCAAAATTATGGGCCACCCCAAAGGCATACTAGCTGTCGGTGTAGATATTAACAGCCAGTCCCTCACTCAACTCACAAGCTCTGAGGAGGGCAACCAACTCTGCAGCTTGGGCCAATTGGTGTGGGATAGGGGATGTCTCAACTACTGTGTGTAACGTTGTGATTGCATAGGCTGCAGTGGTGGTGCCATCTGGTAATTTGAAACAAGAGCCATCGACATATAGTTCCCCTTGGGGGTCAGATAAGGGAACGTCAGTCAGGTCTACCCGTCCCTTCATTTCTTCCTCAGTCTGAAACAAACAATCGTGGACATCATTGTCCTTTTCTTCCGAAGGGAGGGGTAGTAACGTGGCTGGGTTCAGAGTAGCACATCTTTTTAATGGTAATGTGCGGAGCAAACAGAGTCAATTCATAGCCAGTCAGACGCGCACTAGTAAGGTGCTGCGTCTTTGTCTTATTCAATAGCGTGTCCACAGCATGAGGTATCATGACTGTGAGGTTCGTATCAAGGACGAGCCCTGCTGATTGTCTGATAGAAACTGCCACCGCCGCGGCAGCTCTCAGACAGCTCGGGAGCGCTCAGGCGACATTATCATGCAGAGAAGTAGGCGCAGGGTCTCTGCTTTCCACCGAAACCCTGTGTTAGAAGAGAAAGCGCGCAACCGTCCACCTCATGCACGTAGAGCACAAAAGGCTTCTGGTAGTCAGGAGTACCAAGCACAGGAGCAGAGCAAAGCGCAGTCTTTAATTGCTCAAAAGCTTGCTGGCATGCAGGTGTCCAAGGCAGGGGTTCATGCACATCTTTGGTGGCCAGGTAAAGAAGGGGTTTTGTTAGTAGGGAATAGTTAGGGATCCAATGCAGACAATACAATGTTATCCCAATAAACGCGCGTACCTCTCATTGGGTCTTGGGAACAGACATATTAGTAATAGCAGCTATGCATTCAGGTGTTAGTCTGCGACCCTCCTTCGACAGTAGGTGACCTAAATAGGTGACCTCCTGACGACAATATTGAAATTTAGAATGAGACACCTTGTGTCCATGATGTGCCAGATGCAATAATAATTTAACTGTGGTGTCTTTGCAACCATCCTCATTGTCCGAGGCCACAAGGAGGTCGTCAACATCCTGCAGCAGCACATTACCAGGGGGACGCTCCAAAGAGTCCAATTGAGCTTTCAAGGCTTGGTTATAAATACCAGGACTTTCAGTATAGCCTTGTGGAGCACGACAGAATCTAAAGCTCCGACTGGCTATTGCGAATCCAAACAGATATCTGCTATCTGTATGGATTGGTATGCTGAAGAAAGCATTTTTTAAATCAATTACAGAGACAAATTTTGCTGATGGGGGAATCATTGTTAAGATCGTTGTAATGTCCGGAACCACAGGGTATTGGGGAACTACAACCTTATTAACCTCCCTGAGGTCTATCACAAAACGAAAAACGTCAGGGTGGGCATCAGAAGAATCCAAAGGTGCCTTTTTAAGAATAGGAAGAATAGGGCTATTACACACATTTGCCACAGTCTCTTCAACCACGCCAGACTTAATCAAATCCTGCATTATTTGCAATAGGGCCTTTTCACCTGCCTGGGATCTTGTACTGGGGAGTACGTGGCAATTTAGCATTGTCTCTGATCCGTATAGAAACTGGCGGGATCTGGAGTAACCCCACATCTGTGTCTCCTGTAGCCCATAACGTACGTGGCACATCTCTGAACTCAGCTGGAAGGGGAGCATCCTTCGCGAAGCACTGTTTGGCACGGGCTACCTGAGGTCCAATAGTCATGTAAACACCGTCTGGAGAACAAAAAATTGTTGCATGCAACTTTTTTAACAAATCAAGTCCTAACAAATTTTCTCCGCAATTTGACGTCAGTAAAAATGGTGAATCAGCCGTAAAGGGGCCAATAGTCAAGGCAAGACGTTTGGAAATGGGGCTAATTACTGGCACACCTGAAAAACCCACCGACACATTGTTTTGGCCAGACAGAGCTGCCCCCGGGACCAGTGAACGGGAAACAGAGCTATTCATAGCCCCTGTATCAACTACATTTTTTTTAGTATTACCCTGTAAATCAACAGTGACATAAGGTCCATGCTGATCTATTGGCACAGGAACTGGTCCCTCGCCCTGTCCTCGGCTGTCCTAGCTGTGAGACAACCCTGTCACGTCGTCCATGTCATAGTCGTCATGATAGTACTGTCGTCCTCGGGGGTCGTCGAAATAATTCCTGCTCTGCCTATTGTGTGATGCATCCTCTGACTGCATCCCCCCTCTAACTCCTGTTCCTCGTCTGCGTCCTCGAAAACCCCGACCCCTCGAGGCCTCACCTTTCTGTAGCAACTCCGGGTACTCGTTCCGCCAATGTCCCTACTGCTTGCAGTACGCACATTGATTGAGCTCGAGGGGCACGTTTGAAGCACCACCCCTGCCAGACCGGGGCGGCCGTTGGGCTGAACCCGAACCTCTACCTCGTCCATTTCCCCTTGCAACTTGCTGCATCAATACTCTCGTCTTCAAATCCTTTGACTTTTTCTCCACCCTGTCCTTGTCCTCATTCTCTCTATGTTCATATTATTGTGCCATACTCAATATCACTGATGGGGGTGATGTCGTCCAAGTACTTTCCGAAGCCTGCAACCGTGTTGCAATCTCGGGAAGCAAGTTAGTGACAAATCTGTTGACAAATATTCGAACACTACCCTCCTGTGACAGGTCCTGTCCACTAAAATCTAAGAACACCCCTTCAAATCTAGTAAAGAAATACAACACACTTTCATCCTTCTTCTGGCGACACGCAGTGAACTTATCCCAATCCACTCTCTTTGTTGGGATAAGTGAGTGCATGTAGGTGATAATACGTCCTAGCAAAGCGAGGAGCTCCGCTTTCGGCTTGTCGCCGGGCTTACGCTTCTTATCCCAAGCCCTGATCTCCTCCCACGTGCCCCCCAACTCTAGTGCATGGTCCTGCGTATGGACCTGCCTCCATATATCCACCGGTACCAACAGGCTGAAAAACAACTCTATGTCAGCTAGCATCATTACTGTGGAGGAGGACGCCTCAGTCAATTCTTTATAATATGCAGTAGGGTTTTCCCAGGGGTCCGGCAGCTGGCTCTTTAAGGATAGGACCTCACTCCTCTTCCAAGGAGTATAGATCCACTGTTCCTGAAATCGAGCGTCGACCCGTGGTCTAATCACAGCATCGGTGGAATCGCGCAGTTCTGGAATTTCAGGGTGGTAAATGGGATGAGCTTCCCTCATGGGATGCTGTGTGCCCATTGTCGGAACCTTCTGGAGCAATCTACCTCATTAACCCACTAGAGTCCTTATATTGCTAAAAACCTAATTGGGAGCCATACCTGCCGCATATACCCTATCCCGTATGTCATATATTATTTGCAGTGCAACACCTTGAAAACACTGTTCCCATAGCCCTATCAGCGTGGCTGACATGTGCTTAAGGGCGTGCTGCTGTACAAACAGCTCGTAATCTTTCATCACACTCCACACATCCTCCACACTATAGATCGGGTTCCGAGCCCACTGAGCAGCTTGATTCGCCACCATTTGCTTTTCCTCATCACCCACTGCAGAACGCACTAACACTTTATCCATTCGATCTAGCGCTGCTGCCCAGTTCACATCATGTATTCCACGCGCAGGAGTTTCGACATTCAACTGTACCTGGTGTGTCACACTCATGGGGGAAAGAGCAGACGCAGAGACAGGTACCATCATGTAGGGGGCAGGGCGGTAGGGGTGAAAGGGGGATTAGCAGTCGATACAGAACTGATAGACTGGGCGGGGGAGCTAACAGCCCTCGCCCCAATGACTGGTGTGAGTAGAAGAGAGGCAAGAGGGGCTGGGGCTGAAGCGGTAGCGCTAGAAACAGGAATGCTAGAAGGGGCGGCACTAGAGGCCAAGGACTGACAGGTCGGGACTGCCGGATATATCCGTTCAGGGGCATAAGGAGGAGGAGGACGAGAATCCAATAGCTCTTCGACGAAATCATCACCTTCCTCTCTAGTAACATAACATTTATCTGTCTGTAACCGAAACTTTCTATCTGTGCATTCTATACCCTTCTCTAGCTTCCCTCTTTCATAGGCTACTGCTTTCTGTGTTATAGTTTGTGTCTTCCTCTTCCGGGCCTCTTTCTCGGCTCTCATGCGCCGCTGCTTTGCTTCGTTCTGCCATACTCTTAGAGAATCAAACATCGACTGTCTGCGCCTCCTAGCGAACAACTTGTCCTGCAAGAAATTAAATTTCTGTTCATCAAACGAGCCAGTAAGTGGCCACTGTAACTCAGCATTGTCCCTCGTATATTTATGCCACAATGTGCTAAACATAACAGGGCCAATACCATGTTTAACGTATATGTCAAAATTTGGAGAACCCTCAGGAGGTGCAGGCTGGCTTTCTTCCAATCGAGCATCAGTAGAACATCATCGACATCCAAAACACCCCAATTTGCTGAAACAAGGCATCTTAATATAAGACACATGCACTGTCCCTAACGGACGAATATAACACCAACAATCGGCAAACTAAGACAAGGTAAAGGAACAAATATTAGTCACGAACCAAACCAAAACGGTCCAGGGACCACTCCCTACAGTCCGGGGACTGTGTCAAATTTGAGAAGACAGGCTCCATCCCCAGACCTTTTCAAACATTAGCCAAATTACCAATTGGTCTGGCAGATTGTTTGCGGGCAGCCCCGGGCCTTTTTCAAGCGCGGGCCAAATTTCCAGGCGGTCCGGTAAACTGCTCGCAAACACTCTGTGCCTTTTGCAAGGGTCCGCAAACCCACCAAGTTCAAGACAAAACAGTCCGGAGACCGTACCAAGACACAGCCCATCGACTCGTGTCGTTCAAGCAAGGCAGTTCAAAAACTGCTGACAAGACAGTCCGGAGACTGTATCAAGACACAGCCTGCAGGCTTGTGCCGTCCAAGAATGGTGCCATTTTCCCAAGAGTCAAATCACTCACCCGGTGCACACAGGTCGAGTCAAGTTATTCTCCACTGCTGAGTCTTCTGACCAAACGGTCAACTCCAAGGTTTCGCCTTCTCAGGACCCCAGCCGGTGACCACTAGACGAGGGGGTGCCCAATCAGCCGGGCGGGGCAGCTGCGAGAACCAAGCTCGGTCTTGTGTGGGGTACCCCGATCCGCCCAACCGACCAAACGCACCCCCCAACCCTGCAACCCGATTACGGGCGAGTCGGATCACCTTGCGGGGTCCCTGTTCGGGTGCCAACTGAAGGAAGTGGCCCTCTAGGGCCACTCGGGTTTTCTCATAACCACCTGCTATGCCTTCCCAAGAATGAAGAGTCGGTCAAACAGTAGAGAATGCAAACTTACATTTAGGGGCCGATTCCGATTTCGGCCGGAAGGGCACCGAACGATGGTCGGAGCCCTTCCGACCGAATCGGAACGTGCCGCTCGGATTCCTTTCCGACCGAGCCATTCCGATGGGCTCGGTCGGAAAAGAATCCGACTCGGATTTCCGGATGGCTCACGACGGGTTCGGAGAGCCCGTCAGCCATCCGGAAATCCTCTGTACTCCCCGGCTGCCTCTTTGCGACCGAGGGAGTACGATGGCAGTTTTCACTGCCTTTTCGTGCCGGTCTTTCCGGCACGAAAAGGCAGTCGGTCACTGTCTTTGGGGGCCCCCAGTGGGACCCCCATGGGTGCAAGGTCGCCGAATGGCGGCCTGGAGGCACCTATGGTGCCCCTCTGTTGAACCCTGCACCCGATGGCAGGCACCTTGGGGTGCCGGCCACAGGGTGCAGGGTTGAACTGCACCCCTGCTTTCTCCAATGCCAGCATGCATTCCGTCCGGAATGCATGCTCCCCATTGTGGGAGATACGAGTGCGACCGAACAGGGTTCGGTCGCATCGTACTGCCTGGGCCATAACCGACGACAGCAGGTCGGTCGGTTACGGCTCCGGACCGATGTCGGACGGACCTGAGTCCGTCCGACATCGGAATCGGCCCCTTAATAGCAATGCTCTGCAGAGGAGTCCATCATGACCTGCACCATAAGATGTCTGCCGACGGACTGACTCCCCAACAGTCTACAGTGAGTAATCATTCTTCCCCAAGAGCCTCCAACCCCGCCCACCATGGAAAACTACCGGCCTGGGCCGAACATGAACAAAGGAGGCCATGGGAGATGAGCTACCACCTGCCAGATGGTTACATGTTATCAGAGACCCAAGGCCACTGCGCTGGGTCTCAGCGTCTCCTAACGTGGGAGCAGAACTACACACTTGGATAGGTATGTGAGAGCAGAATGGCCTCCTCATTAGCAAGTCGGGAAACAGCCTTAGACAGAAAGAAAAAATAATAACGAAATTCAGTGTTCTGCTGAGGCAAGCAATACGAGCAGTGGGGCCTAACTCAGGCACAGTCTTAGCAGCCTAATAAGGATTACGAAAAGCAAAATGGAGTCACACTCGCTAACTGAAGCCTGCGCATTACGGGGATAACTCAGTGGGTTGCATAACGTGAATGCAAATGGCATCCATTTAGCCACACTTTGCTAACCTAATATAACGTGAAAGGAGTGCGTTGCAGGGATGGGAATTTGAAACCTAACACCCCTCCCTTTGAATTTGAGTTGGCTTGCCCTCCCCCCCCTGAACCCCCTTCTTGTTCAGGTTTTTGGGAATCTTTGGTGGGCTCCTTCTGTTTTTTATCTTTTTTCCCTGGGACTTTCCCCTGGGGGGAATCTTTCCTCCCATCTTGTGGTCACCCTCCTGGTGCTGAATGGAAACCCAGGTTCCCACCCACTCATCAGATGTCCTGGCTAGTTGCCTAGGATTGGACAGCTTAGGGGGAGGTTTTCAAAAAAGTCCCGCAGCGCAGTCCCCCAGAGGCTGCGCTGCACAACAGGGAGGGAGCAGGAGAGCACCATATCTTCAGCGATATGGCTCTCTCCTCCCCTTTCCCTTGCGCCGGTGCGCTATCAATCAATCAATCACAGAATTTGTAAAGCGCACTACTTACCCGCGAGGGTCTCAAGGCGCTAGGGGAAAAAGGGGGGGGGGTGCTGCTACTGGTCGAACAACCAGGTCTTGAGTAGCCTCCTGAAGGTCAGCAGGTCTTGGGTCTGTCGTAGGCTTAGTGGAAGGGTGTTCCAGGTCTTGGCGGCGAGGTGGGAGAAGGATCTGCCGCCGGTGGTAGTTCTTCGAATGCGAGGGACGGTGGCGAGGGAGAGGTCGGCGGAGCGGAGTTGGCGGTTGGGGACGTAGAAGAGGAGTCGTCTGTTGAGGTAGGCTGGGCCAGTCTTGTGGAGTGCCTTGTGTGCGTGGATGAGGAGTTTGAAGGAGATTCTCCTGTCGACGGGGAGCCAGTGCAGGTTCCTCAGGTGGGGGTGATGTGGCTGTGGCGTGGTACATCGAGGATCAGGGCCTGCGGAGGCGTTTTGTATGCGTTGCAGTCGCTTGATGAGCTTGGCCGGGGCTCCTGCGTAGAGGGCGTTCCCATAGTCAAGTCAGCTACTGACGAGGGCCTGGGTGACTGTTCTTCTTGTGTCTGTCGGGATCCACCTGTAGATCTTGCGAAGCATGCGGAGGGTGTTGAAGCAGGAGGATGAGACTGCGTTGACTTGCTTGGCCATGGAGAGCGTTGAGTCGAGGATGACTCCCAGGTTGCGTGCTTGGTCGGTGGGTGTCGGGGCTGCTCCCAGCATCGTTGGCCACCAGGAGTCATCCCAGGCTGAGGGGTTGGAGCCGAGGATGAGGACCTCTGTCTTCTCCGTGTTCAGTTTTAGTCGGCTGATCTTCATCCAATCGGCGACGGCCTTCATTCCTTCATGGAGGTTGGATTTGGCGGCGAGGGGTCCTTGGTGAGGGAGAGGATCAGTTGAGTGTCGTCGGCGTAGGAGATTATGTTGAGGTCGTGCTGTCTGGCGATGCGTGCGAGCGGGGCCATGTAGATGTTGAACAGTGTTGGGCTGAGGGACGATCCCTGGGGTACGCCGCAGATGATCTCGGAGGCTTCGGATCAGAATGGTGGGAGGCGGACTCTCTGGGTTCTGCCGGCGAGGAAGGAGGTGGCCCATTCCAGGGCCTTGTCTCGGATCGCTGCGTCGTGGAGGCGTGCGCGTAGAGTGCGGTGGCAGACAGTGTCGAAGGCGGCGGAGAGGTTCAGCAGGATGAGTGCTGCGGTCTCACCATTGTCCAGCAGGATCCTGATGTCGTCGGTGGCGGCGATGAGGGCAGTCTCAGTGCTGTGGTTGCTGCGGAACCCCGATTGGGATGTGTCCAGGATGCTGTTTTCTTCGAGGTATCGGGTTAGCTGTTTGTTGACGATCTTCTCGATGACCTTGGCTGGGAACGGAAGCAGGGAGATGGGCCGGAAGTTCTTGAGGTCTCTCGGGTCCGCCTTGGGTTTTTTGAGTAGGGCGTTGATCTCTGCGTGTTTCCAGCTCTCTGGGAAGGTCGCGGTCTTGAAGGAGAGATTGATGACATTGCACAGGTGGGGTGCGATGGAGCTGCTGGCTTTGTTGAATATGTGGTGCGGGAAAGGGTCTGACGGGGAGCCGGAGTGTATTGTGCTCATGGTCTTGATGGTGTCCTCGATGTTCACGCTGGCCCAGGCTGGCAGGGGGTCATGGTCGATGGTGTGCGGCGGGTCTGGTGCATCGATCTTAGTTGGGGCTGTCTGGGTGTTGAAGCTGTCGTGGATGTCGGCGATCTTGCGGTGGAAGAAGGTGGTGAGGGAATCGCACAGGGGTTGTGACGGCGGGATGTCGTTGGTGTTGGAGCTGGGGTTGGAGAGTTCCTTCACGATGTTGAAAAGCTCCTTGCTGTTGTGTGCGTTGTTGTCGAGGCGGTCTTTGAAGGAGATTCTCTTGGCGGACTTGATGAGGTGGTGGTGGTTACGGATGGCGTCTTTGTGGGCTGCGTGGCTGTCCGGTGTCTTATCACTGTGCCATTTCTTCTCTAGTTTCCGGCAGGTATGCTTGGAAGCTAGGAGTTCCGAGGTGAACCAGCTGGCTCTTTTGGTGGTGTCACTGTAGGTGAGTTTTTTCAGCGGGGCGAGGGTGTTGGCACAGTCGTCCATCCATCGTCTGAGGTTGCAGGCAGCGTCGTCGGTGTTGGATGGGTCGGAGGGAGGGCTGAGAGCGAGGTTGCCCGAAGTTGGTCTTCGGTGACTTTGCTCCAGCAGCGGCGTGGGATCTGTTGGGTGCGGTGGTGTGTGGTGGGTTTCTTGAAGGTGAAATGGATGCAGCGGTGGTCGGTCCAGAGGAGTTCCGTGGTGTGGCTGAAGGAGACATGGGAGCTTGAGGAGAAGATGGGGTCAAGCGTGTGGCCGGCGGAATGGGTCGGTGTTGTGACGAGCTGGCTCAGACCGAGGTTGGCGAGGTTGTCGATCAGGGTGGTGGAGTTGATGTCGTTGTTGTTCTCCAGGTGAAAGTTCAGGTCTCCGAGGAGGATGTAGTCGGTAGAGGTCAGGGCGTGCGTGCTGATGAAGTCGGCGATGGAGTCGCTGAACTGGGGTCGGGGCCCAGGGGTCTGTAGACAAGGGTGCCTCTAAGGGTGGTGTTGGGGTCCGTGTGGATCTGGAAGTGCATGTGTTCGGCGGTGCTGAGAGTGTCGTCGGTGCTGGTCGAGACCCTGATGGTGTTCTTGTGGACGATGGCGATTCCTCCTCCTACTGCGTTGACGCGGTCTCTGCGGGTGATCTTATAGCCTTCTGGGATGGCTATGGCGATGTCGGGGGCGGAGGAGTCGTTCATCCAGGTCTCTGTCAGGAATGCGACGTCTGGTGATGATGTGTCGAGCAGGTCCCAGAGCTCGACGGCGTGTTTGCGTGCGGAGCGGGTGTTCAGTAGGATGCACCGGAGGTGGTTGAGGTCCTTCTTGGCGGGCGCCTCGGTGGCTCTGAGGCTGGTGTAGCTGCAGTTCCGGCAGGTGAAGGGACCATGGGTGCGTTTCGGGGCGGCCTTGAAGCAGTTGTGCGTCCATCCGGGGTTGAGAGCGTGGAGTGTGGTGGCATCGTATCGGCGTCGGTCCTCGAGGCTGGAGCGGGGCGCACGGCCCAGGGGTTCTGGCGCTGGGCGCGGTCCAGGCGCGGACGGGCGCAGACGGGCGCGCCTTCGGCCGCCATAGATGGGGAGGTGGGAGGGAGGAGCAGCTAGGAGGTGGGAGGCAGGGGCCGCGAATGGGCAGTCAGGGGGGCGGGGCCGCAGGGGACGCAGCGGCGGGAGTGGAACAAGTTTTGCGCTGGAAAGAAAATAGCAACAACAAAATATTTGCGCTGGTTAGCGTCACTTTGTGACACTAAACCAGCGCAAAAGGTTTGAAAATCTCCCCCTTAGAGTCCACTAGGTACTGGTACAACTTCTCTTGAACACGTAGGGGCCGATTCACAGAACTAATCTGAGATAAAATCCTAAACTTACTACTTTTGGTATTCACAGAAGGCATTTAGTGGTATTAAAGTTAGGACTCCTAACTTTACTACTACTAAACTGAGACAAAATCCTAACTTTACGACTTTCGGTATTCACAGAAGGCATTTAATAGTAGTAAAGTTAGGAGTCCTAACTTACTACTACTAAATGCCTTCTGTGAATACCAAAAGTAGTAAGTTTAGGATTTTATCTCAGATTAGTAGTAGTAAAGTTAGTAGTCCTAACTCTACTACTACTAAGTGCCTTCTGTGAATACCAAAAGTAGTAAGTTTAGGATTTTATCTCAGATTAGTTCTGTGAATCGGCCCCAATGAGTCAAAATATGTTCTTTCATAAATTATACAACCCTTCATATGTGTCTACTTGGTTACCATCAATCCAGCCTCCTAGTGCCTTCTCTGAGAGATCCACATAGTCCTCCAGGACTGGGTGTTTTCTTTCTGGGTGTTCCTGTACTGTTCTGGGGTAAAACCAAAATTCTCAACTAAGCATGGCCTCATGTGAGAGTAGGATTTTGCCTCATCCTCCTGCAGGGTCAGGAGCATATCCCTCCCAACTACTCGAATCAGTTCCCACAAGAGTGAAACCCAATGCTTGAGGCAGACCCAACACATCTCAAGGACCCTCTTAAATGCTGTGAGACATTTATCAATGTCAACCCTGTCTGTGTACATGGGCACTATTCCACTGGGGAGTTTCGGGTTTAACCCACCCCACGGGACACCTCAACCTCTTCATCGTTATCATTGCCACCATTTTTTCTGTCCCTCTCTTCCCACTCCAACTTCTTCTCTGTTAGGATCAACAACTTTTCTCTTAGGGCTAGTTCCCTTTTTTAACGGCCCACAGAGAGTCCTACACAGGGAAACCCATCATCCCCCCAACCACAGGAAGCATGAACCTGGTGCTAGAGGAAAGGGAAAGGAGATCATTCACCTCCTGGAGGTGGTTAGAGGGGTCCCACTCCCCATCAGTTTCTGGAGCTGGTCTTTCCCAGGCCTTAAGGGACCTAACCAATGCTGCTCTCCTACTCTTGTACGTAGCAGGTAGCCCCCTGGCCTTACAAAGAACCTAAGCTCAGCCACTGAGTTTAGATGCAGCTCCATGGTTTTCTTAGTTTTGGGTCACAACTACCAGTCAGACTTAGAACAACTTTAGAAAAATCAAACAATAAATTAAAAATCAGTTTAGAAATCTTAAAAATCCAAAAGTCAAAGGTTTTGTTCTAAGTCAATTTGAAGGATTTTTAAAGCTCTCACTCACTTTACTGTAAGGTGCAATTTAAACACAAGTCCTCCTCCACACCGCTGGACACCAAATGTTGAATGGTGGGTTATAAGGAGTGGTAGGTAGGCACCTAACACCAGCAAAAAGGCCACCAACACGGTACTGGGTCCTAAATAGGATCTCTATAAATTTGTCTCTTTGGTAGCTGACACCGAGCAATAAGGCTTAACTTAGGAGACAGGCATGTAAAGCATTTAAAAACAACTATACAGTGAATACGTAAGACACAACACACAATAAAAATCCCACGACAATTTATAAAAATAGGAAATATGTTTATCTTTACAATGACACCCAAACCATGAGAATTCAATGTATGGAACCGGAGATATGAATTTTTAAATAACAAACACTTTCTAGTGGCTAGAAACCAACAGCGCCACTTCTGGACATCTGGTCGCGCTTGACCGGGACAAAGTCAACGTTTGAAGCTGACCGCGATGGAGCCCTGCTCGGATACCCAACGCGGTAGGCCTCGGTCAAAATTCTACCTTCAGACTTAGAAACCTTTCTGGAGCTTTTTCCGCTGAGGGCCCTCACAGGGATTGTACCTGTCCCACCTTTGTTAATACATAGTAGGATGGAGCTCGGGACAGCAGAAGTAAAAAAACACTAGCCCATGCAGCTGAGTACCAGTAGCCTAGGCCTGCCCTGTGGAACCTAAATGGGATCTCACAATGGGTTAAGACAACAACAAGCCGTAAAGTATATGGAATGTTAAAACTGAAATCACGCAGGTTGCATATAAAAATTACATGTGTAGGATATATAGGAAATGTTCACTTTCTCAAGCCAATGTAACTCATAACACTGGAGCTAAAACATGTACACCCAAAAAAACTAGAAATTTACAAGAATTTATGTGGCTAAGAAATTGGATCCATAAAACCATTTTTTGAAAGTTATCTAAAGAATAAGCAGATATACACTTAACATCACAAGATACACACATAGCTCATCAAAGGGAAGGAGCATAATAGACCACAACCACTGTGCTATCATCAGCCTCTTCAAGTACAAATCAATCTCATGTGACATAGCAATGCGCTACAAACAAGTCTCCTTTAATTACACATATGATTTAAGCAGGATATTCTATTGTCAGTGTTTATTTTTTGTTAATTCCAGTGGGTTTTTCCAGTGTTTTTCCAACTTCTGAAAATCAGCAGCCATCAGAGTTTATACATTTTGTTGATGCAACAATTTGCTGGAGACAGTGTTTTTCCAGTCTGTGCAAAATTCAGTCACAGTAAGTATTTTCACTGTACGATGAACTTCTGTTTTACAAGCTGATGTGATTATGAGTTTCCTGTTGTTTTATATAGCATTATATCCCACTGCCAATGGATATACCAGTTGTTAAATGCTCTGAATCCGGCAGTGAGGGCCTTTAGCAAGGGAGAGGGCCTGTAATAACGATTAAAGCCAATTGCAGAAGGGCTTTAATGCTATTGGGCTGAATGTTATAAATGAAAAACAGGGAAACATAAAGACAGACATTCTGGTATTGGAGCAGAAGGCCTATTCCAGCCATTACTGGACCTGAGCCACTCATTTGTCTTCAGGGGAGCTCTCAGCAATGCAATATTCTACTTTTTGATATGGCACTTTGGAGGCAAAAATGTCAAAATATCTTTGCTGATTTGAGGAGCCTTAGAACATTGAGTCTGTGACAAAACATTGCATTACAAATTGTAACACGTTAGTTATAGATTTGTATTTTAAATAAAATAGTTCAGTTGGCTACTGCTTTTGTGGCAGAGATCCTTGTGTATCCTACAAGCTACATGTTACAATCTTTGCCAATGATTTTCCCCTTCCTGTATGGTGCAGGCAATTGAATGGTTGAGACCAATGACAGCTAATAAAAACTGCCCCTTTGCTGGCATATCAAATATCTCTGAATGCCTTCCTATAAGGATAGGCTACAAGGACAGGGGTTCTAACATTTGGATAAACTGGGCAGAAGGGCGGCACTTAAGTACACAAGGGGCCCCAAACGTTGTCCTGTCAAGGGTGCTGTTGAACCATAGGCCTGCCTTGATGGCAATCTCACCCCTCCCAATGGGCTCTGACCCTGTGCAGTGCAGTCAGGGTATACATCTGCCTGCTCCTCCTTCTCTGTAAGGGCACAGCACTGGTTCTCCTCAGTAGGATTACTGTCACTGTAGTGGGAGAGTGGTATCAAGTGTTCTCAGCAAGACAGACACAAATGGCCGAAGGGGCCGAATGCATAATAAATAAACCTCAGCAGGGTCACCTGTACTGGGATACATACATCCCAGGGGTGGAGTGTGGTTTAGGCCTCGCAGGTACTTTTTTCCCTACTTCAAGTACTGATTGACCTTGAAATTTAAAGTGTCTCTGGCAGGTGTCTATTTGCCCGCAATGCCACTGACAATTTCCTTGTCGTCATGTTTCAGCATAGTAGTTCCTGGTGGCAAGAGGATGTGCGCCCAGCCTCTGTTGTGTTGTTGTTAGACACAGGACTTTAAAGGGTAAGAGTGAAAGTAAAACTGGCAAATGCTTTTGAATTGCTTGTTATTCTTTCCATTATAAATCACTCTCACTTTACTCTCGCCTCAGAAATCATGTGTTCCTTTTGCATCCTTTCCATAGTGCCAATATGTTCCCGTCCAACCACTTTGAGACAAAAGCATGCAGAACTGCATATACAATAGAGAGGTAAGAGAGGAGAGCCAACACCAAGTGCTCTAAAAATATCAACAGGCCTGCATACAAGAGATACCCAGCTGCAACATATGTAGTAGTTAGAGCAACAGGAATCTACTGCTGAAAACAGCTCCTGAACGTATAATGGTTTCTTAGGTTCATTAGCGTTGTAAAGGCCCTTTAGCATCGGCGTAGGAAGTATCCCCCCCAGATTTTGTGGTGGGGGGGACACGGGGGACAAGGGTGGGGGGACGAGGGGACAAAATCATTTCCCCTCTCTCTTCTGTCAATTGCAGGGCCATTGGCAAGTCAAAGTACTAGTGCTTTGGCGTGCCAATGGCCCTGCACTTGACCTGTGACCTTCCCTTTTGTTGTGCTGCAAAGCTTCAGGGATTTATTCACACCTCGTCCTCGCCACCGGCACCAGCTGCCTGCAGTCTGCACTTCCAGGACGAAGGAAGAGAGGTAGTTTGTTTGTTGACTGCATCCTGCCCTTCCTCAGCCCCGACCCTAACTTATTTGACTGTTTCACACTGCGCAATTCAGCCACTCAATGGCTAAAGTGTTGATGAAATGTTTATTTTTAGTAGTTGAACCTCACCCTGGAACATGAGAACAATTAGCATCAGACATAGTCTAAGCACACACCTTGGGTACATTCTGTCAGATGTGTTGGTTTGTCCTAATATTTACACAAATAACAATTTAAATACCACTATTTTATCAATTCTTTTATAGCGCTACTCAACCCAATCCATGGTGTCGGAGCGCTTTATATGACACATACATATTATACATTGACAATAAATCATATGTGTGTGAATCAATTTGCAGGATGTGTTACATAAGATAGTGAGGGTTATAAGGTGGATGAGTCACATGTCCTTTCCTTCATAGTTCACTGTGCTATATTAGAAGAATTACAATTTATGAACTGCAAGTAACTAAATGAAAGTAATAACCCACTTACTCATCCACATAAAATAAAAACTGTGTGTCACAAGATGTGCTTTGCAGGAGACGTATTAACCCTCTATACTACTTTGATTCAAAACTGGGACTAGACAAAACACCTGTCTCTCCTGAAAGAGCATTAACCTCCAGAGTTATCTTAACATTATTCTTATTTCCGGAGATTTACTGGGTACATAAAGATCTATGCAGCAGGTGCCTTTACTCCATTAGATATTTTAAAATGCAGACTTTGCAACCAATAAGGCTGAACAGATATACTGCCACATGTCTCCTTATTGCCAATTTCTTTCTGGCAGAGTTTTAATAAATGTATAAGTGGAGGTCTAGATCTTGCACCCGGGTTGCATCACTTTTTTGGCACAACTTTGACTCAAAATCCAATTTGTTAAATATTGTAATGCGCTCAAATGTACTCATGGAAGATCTGCTTAATATATGTGAGGTCTTAGAATCTGATGCCATTTTTTGTGATGTCACTTCCTGTGAGGTCATGGGCTGTGATGTCACGGGCAATGATGTCACTTACATACTGTCTACCTTGGTTAGAGCCCCACTTCTTTTTTTTGGCCTTCTACCCTGATCGGAGAAGTTTTAATGAAGAGCTGTTGTTGGTGGTAGTAGGAGGCTGGGTTAATATATGGTGCCCACTCTCAGGACTGGTGCACCTTGCACTAATTCAGGCAACCCTTTTGGTGATTTTAGTGGTCTTTGAGAACCATAGAAAACTCTCAAAGTGGTAGGTGTGGAGAGCAGCCTTCAGACTTATATTGAAGGAGTGTAAAGCAGCTTGTTTTACCACATTTAATTGACAGTGTTGTTTGGATGAAAAAGAACCACACAGTGTTTTATAAAAATAAGTTTATTTATTACACAACACAATCACTAACACATTGGTATATCTCCTACCCGGAGATATCAACAATACCCACAAGAATACCTCAAAATAATCAGGTACGTAGGACAAATATACACTGGTCTCCAGGGGGAGATCAAACCATATACTAAGAAAGTGGAATGCGAACTGCAAAAGAGAACGGGACTTGGACCAGAAGACTCAGAGGAGCTGGGGACAGATTGAACCACCCGAGGTAAGTACGCAGGAACCACAAGGAGGCTGTGTGCAGAGTGGAAACACAGCATTGTACCCAATGGAAGTAAATGGAAAAGTCGCAGCTGCAGTTTTAAAGAAGAAGGACCCTTCCCAGAGGACCTTGAAGAAACCCTTTGGAAGACGGGAAGTTGCAGAGCCACCCCACCTGTGGATGCCCCAGGAACCAGTTTACCTGTACCAGGTAAGCCGGGTGCATAGGGGTGAAGTTACATCAGAACCTGCCAAAGACAATGGAAGACTTCGAAGACGATGCCTCTGGAGAAGCCTGTGAAGGAGTCTGGTGGAATCCAAGGGTGGATTCTTGAAGCGGAGGGGACAGAGTCTATGCCACTCGGAAGTGACCAGAAGGCACGGCAGCACAATGTGCACCAATGTCGGGAGTTCAGGAGTGAAGACAGGTACCTTGTAGCTGCAGCTGTGAGGACCAGGCGATGCTGAGGAAGACCAGGTGCCATGCACTAGCTGTCCCAAGTTGGGTGTCGGAGTCCAGGTGGTCAGAGTCTGGCGGGAGCACCAACAAGCCGCAACTGGAGAGGAAAGCGAAAAGATGCAAATATTGGGACCAGCAAGGTCCAAGAGACTCACCATGTGTGGAAGAGTCAGAGCAGGCCCCAAGCAAATGAAGACCCTGGAGAGGACCTACAGTCTGAAGACACAGAAGTTGCAAGAGGACCTCAGGCAGCTCAGCAATGATAGAGGCCCACGGTGCAGAGGATGCAATGAGGACGCTGATCTTCAAGGGATGAGGTGCTGGAGGCTCGAGCTTTTTGTAGCCCGAAGATCTCTGGAGTGCAGAGCCAAAAAGCCTTGGCAACAACAAGTCAACGCAATGCACAGGGGATTGGATCCATTGGCTCTGACGAGGGATACTTTCCTCAAAATTGCAGAGTAGACAGGTCTAGGAGCTACAGAACCACCACCTGTGTTGCTGGGCCTCGGGAAGTCTGTAGGATGGCAGGAGCAGTAGACCGGTCAGCTTTGTTGCAGTGCTTGCAGATGTAGGGGAGTGACACCTTCACTCCAAGGAAGATTACTTTGGATGTCCTTGATGTCCACAGGTCTTCTGGAGAACCTGGATGAAGTACAGAAACAGACAACGCAGATGACTTGAAGAACGGTAAGACCAGGAGCAGCAGAAGTCTTCCTTGATGCAGTCTTGGTTCCAGTCGAAGTCCAATGAAGTCCAAGTGTCCAGACAGTCAAAGAGTGTCTTTGTTTCAGAGGTGAGTTTTGTTCCATAACAAATCTGAAGACCCACTCACAGGGGAGCCCTTAAGTACCCAAGGGAAAGAGTTGGAACGACTCAGAGGTCCCTCCCAGAAGAGGGGCTGGACAAAGGGAGGATACTCCCCTGTCCTTTGTCCAGTTTCACGCCAGAGCAGGAAACAAGGGTTCCTGAACTGGCTCAAACTGTAGTATGCAAGGAGGGCACCAAATGAGCCCTTCTAAGCAGTCTGATGGCTCTGGAAACCACCCTCACCCCAGCCCAACACACTAAGTCCTGTCTGGGAGGTGGTCACACCTCCCTGTGACAGGAAGCCTATTTCTCTACCTTCCCCTGCTCGAGCTCAGTTCAGCAGCAGGAGGGCAGAATCATGTCTGTGGTTGGAAGCAACACTAGCATACCCTGAAAGGTTTATACCGGGAGTAAAGGGGGGTCCCCTAAGGTGCCCCGCAGTACATGGGATCATACTTCCAATTCCAGAATCAGTGTTGGGTATGATTCCAACATGCTGTATACCAAACATGAACAGGTTTGGTGCAGCCATTATATAGTTAGACATCTCATAATGAGTGATGCCCACTATATACCTTAAAATGGCTGACCACAATTAAAAAGCCTGGAGAATTGACTCCTGGGTTTGTAGGGGTGTCCTGTTCATGCATGGGCACCCACACACTTGTAACCAAGCACCCTACCCTCAGGAATGAAGGGCCTTTCATAGGGGTGACTTAGGGGTTTTAGGTATAGTGGCCTCAGATGTAAGGAAACTTTTTGACATATAGGTCTCAGTCAGTCTGGATGGTCCCATTTGCCTCCAATCCTAAACAATTGGGTTATGGGGTCCCTCCGGGGTCTGCATTAAGTCCCACATTTTTTTCAATTTGGATATGACTCCATTGGCACCCATAATCGAATCCTTTGGAGTACAGACAATAGCTTATGCAGATGATACGCAACTGCTCCTCACCCTTGACAGAAATTCACCTAAGGCACTGCGTAACTTCCAGACGTGCTTGACATCTGTGTTTCAGTGGATGCGCAATAGTGGCCTCCAATGTAATACTTACAAGACAGAAATTCTGCTCTTTGGGGTGCCCCGCCCAGCTGGAACAATGACCACTGGCCCAAGGATGTCCCCCAACACATCCCCCTTCCATGGTAGCGCGCAATCTGGGGGTAAAATTTGATACTACTGCTTCTTTCAACCCGCAGGTGGGAGGGGGGTTGTAGGCACCTGCTTTGGCCTGCTGAAAAATGCTAAAGTTCCTTTAACATCTCCTCCCACAGCATAAAATAAATGATCCAGTCCTTGATCACCACAAGGCTGGATTAGGCTAACTCTCTATACTGGGGCCTACCTGCCTATCTCCTGAAGAGATTACATCTGGTGCAGAATGCTGCTGCCAGGCTTCTACTATGCCTTCCCAAGAGAGCTCACATTCAGTCAGGCATAAAGGAACTGCACTGGTTGCCTATAAAAGAATATGTGAGGTTCAAAGATTTGGTTCTGGCACACAGAGCGTTTTTTGCCACAAAGGACCTCAGTATTTATCAACAGATTCACACCTTACCAACCAGCTCAGTCTCTTCGGTCATTCAACGCCTTCCTGGTAGTAATTCCTCATTTCAGTCGAAAAAAGCAGAGCGGTAACTTCTTCTCTTATCTGGACGCCAGGAAAAGAAATGTCCTCCCAGTTCAGCTCCCTGCTTCCAGGGACATTCTGACATTTAAGAGACTTCTTAACACCTGGCTCTTTGTTTCTGCCTTTTAGTACCTCTGTTATTTAGGGATCAGGCTTGCTACTTAGCGCTGGTACACTCTATTGAGTAGCTGTTGCGCTTTACAAATCTTTAAATAATAATAATAATAATAATGTGTAATTGCTTCAGCAGGTTAGTGTGAAAGACTTATTGTCCTTGGAGAAGAACAGGATGAATTATTTTTTTGTGGGTTTAGAATAAAGAAGTTCTTTAAATGTTGTAAATGTTTACAAGTACAGAACGAGCATGTCCAGTGGTGAAGACGTATTACGGTAGATTAGGGTGTCTTCTAGGTATTGTTGGATGGAGATATCTCTTTCCCCCATTTACATAACTTGGTGACCATGAGCTCTAATGCAAACACGTGAATAAGACCCCACTGCACTCAATAGCTGTCCCAAATCCTCAGCGAACCTTGCTACTCTTTAACTTTCTTCAGAATTTTCCACACAAATCTGTTTGTCAAAGGAGGTGACAGCAGAGACATACCTTTACTTAAGATCAGATATAATTGATGTCACTGCCTGCACTTCACATTGTCTTTGCTATTAGTGTTCATGATAACTCAAGTTAGCACAAAACCATAATAAATACAAGCCCCATTATTACAACATAATTTTACATTCTGACCACAGTTCCAACAGAGTACCCCACCATAGCATGCATGTGCTGTTTCTAGAATCCTATATGAATGATCGTCTGCCTAGGTTTACACTATCCAAAAGAGAGTAGTTTTTACCCAGTGTTGATGGTGACGCTGTAATGCACATATATTTTCACTTTCCAGAGAGTAACTGTAAAGTTCTCAATAGCCAATGTCAGTAAACCTTTTGTGATATTCTTCATTGCTTTTTCTGTGTGTAGGCGAAACTACCTGTTTTTCACCAGTGTTCAGTTATCTGTACAGTTTGCAAGAAGTGATATGTTTGTTTAAAAACAATACGTTGTGTTGTGTGAAAGCTCCTCCTCAAACAAACTCATATTTTAGTTGCTTTCTTCCAAGACAAAAGAAGTCATTTCCCTTGATACTTCTGAGAGTTTCCCTTACTCGTTTCTGTTTGTGTATGACTAATGCTGTGTTTAATCAGAGTAAAAGACAAGGTTTTCACTACTACCAGTGTGAGGGTGAAACCTTTTACTCTAATTTTGGCTCCCCCTCCACCTGACCTTCACTTCATGTAGTGTGATACTGGACACGTCATTCAATCTAACTTAGCTTCAGGCACTGCTAAAAACTTAGAAAGTGGTTACTAACAGACACATATAAAGTGTCTTTTAGCCCCCCTTACTTACTGCTGGTTGGCTTCATTGTCACCCTTTTTTTCTTCCTTTTCATTGATGAGCGCATCTTTATGCATGCCAGCTTCACGTCTTCTCCATATTTTTGTTTTCCAAGTATTGTTTCTCAAGGTCTTCTTATCCCAGTTTCCCCTACAAACAATTTTCCTGTACTGCAAAGCTGATCAAAAGGCAAATACAATTCTTTCTCTACCTGCCGCTGGATCACCCTCTTCACACTTCTCAAAAGTTGCAGGTTAATAAATATATATATATATATATAAATATATATATATATATATATTCGGCACAGCTGCTAGGGTATTCCCGCCGCTGCTCCTGACCAGAGGGCGCGTCGTCGATTGGGACCTCCCAAGCACGGTCCTTTCCGTATTAGTCAGCAAGCTCGTACAACCAAGGATGACGACGCTGTGTGAAGAGCCAAAATTCTTTATTCGTCAGCCACTATCGGACGCGTTTCGCCTGACCAGCAGGCTTGCTCACCAACGATTCAATAAAGTTTTACAATCTCTTTTAACACATTTTTTGGTTCCGTGACACGTGATAACTACAATGTGAGGGTCATGGAAGACAGACTCGTAGTTTGAACAGACATAATTCATCTACATTCCAAAGTTGTATAAAATAGTTCTCTGAATTCGTTTAAATTCATTTAAGTGTGCAAAGTTAGCTTGTTATACACGACTGACATATTTATCAATTGTGCTTTGAACTCATGCCAAATGTCATCACAGTAACAAATTCAGAGAACTATTTTATACAACTTTGGAACGTAGATGAATTATATCTGTTCAAACTACGAGTCTGTCTTCCATGACCCTCACATTGTAGTTATCACGTGTCACGGAACCAAAAAATGTGTTAAAAGAGATTGTAAAACTTTATTGAATCATTCGTGAGCAAGCCTGCTGGTCAGGCGAAACGCGTCCGATAGTGGCTGATGAATAAAGAATTTTGGCTCTTCACACGGCGTCGCCATCCTTGGTTGTACGAGGTTGCTGACTATATATATATATTCACTGAAAAAACCATAGGTTTCAGGCACGTTATAGTTAGAAATTAGCATTTCAAAAACCTTAGAAATTCACTGAAAAAACCATAGGTTTCAGGGACGTTACAGTTAGTTGGACATTTCACTCATACAAAACCATAGAAATTCCACCATTATACTTAGTTCAGCTAACTATAACTCGCGCCCCGCAATGCACTGCTGATGACGTCACATATTACATCATTCATGACATGGTCAGTGACATCACTGATGACATCTCAAATGACATCACTGATGACATCACTGATGACATCATCCAGTGAATGTAGCTTTCTTTAAAATTTAAATATGTATTATATATATACCAAGCTGTATTGAAGAATGAATGGATGTATAAGTGTCTGGATGGAGGATTTAGCAGGTGTGTGACTGACTGTTTAAGTGAATGATTAAATGTATCTTACTGAATACATGGGTTAGTGTCTAAAGTGTGTGAATGTCTGTATCACTCTGTCTGTGTTGTGTAAGCTGCTGCATCAGTTGGTCAGTAGCTACATCAATGTCTATATGGGTTATGGATTAGTTGCCTGCATATTTGTATAAGAGACTGAGTGTGTGTGTGGTTGGGTGGGGGGTATGTGACTCTGTGCATAGATGTGTGAGTGGTTGATTGACAGGGTGTATGAGTTTAAGAGTGCATGTAGAAACAGTTGTATGGGTGGGTCAGTGTGTGTATGGGTGTCTTGGTGAGTGAATCGATGTCTCAGTGCACATGTCCAACTAAATACATATATAAAAGGCAGTGTATGTGAGAGTTGGTGTATAGAAATAACTATACGTGAGAGTCAGTGATTGTGAGAGTGGCTGTATGTATGAGTGTATACTTGTATGAGTGATTATATAAGAGACTAAGTATGCGTTACTATCTGTATGAATAAATGAGGTGGTGTGTGTATAACTGTGTAGGTGAGTAAATGGAACTGTGATTGATTCTTGGCATGAGTGACTAGGATGAGTACATAACTGACTAGGATGAGTGCTGGTGTGTCAATGTCTATATAGGTGTATGAGTGCATTTGATAGTGTTCTATTGATCAGTGACTGCATGTATGACTGATTGTATGGGTGAATGGGTAGATGTGTGTCTAGACCTAGGAATCACTGAGTGGGTATGTAGTAACTGGTATTAGTGTGTCAATGGTATCAAAAATGGTAGTCTGTATTTTACAGTGAGTGTATCAAAGGTTATATTAGTGTGTGACGAGGTACATCAGATTGTCACATGGATGATGTCATCAGTGATGTCATTTGAGATGTCATCAGTGATGTCATCAGTGATGTCACTGACCATGTCATGAATGATGTAATATGTGACGTCATCAGCAGTGCATTGCGGGGGCGCGAGTTATAGTTAGCTGAACTAACTATAACGGTGGAATTTCTATGGTTTTGTATGAGTTAAATGTCCAACTAACTATAACGTGCCTGAAACCTATGGTTTTTTCAGTGAATTTCAAAGGTTTTTTTAAATGCCAATTTCTAACTATAACGTGCCTGAAGCCTATGGTTTTTCAGTGAATTTCAAAGGTTTTTTAAATACTAATTTCTATCTATAACGTCCCTGAAACGTTTGGTTTTTTCAGTGAATTTCAATGTTTTTTTTAATGATAACTTCTAATTATAATGTTTATTTAACCTATAGTTTTTTCCGACACCCAAGAAGGACACAACACCCACTGCCACAACCCCCAGGACCTCCCCCCCGTACCACCCCTCTCCCTACTGTAATTTTTTTTATTTGTTATTTAAACTATATAATGTCTTCTTGTTTTTGAAATATTAAACAACTACATACAGTATGAAAGGGAGCCCAGCCCAGAGCCACATCTGAAGACCAGGGCCGGACTGGGATAGCAAACCAGCCCGGGCACTTGGGTCGGACCGGTCCCAGTGGGGGGGGGCATGTACTGATAACACTGCTGCTGCGTGCGCGCTTGTTACTGGGAGCCGATTTGCTGCTGCAAAACCGGCACCCAGTCACAAAAACAGCCCCCACCGGTCCAGAACCGGCCCCCACCCCTCCGGCCCACCGGGGAAACGCCTGGTGCCCGCTACGGCCAGTCCGGCCCTGCTGAAGACCAACACATGTCATAGACCTACTGATCAAGCAGCTCCGACACCCAAGAACGCCACAACACCCACCACCACCCCCAGGCCCCCCCCCTCTACCACCGAGGCAGCGCAGAACAAGACAGCAAACTTTCCGAAAATGGCATGGCCCCTCAGCCACACAATAGCTGAATATTGGGACAGGTGTGAACAAACTATATGTGAAGGAAGCAATTCACCCATGTTTAACATTGCACACAATGCAAAGTGTAGCGGTGATGTGCTGGACACATCTCAGTATGCAGAACACACACCTCTCCATGTGCACAAATACTACTGGTGCTTGTAGTGTTGTGGACAGTGGACCTAACCACGTTACGTCAAACACTAGGGAAGATCTCAGTCATGTAGCTGTGTCGTCCCCCCCTGTAAGCATAAGTGTAACCGGAGTGGGCTGGTCCGACGTACGCCACTTCAGCGTAGGAGTGTGAATAAATAGGCCGGAGCTCTGGGCGTGGTTCACTTGTGGGAAGGCCAAAGCGTCTGCCAGGGCGGTGCCCCTCACCCTGCCATGAGGCCGCCAACATGACCGCCAGCCTCCTCAGCCGATTGCTGGCTTCCGCCACACAGGCCCCCAGCGGCACAGCACCGCGGACTTATGTCTGCACAAACTACTGCCTTCGATATACACTGCGGACAGCAAGGCTCACAATTCAGATCGAGTCGCGATTGCAGATGACGCAGTCCCATAGGCAAGAGACATTGCTGAAGTCAACAACACATGGCTGTGGGCCCTTCCTGACCGATGCCTCCGGCCTACACTGTGGTCAGTAGGGCTCACAATTCAGATGGAGTTGAGATTGCAGATGACGCAGTCCAGTAGGCAAGAGACATTGCTCAAGTCAACAACACGTGCCTGTGGGCCCTTCCTCACCGCTGCCTCCTGCCTCCACTGCGGTCAGTAGGGCTCACAATTCAGATGGAGTTGAGATTGCAGATGACGCAGTCCAGTAGGCAACAGACATTGCTACCAGTGTGGCCAGCCCGGACCACGCATCATCGCTGACTGCGCACACGCTAAGTGCTTCAAGTACCACTAACTCTGTGCAGCTCAAGTCAACGCCACGTGGCTGTGGGCCCTTGATGACCGCTGCCTCCGGCCTACAATGTGGTTAGCAGGGCTAACAATTCAAGATTAGTGCCGATGCTAATTGTGTAAGAGAGTATAATCGGTTAAGAAGACTGTATGCTCCCAATCTGTGTAGCTCAAGTCAACGTCACGTGGCTGTGGGCCCTTGCTGACCGCTACCTCTGGCCTACACTGCGGTCATCAGGGCTCACAATTAAAATTAAGTCTTGATTCATTAATTACAGAGTCCAGTAGGCAAGTAACTATCACAGGCCTAAAACCTACATAATATCCTTTTAGTATCCTTGCTTCAAGAACTTTTTTTATATCAGTTATAGTTTTAGTACAATCACCAAATTCATCTTCAAGTGCAAACGAACACTCATTAACAGTCTACACTGCAGGCAGCAGAGCTCACAATTCGAATTTTGGACATGTGGTGCCACTAACCCTGTTCAACACAAGCCGGCAACACGTGGTGCCACTAACCCTGTTCAACACAAGCCGATCCCACATGTGTAACTGTGTCCTGAGTCCTGAATGGCAGTGACCACAAGTCTGTGGCAGCGACCACAGCACCAGACTCCCTTCGATCAGTGAGGCATATTTCCATATGGAAGGCCGGCAACACGTGGTGCTACTAACCCTGTTAAACCCAAGCCGATCCCACATGTGTAACTGTGTCCTGAGTCCTGAATGGCAGTGACCCCAAGTCCGTGGCAGCAACCACAGCACCAGACTCCCTTCGATCAGTGAGGCATATTTCCATATGGAAGGCCGGCGACACGTGGTGCCACTAACCCTGTTCAACATAAGCCGATCCCACATGTGTAACTGTGTCCTGAGTCCTGAATGGCAGTGACCCCAACTCCGTGAGAGAACTACAGCAGCAGACTCCCTTCGATTAGTGAGGCGTATTTGCATATGGAAGGCCGGTGACACATGGTGCCACTAACCCTGTTCAACACAAGCCGATCGCACATGTGTAACTGTGTCCTGAGTCCTGAATGGCAGTGACCCCAAGTCCGTGGCAGCGACCACAGCACCAGACTCCCTTCGATCAGTGAGGCATATTTACATATGGAAGGCCGGCGACACGTGGTGCCACTAACCCTGTTCAACACAAGCCGATCCCACATGTGTAACTGTGTCCTGAGTCCTGAATGGCAGTGACCCCAACTCCGTGAGAGAACCACAGCAGCAGACTCCCTTTGATTAGTGAGGCGTGTTTGCATATGGAAGGCCGGCGACACATGGTGCCACTAACCCTGTTCCACACAAGCCAATCCCACATGTGTAACTGTGTCCTGAGTCCTGAATGGCAGTGACCCCAAGTCCGTGGCAGCAACCACACCACCAGACTCCCTTCGATCAGTGAGGCATATTTCCATATGGAAGGCCGGCAACACGTGGTGCCACTAACCCTGTTCAACACAAGCCGATCCCACATGTGTAACTGTGTCCTGAGTCCTGAATGGCAGTGACCCCAAGTCCGTGGCAGTGACCACAGCACCAGACTCCCTTCGATTAGTGACGGGTATTTGCATATGGAAGGCCGGCGACACGTGGTGCCACTGAACCTGAACTACGCAGGCCGGTGGGGCCACCAACCTATGCACGTGGCTGTGGGCCCTTGCTCACCGCTACCTCTGGCCTACACTACGGTCAGCAGGCCTCACAATTCACATAGAGTCCCGATTGCACATGACGCAGACCAGTAGGCAAGACACATTGCTCCCAGTGTGGCCCGTGCGCACCAAGCATCATCACATGCTCATACAGTCTCAATGCTTCTGGTGCCACTAACTGTGCACCTCAACTCAACGCCACGTGGCTGTGGGCCCTTGCTGACCGCTACATCTGGCCTGCACTGCGGTCATCAGGGCTCACAATTAAAAGTATTTCTTGATTCATTAACTACAGAGTCCAGTAGGCAAGTAACTATCACAGTCCTAAACCCTACATAATATCCTTTTAGTATCCTTGCTTCAAGAACTTTTTTTATATCAGTTATAGTTTAGTACAATCACCAAATTCATCTTCAAGTGCAAACGAACACTCAATAGCAGTCTACACTGCGGGCAGCAGAGCTCGCAATTCGATTTTTAAATGCTAATTTCTAACAAGAAGATTGTACTCAGAAAATACAACACTTCGTCAGTGTATTCTATACTTATTTCATCTTTTCATGATACACCTACACTGCGGTCAGTAGGGCTCACAATTAAAATTAAGTATTGATTCATTAATTACAGAGTCCACTAGGCAAGTAACTATCACAGGCCTAAAATCTACATAATATCCTTTTAGTATCCTTTCTTCAAGAACATTTTTTATATCAGTTATAGCTTTAGTACAATCACCAAATTAATTTTCAAGTGCAAACGAACACTCATTAGCAGTCTACACTGCGGGCAGCAGAGCTCGCAATTCCAACTTTGGACACGTGGTGCCACTAACCCTGTTCAACACAGCCTGCGACATATGGTACCACTAACCCTGTTCAACGCAAGCCGCGACACGTGGTGCCACTAACCCTGTTCAACACAAGCCGGCGACACGTGGTGCCACTAACCTGTTCAACACAAGCCAATACCACATGTGGAACTGTGTCCTGAGTCCCGAATGGCAGTGACCCCAAGTCCGTGGCAGCGACTACAGCACCAGACTCCCTTTGGTTAGTGAGGCATATTTCCATATGCAAGGCCGGCCACACGTGGTGCCACTAACCCTGTACAACACAAGGCGCGACACCTGGTGCCACTAACCCTGTTCAATACAAGCCGATCCCACATGTGGAACTGTGTCCTGAGTCCTGAATGGCAGTGACCCCAACTTCGTGGCAGCGACCACAGCACCAGACTCCCTTAAGTTTTATTTGTTGTTGTTTTCTTTAAATAAAATGTTTTATATGTAAACCTATACATGACTAAGATTCTTGTTTGTCCAACCGCACAGGGACACTTCCGGGCCCAAGAAGGTTGTTTGGGGTATGTTGGTAATGTGGGAAGAGGGTGCGTTACCTGCTGAGGTGGGGAGAGGCAGCGTGAAAGGGGTATCTCTCACAGAAAGAACTCCGATATGTTTTCAGAAATGCCTCGGACAGATGCCAGCTGACGGACTGAATCACAAAGTGGTTTTTCAATGCTTATGTAGTGTGAGTTATGAACAGTTCGCACCCAGGCTCGCAGAGGGACAACTGCGGCCCGTCCGCTCGACTCACACACACAGTACTATGACCCGTCCGCTCCCAAAGGAACAGCAGCGTAGTACCTCGCAGAGGTACAGGCACAGTAGCGTACTAGCTCGCAAACGTAGAGAGCTGCGAGCCGATGGACTGGCTTCTAACGGCATAGCTGCGAAGTGGTGATGTTGGGCAGACGGAGCGTGAAAGAGTTATCTCGCAGAAACAGAGCTCCGGTATATTAAATTACCCCGAGACCTTTCTTTTATATTTTCACTTGATGCGAGAAAGAGCGCTTTCTGGACCAAGACCTTTCTCCCTGCCAAATTTGGCGTAATTCCGTTCAGCAGTTTGACCTGTAGCCTTGACTAAAGTTTCCTATGGAAAATCCATTGAGAAAACACTTTTTCACCCCCCCCACATAGCTACCTGTCGCAGGCGTACTCGCTGTTGGTGTGCAGGTCAGTGGTCTAGTTGTCAACACTGTCACGGCCACTCCCTGAGGGCAGGTTTGCACACACACCACACCCATCCGGCACATGCGTCACAGGCCATGTGACCACGCAAATATAATGGATCCACAACGTCTCATCCTTTATTGCCGGCGGTGACTGGATGGCGGACGCTCCACGGGTCGCAATCATAAAGACTCATGAAAAGTTGCGCAGAGGGTTAGTCGCACCCTGAGCTCTATGGCCGTCAGGGGCCTACTAACACGTGGTGCAGACTTGAGTTCCACAGAGTTATTGCCACCCGAAGCTGATGTGGCCATCACGGGCCTACCACCACGTGGCGCGAACTTGAGTTGCACAGGGTTACTGCCACCCGAAGCTAATGTGGCTGTCAGGGGCCTGCCACCACGTGGCGCGAACTTGAGTTGCACAGGGTTAGTGCCACCCGAAGCTGATGTGGCCGTCAGGGGCCTTCGACCACGTGGTGCGGACTTGAGTTGCACAGGGTTAGTCGCACCCTAAATTGTATGGCCGTCAGCGGCCTACCACCACGTGGCGCTGACTTGCGTTGCACAGGGTTAGCGGCACCAAAAGCTGATGAGGTCTCCGCCATTGATGACTCAGGACTCAGCGACATGTGTGAGATCTGCCGGGCCGCGGAGAAGCTGATGTGGTCTCTGCCATTCATGACTCAGGACTCAGCGACATTTGTGAGATCTGCCGGGCCACCGAGCTTTGACGGGCACGTGGAGTGCCCACTGGTAGACACTTCGGTGGCAGCAGGTAATTATTTGGTCATGGATGCGCAGGGGCGGCAGTATCTCTCTCTCTCTCTCTCTCTCTCTCTCTCTCTCTCTCTCTCTCTCTCACTTCCCTCCTTCCTTCCTTTTCTTCTCTTTCTCTATCTCCCTTCTCCCTTTCTCACTCCCTTTCTTTCCTTCCCTCTCTGGCTTTTTTTTCCTTCTCTGTGTTTCACTCCTTTGATATGCGCATTACACACGTCCTTATTTTGTGCTTTATTTTCCAGGCTGTGTCATCAACATTCATGGTCCCGACAGGAGTCTTCCGCCTTGTTGTTTTGTGTTCAGTTTGTTAAATTTAGTTTATCCTTTATATATACGTTTACGAAAAAAAAAAGTTTGATTAAAAAAAAAAAAAGTTTTTGGTTGTTACTTAAGTGCTGTGTGACTCTTTCTCGTTCTTATTACTGTTATTTCGTGGTGTCCACCATGGTGTTAAATTTTGGGGCAGTTATCACGGGAATACTGGTGATGTCTGCAGTTTGCACCAGCTTCTGAATAGTGTGTTATATTTATCTCAACTTTAGTTGCATTAAAGTGCTGATAATGAAATGCAGAGTAGGCGTTCCCGTGCAAAAAGACACGAGGTGCACCTTTGCGATTTATTCTAAATACTAAAATCCTGTATTGAATTGCACTGTGGTAGTGGGTGCACTTACAGTGTACACACAAAATCAATGAAGAAATGTCTGCCTTCTGTTTTGTCTTCTGTACCTTCGTTGTCAGTGTAATTTCGTTTTGCCCCCTGTGCCCCCTTCTGCTTGATTTTGTTGTATTGTTCTTTTTCCATTTTTAGCCTGTATTGTGCCCCTTGTTTTTCCACCCGTCTCCGCTCTTCCTTTCCCGCCGTTGCGTCCCCTGTGGCCCCACCCCCTCGCACGCCCATTCATCCCCCACCCCCTCGCACGCCCATTCGTCCCGCTCCCCCTCCCAGCTGCTCCTCCCTCCCACCTACCCTTCTTATGGCTGCCGCTGTGCGGCCGCACCGCTGGCGCGCCGAAGGCGCGCCTATGGCATGCCCGTCTGCACCCGTCCGCACCTGGACCGCGCCCAGCGCCAAACCCCCTGGTCCCCGCGACCGCCACAATGACCGACGCCACTACGATGCCAGCACCCTCCATGCACTCAACACCGGACGATCACACACCTGCTTCCTGGCCGCCCCGAAGCGCACCCAAGGACCCTTCTCCTGCCGGAACTGCAGCTTCACCAGCCTCCGAGCAGCCAAACCGCCCGCCGAGAAAGGATGCAACCACCTCAGATGCATCCTACTCAACACCCGCTCTGCAAGCAAACACACCGTCGAACTCTGGGACCTGATCGACACGTCCACCCCGGACGTCGCCTTTCTGACGGAGACCTGGATGAACGCCTCCTCTGCGCCCGACATCGCCATACCCATCCGTGACGGCTACAAGATCACCTGCAGGAACCGCACCAACGGAGTAGGAGGTGGAATCGCCATCGTCCACAAGAACACCCTCAGGGTCTCGACCAGCACCGACGACACCCTCAGCACTGCCGAACACCTGCACTTCCAGATCCACACGGAGCCCAACACCACCCTCAGAGGAACGCTCGTCTACAGACCCCCCGGACCCCGGCCTCAGTTCAGTGACTCCATCGCCGACTTCGTCAGAACGCACGCCATGGCCTCCACAGACTACATCCTCCTCGGGAATACCAACGACACCAACTCCATCACCCTGATCGACAACCTCGCCAACCTCGGACTCAGACAGCTCGTCACAACGCCCACCCACTCCGCCGGCCACACGCTCGACCCCATCTTCTCCGCAAGCTCCCACGTCTCTTTCAGTCACACCACCGAACTCCACTGGACCGACCATGCTGCATCCACTTCACCTTCCGGAAACCCACCACGCTCCACCGCACTCAACAGATCCCCCGCCACAGCTGGAGCAAAGTCACCGATGTCCAACTTAACACCACCCTCACCCGGAGCCCACCCGCCGACCCTACCGACACCAACACCGCCGCCCGCGACCTCTGGCGATGGATCGACGACTGCACCAACACTCTTGCTCCGATCAAGAAACCCTCCAACAGACACACCGACAAGAAAGCCAGCTGGTTCACCGCAGACCTCCAGGCCTCCAAGCAAACCTGCCGGAAACAAGAGAAGAAATGGCACCGCGAACAGACACCGGACAGCCATGAGGCCCACAAGAACGCCATCCGCAGACACCATCACCTCATCAGAACCGCCAAAAGGGCCTCCTTCAAGGACCGCCTCGACAACAACGCACACAACAGCAAAGAGCTCTTCAACATTGTGAAGGAACTCTCCAACCCCAGCTCCAATGCCAACGACATCCCACCATCGCAAGACCTGTGCGACTCCCTTGCCACCTTCTTCCACCGCAAGATCGCAGACATCCACGACAGCTTCAACAACCTGACCGCCTTGACAGCCAACGACACCTCGGACCCCCCCGGCCACCATCCGCATCGACCCCTTGCTCACCTGGACCAACATGAACGACGACGACACCATCAGAATCATGAACACCATCCACTCCGGCTCTCTGTCAGACCCGTGCCCGCACCACATCTTCAACAAAGCTAGCGCCACCATCACACCCCTTCTCTGCAAAGTCATCAACATCTCCTTCGAGACCGCGACCTTCCCGGAGAGCTGGAAGCACGCAGAGATCAATGCCTTACTCAAGAAACCCAAGGCAGATCCGAGAGACCTCAAGAACTTCCGGCCCATCTCCCTGCTCCCGTTCCCGGCGAAGGTCATCGAGAAGATCGTCAACAGACAACTGACCCGCTACCTCGAGGAGAACAACATCCTGGACCCATCCCAGTCCGGGTTCCGCAGCAACCACAGTACCAAAACTGCCCTCATCGCTGCCACCGATGACATCAGGACCCTGCTGGTCAACGGTGAAACCGCGGCCCTCATCCTCCTGCACCTCTCAGCTGCCTTCGACACGGTCTGCCACCGCACCCTATGCACACGGCTCCACAACGCAGGGATCCGAGACAAGGCTCTGGAATGGACCACCTCCTTCCTCTCCGGCAGAACCCAGAGCGTCCGCCTCCCCCCATTCCGTTCCGAAGCCTCAGAGATCAACTGCGGCGTACCCCAAGGATCATCCCTCAGCCCGACACTGTTCAACATCTACATGGCACCGTTCGCCCACGTCGCCCGACTGCACGACCTCAACATCATCTCCTACGCCGACGACACCCAGCTGATTCTCTCCCTCACCAAGGACCCCCTCACCGCCAAAGCCAACCTCCACGAAGGAATGAAGGCCGTCGCCGAGTGGATGAAGAAGAGCCGACTGAAGCTGAACTCGGACAAGACGGAGGTCCTCATCCTCGGCTCCACCCCGTCAGCCTGGGATGACTCCTGGTGGCCAACCACACTGGGAGCAGCACCGACACCTACCGACAAACGCACGCAACCTGGGGGTCATCCTCGACTCGACACTCTCCATGACCAAGCAGGTCAATGCCGTCTCGTCCTCCTGCTTCAACAACCTACGCATGTTCCGCAAGATCTACAGGTGGATCCCCACCGAAACAAGAAGAACGGTCACCCAGGCCCTCGTCAGCAGCAGGCTGGACTACGGAAACGCCCTCTACGCGGGAGCCTCGGCCAAACTCCTGAAACGACTGCAACGCATACAGAACGCCTCTGCACGCCTCATCCTCGATATCCCTCGCCACAGCCACATCTCACCCCACCTGAGAGACCTGCACTGGCTCCCCGTCAACAAGAGGATCACCTTCAAGCTCCTCACCCACACACACAAAGCACTCCACAACACCGGACCGGCATACCTCAACAGACGACTCACCTTCTACACCCCGAACCACCAGCTCCGCTCCGCCAACCTCGCCATCGTCCCCCGCATCCGAAGAGCGACCACCGGCGGAAGATCGTTCTCCTACCTCGCCGCCAAGACCTGGAACACCCTTCCCATCCTCCTACGGCAGACCCAGGACCTACTAACTTTCAGGAGGCTACTCAAGACCTGGCTGTTCGAGCAGTAGCAGCACCTCCTCCCCTCCCCCCCCAGCGCCTTGAGACCCTCACGGGTGAGTAGTGCACTTTATAAATGTTCTGATTGATTGATTGATAGTGGGTCAGGTGCTGGATCTTGACGGCATACACTGCCCAGTTCGTTTATTTTTCTGTACACGAAAAAACCACATCACAACTTTGACAACAACTGCGATGCGAAACAAATTCCGGCGATAAGCCGCGTTAGCACCAGAGATTTTACACCTGCTTTCTGCTGGTGTTAAGCAGGACGACTACCTGCAGCATGAAAGGGAACACAGCCAAGAGCCACACCGAAACACCCACAGGTGCCATACAGTCAATGAGCATGATACACGGATACCCATGAGGCCCACAACACTCATCGCAACAACCCCAGGACCGCCAGCGCCCCCCGAACCCGCATCTGAGCAAGTGTGTCCGTGTGGTCATTGTGTTAGCATGATAGGCACCGGCCCTGCAACATCACAGTGTCAGCGGACTTTACCATGTCACCTCAGCGTTGGCAGTGAGCCTGGACATGTAGGTACGCACGCATCCTCCTGCATGCACAAGCGGCGTGTGCTGGTCTGGCGTACACAGGTCAGCGCAGGGGTCTGCCTATCCGGCAAGGGGAACGGGGTGTCTCAGACATGTCCGTGTTCAGGAAGTGCAGTAAGTGTGTCTCTGTGTTCTGGTGTGGCCGCCACAAGGGCCGCAGCAGTCGATGTTGTACAGTGGCATGCACCACCTCCAAACTGCAGTCTCACCATGTGGTTGGAATGCCGCAGGACATGCGCGAATAGGCATTACAATGGTGTGCCGTAGGAGTGCACGGGATACAACAGTGCACCCTACAAAAGTGTGGGGGCTCGTGGGAGGGAGGAGCAGCTGTTTGGCAATGTAACACACAGTGAACCCGCCCATGTGCCACATGCTGGGCATCTCATCCAAGATGACCAGGGTCACAGACATCCCACAACACCCACGAGTGGCCTTTGTACACATCCTGTATAAATGCAGCTGGAGAACTTACTGTAGGGATGAAAGGTTGTTTGTCTGAGTTATCTTGCAGTAGCACATCTGCTGCTCCAAGAAGGAACTTGCAAGTGGACAGCCCCCCCTGACAGATACGATAATATTTGCATCCGTCTCCCACACTACGCACTGCCCGATTTGAGAACAACGAGTACACATCCCACACTCAAAAGTCCTTTGTCGTAGTTAGCGCGCGTGAAATGGCCTTCACACGTACTCCCACCACACCCCTGCCCTGCACCCATTGCACACAGACCCGGCTCATTGCACCAAGCTGTGCCATTTGATCCACAAGACTGGCACACGGCAATCCAGTGCAGCTACAAGCAGAGCCACTGACGCAATGGCAGAGCATCCCGAACACATGGTCGACTCCATGCACGTCCACCTATACCTTGCACATCTGCTGCATGTCCTGGGTTCTCTGCCTTTGGCAGTACTGCGGATCACTTACCGGCTGTGCTTCCACATTGCGGACGTCACCTGCGTTCAACCTGTATTGCAATGTCGCACGTGCCTATCCGAGTGGTGCATGGACGTGTGCCTCTCCAACGAGTGGGTAGCTGACATGGATTACGACAGGTGTGTGCGCCCCCTGTTCGCCCATGACCAGGACTGTCATGGTGATGCCCGTTTATGGCATGCATGGATGTTTGGCATGCATGTTGGGACCTGGGCCTGGGAGATTGCACGTGTCGTAGTATACAGTGAGCAAATTGACCCACTTCCCGATTCTGCTTTGGTGCACATTGGGTACAGTGGTTGGAGTCAGCACATCTGTCCCGGTCAGCTGATGGATTACGTTGACGACATGTCAAATATTGTGGCCAATCATCACTCATTAGAGATAGTGGCTATCGCAGCTGCACTCGCGTTCATGGATGAGTGACAAGGTACCTCCAACCACGACTCGATGTGCCACATTGCACGTGTCCCTCCGCATCATTGCACGTTGTACATTTGGTCACATGTCCCAAAACAACAGTGGACATGGCTGCATTGGCGTTGAATCAAGTCCGAAGCGCGGACAACCAACGCTGCTTGACATTGACGTGTGTTGGTGATGGACTACCCCGAGGTGAACATGGACGTTTTCCTATGTTCCTTATTCAGCCATGCTGCTGCATTTCTCTGCATAACGTGGCACTACTCTTGGCCGTACTGACACGCACTTTTTTTAATAAAGTTTCCACATTTTCACTTGTCTCCAAATGTGTAGTGTCTTCATTTGTATGCCAATGTGTGTGTCACGGACTCTCTGGCTGCCTGCCATACGTGAATTGCTACCCCATCCGGACTGTGGGTTTGTACTTATGCGTTCTCATGTGCCTGTTTCGTACTGACGCTTTTGGGCGCTTATCCGTCTCAGGCGAGTGCATTTGTTTCCTGTGTTCGATTGTGCGAATCTTTGTGTTTGGACAACATTGTGTTGGATGTTGGTGTACTCTGCTTCCTATGTGTGTGTGCTGCATTGTGTGTGAGATGTCCATTCATGTGAGCTTTTGTTCACCCTTCTCCCTTTCCGGCAGTGTGGTTTTCACTTCTATGCTTGTTCAGTGGTGTGATGTTGGCGGGTTGTGTGACTTGTGCTCCTTGTTGGTGTGTTTCATTTTGGCCAAGGTTTGTCTATAGTTGTGCTGTACTTAATTGTGCATGTGTACCATTGTGGCCATCTTCCCCCGTCCCCCACTCCCTGCTTCTTCCTCTTCCTGGTGCTGTTGTGTCTGTAATTTTGTTGCTCCACACATAAATACATGTAATGAACAAATTAGAATAGTTCCTTGATTCTTTTAGGTTTCAAAACTTCTCTCTATTGTTTTTTTCAATTTTCCATATAAACAGTTTTTTAATATTCAAGGACACATAGAAGTCAGAAGTGCAACGTATTCTATCAACACACTTTCTAGAACATTCTACAACACGTGCAGGTTAAAAGTTCATCCATTTTTTTAAACCTAACGATATTTTTTTGCAACATTTTCTCGAACATTTAACGGCACGTGCAGGTTAAAAGTTCACGATTGTTTTAAGTTCGAACAGTGCCTTCCAAATGCAAGTAGCAGGTGTGGTTGAGTTGAGCAAATTTTATCCTATGATATGTACTCCATGTTTAAACTGCTTTTTCTTGACCAATCACAAAGATGCTTTTCCACCAAACGAATGTGCACCCTACTTTTAAAAAACAATGCTTTTCATCTCCCAATTAGGTATCATTTTGTATGGCAAAAAAAGTAGTTCCCCATCTTTAAACATATCTCTTATTCTACGAACGGACTGCATGAGCTACAGACATCTATCCATTCCTCCTAGCCATACCTTCAAAATGCTAGTGTGGATCGTAGGACATAGCTATGTTTTCTGGTGCAAGAGGTATGCAGAACAGAGACGTATTGACTTAGACCTAGGTTTACAAAATGTGGACATTAAATGGTTTGGACAAAGAGGATTGAAGTGGCACCAATTGTTGCCTTTGGTTAAAACCTGTTTGCTTCTCCAACACCCTGACCTCATGATTGTGCACTGTGGTGGAAACGACCTAGGCACATTGACTGGGGTAGGTTTGGAAATGCTAATGAAGGACACCTTTCGACAATTGATATTGCTTTTGCCTCAAACTGTCTTTGTATATTCCAATATATGCCAAAGACAGAAGTGGAAATGGTCAAACCAATTTTGTCCTCAGATTGAAAAATCTAGGAAGAATGTCAACAAAGCTGTGTCTGCATACCTCAGAGACCATAGAATGGGGTCGATCTACAACAATAACATACGTTTTCATATGGCTGATATCTACAGAAGTGATGGAGTACACTTCACAGATCAGGGAAATCGAGTTTTTCTGAATAACCTGAAGCTGTGCATCCGCACTTATATGTAGCTCCAACTAATAAACACAAGGGCTCTTTTTAGAGCCGCCTTAGATTCCCAATATCGGTTCGCAGAGTGACAGGTGCGATCCGGCTAGCACAGGGAGACCTGCGGGCCGTCGAGCAGCCTCGCAGAGGGACACCTGCGGCCCGTGGGCTCAGCTCGCACAGGGAGAGCTACGGGCCGTCGGCTCGGCTCGCAAGAGCTGCGGGCCGTCGGCTCGCAAACGCACACCAGCGTGCTGGCTCGCAGAGGGAGAGCTCCGGTCTAACTCGCCAAGGGACACCAACGGGCCAACCGCCCTGCTAGCAGACACACACCTATCACCTAACGGACTCACTCGGACATGTACAGCTAGGGACACGACAGCTCGCAGACGCACAGCTGCAAGCCGACGGACTGCTACTGTTTTATGCTTTAGGGTAGTACAGTGGTGTTTGGGTAGTGTAGGGGGTTGTGCTGGGGGTAGTATTTTAGGGTTTAGGGTAGTGCAGTGGTGTTCGGGTACGGGGTCATGCTGGGGGTAGATTTAGGGTTTAGGGTAGTGCACTGGTGTTTGGGTAGTGTAGGGGATCGTGCTGGGGTAGTGTTTTCGAGTTTACGACAGTGCAGTGGTGTTTGGGTAGTCTTTGGGTAGTGTAGGGGGTCGTTCCGACAGACTGACTCACAGAGCTCCGAGCCGACGGACGGGCTTCTAAAGACATAGCCACGACCTGGTGATATGAGGAGAGGCAGCCTGAAAGGCATATCTCACACAGACACAGATGCCAGTGTTGCCTCGCAGAGGTAAAACTATGAACCCGATGGCTTCTACACAGAGAGATGTGAGCTGACGGAGTAAATCACAAAATGGCTGCCAACACTTCCTGGTTTCAACCATTCACAGCCAATAAGCCGCAAGCTGCTGCTTGTAACCCCTCAGCCAATCACATGTCAGAATTCTCAAATATCGATATCTGTAAAATTTGATATTTCTCAAAAACTACTGAACGGATTTACACCATTTAAACAAAAGCGTGCTTTTTGGACCATCACCTTTCTCCCTGCCAAATTTGGCGTAATTCCATTCAGCAGTTTCACCTGTAGTCTTCTGTAAAGTTTTGTATGGAAATTGCATGGACAAAACACGTTTTAGGACCCTCTTTTTTCTCAGCCCCTCCTACACCATTCACCCCCAAACTTTCAATATAAGAGCTAATCCAAAAAAGAGAAACTTTTTGGATAATTTCATAAAGATTCGTCAAACGACGCCAAAGTTACAAGCACATACAAGGCTCCAGAAGGGGGGCCGCGCAACCCCCTCCCAACATAAGTGAAGCCCCCGCCATCCCTGCGAGCCCCTGCTATTATTTTTTAAGAAATACCCCCGCAACCTAGCCCACCCAAGGGCCTCATTAAAATAAAACGCGAGAACCCGCGACCCCAGCGCAAATTTTTGCCGTTTAAAAAAAAAAAAAATGTTAAATGATTTTTTGGGCCCTGAGCAGACCTAGTGGGTCAGGGTTTTTCTACCCTGCCCCCTTCTCTTGTTTTATACCTTTGTTTCTCCGTTTTTGGGTGACTCGCTTCTACCGAGCCACAAGATGGCCGCCAACACTTCCTGGTTTGGAGTGCTAGCAGCCAATCACAGTGAAGCTCGCACACGTGACTTAGGCTCCGCCCAGATATCGAAACTTTTATTTTTCTAATTTCTCAGCAGCTACTGAACGGATTTACACCATTTTTAAAAAGGTTGCTTTCTGACCCAAGCACTACCTTTCTACCGAATTTGGAGTAATTCCGTTCAGTAGTTTCAGCTGTAGCCCTGCACAAAGTTTCCTATGGGAAATTGATTTTTTGACTCTTATTTTTTGAATTTCTCAAAAACTACTGAACGGATTTACACCATTTTAAAAAAAGGTCGCTTTCTGAACCAAGCACTACCGTTCTGCCAAATTTGCGGTAATTCCGTTCAGCAGTTCGAGCTGTAGCACGTCGCAAAATTTCCTATGGAAATTAACATGGAGAAAACGAGTTTTGGGACCCCCCTTTTTCTCAGCCCCCGCTTGACGAATCACCCCAATCTTTCAGGATAGGAGTTGACCTGGATAGACTTTTTGGGGGGAGAATTTCAGGAAGATTCGTCAAACTACGCCAAAGTTATTAGCAAATCAAAAAATGCTTTTCCTATGGAAACTAGGTTCTAACTATAACTACCTACTGGCGACCGCCAGTAGGTAGTATATATATATATATATATATATTCACTGAAAAAACCGTAGGTTTCAGACATGTTATAGTTACAAATTAGCATTTAAAAAACCTTTGAAATTCACTGAAAAAACCATAGGTTTCAGGGACGTTATAGTTACAAATTAGCATTTACAAAACCTTTGAAATTCACTGAAAAAACCATAGGTTTTAGGGACAGTTATAGTTAGTTGGACATTGCACTCGTACAAAACCCGTGAAATTCCCCCGTTATAGTTAGTCCAGCTAACTATAACTCGCGCCCCCGCAATGCACTGCTGATGACGTCACATATTACATCACTCATGACATGGTCAGTGACATCACTGATGACATCTCAAATGACATCACTGATGACATCATCCGGTGACTGTGTGTTTCTGTAAAGTTTAAATATTTTTAATATATATAGGAAAAGACGTATTGAAGAATGAGTGGGTGTGTAAGTGTCTGTATGGATGATTTAGTAGGTGCGTGACTGACTGTATAAGTGAGTGATTTAACGTATCTTACTGAATGCATGGGTTAGTGACTAAACTGGGTGAATGTCTGTATCCGTCTGTCTGTTGCTGTGTAAGTGGCTGCATGTGTTTGTGAATAGCTACATGAGTGTCTATATGAGTTATTGAATGCTTGTGTGAGTATCTGTATGGGTGCCTGAGTGTTTGTGTGGGAGGGGTGTGTGCGACTCTGTGCATAGATGTGTGAGTGGGTGATTCACTGGGTGGATGGTTTCAAGAGTGCATCTGTGATAGACTGTATGGGTGGGTAAGTGTGTGTAAGAGTGTGTTAGTGAGTGAATGTATGTCCCAGTGGTACATGTGTGAGTAACTACATATGTGAAAGGCAGTATATATGTGTGTTGGAGTATATAAATAGCTATAAGCGAGAGTGAGTGATTGTGATAGTGGCTGTATGGATGAGTGTGTGCTTGTATCAGTGATTGTATAAGAGCGTAAGAATGTGCTAGTATTTGTATGAGTAAGTGAGCTGGTGTGTGTATAACTGTATAGGTGAGTAAATGGTAGTGTGTTAAATTATTTGCATGACTGACTAGGTGTGTGAGTACCTCTATGGATGAGTGGTGGTGTTTGAGTGTCTATATAGGAGTATGAGTGCATATGATAGTCCTGTACTGAGTGACCGTAAGTATGAGTGACTGTACGGGTGAGTGAGTGGATGTGTGCCTAGACCTAAGAATCAGTGAGTGGGTATGTAGTTATTGGTGTTGGAGTGTCTATGGTTTTGCGAATGGCAGTCTGTAATTTAGAGTGGGTGTATCAAAGGTTATATTAGGGTGTGAGAAGATGCATGAAATTATCACGTGGATGATGTCATCAGTGATGTCATTTGAGATGTCATCAGTGATGTCATCAGTGATGTCACTGACCATGTCATGAGTGATGTAATATGTGACGTCATCAGCAGTGCATTGCGGGCGCGAGTTATAGTTAGCTGGACTAACTATAACGGGGAATTTCACGGGTTTTGTACGAGTGCAATGTCCAACTAACTATAACTGTCCCTAAAACCTATGGTTTTTTCAGTGAATTTCAAAGGTTTTGTAAATGCTAATTTGTAACTATAACGTCCCTGAAACCTATGGTTTTTTCAGTGAATTTCAAAGGTTTTTTAAATGCTAATTTGTAACTATAACATGTCTGAAACCTACGGTTTTTTCAGTGAATTTCAAAGGTTTTGTAAATGACAATTTTTAAATGTATTAATTGTTATATAAAAAAATTTCATACTGATTTACTACATTTTCAGAAACAATTTTTTTACATATTTTATTTTTTAAATTACATTGTAATTACATTATACATTACATTACAAAAAATACTTTCTCAGAATGAATAACTTTAGTTTAAATACTTTGCACATAGGCAATAGACTTTTAAGTACAGTAGTTACAGTTGTTGCAATGGGCAACACATTTTCAAACACAATGCAACATTCAGCTCAATGTGAATTTCTAGTTAAATGCAATTAGTTACTTTATGGATTATTTTTCTAACCACAGGACTGGATCCTAGATTCAGTCCTGGAACATCTCCTGTAAACAGTTGAGTAAAAGCGTTTTGGTTTCAGTCGTGATTTTTAAGGAATATTATTGTACTTTAAAAGTTGACACTTAGAAACTTATTCTCATAGAATCACCAATGTTATCCTATGGAAGGAAATTCACTTAGAAGGTAAAAACTGTTATCGTTACTTTTTCTTACTCAGTGTTGGATCCTGGATCCAGCACTGGTGCATCTCCTGTAAACAGTTGAAAGAATGCGTTTAAGTCATACAGGCGATTTTTTAGGAATATTTGTAGTTTGTGAAAATCGACACTGAAACTTTTCTGCTGAAAACCACACAATGGATTCCTATGGAAGAAAATATAAGTTACTGCTAAGTACGGTTAAAATTACTTTTCAGGGTCAGTGCTGGGCTAAAAGATGCAGCATTGGGTTCTCTCCTGATAACAGGTGAGTAAATTGGAATTCGTACTTTGGTTGATTTTAGAGGAATATTATAAAGTTCCAAAACTCCACACTTAGAAGAATTTCCAAGTGAAACCAGTCAATGTTAGCCTATGAAGGAAATTCAAGTTACCGGTAAGTACGGTTAAAATTACTTTTCAGGACCAGTACTGGGCTGAAAGATGCAGCACTGAGGTCTCTCCTGATAACAGGTGAGTAAATCAGAATTCGGATTTCGGCTGATTTTAGAGGAATATTTGTATGTTTCAAAAATCAACACTTAGAAACTTTTTCTGCAAAAAGCAGGCAATGATATCCTATGGAAGGAAATTCAAGTTACTGGTAAGTACGGTTAAAATTACTTTTGAGGATCAGTACTGGGCTGAAAGATGCAGCACTGAGGTCTCTCCTGATAACAGGTGAGTAAATTGGAATTCGTATTTCGGCTGATTTTAGAGGAATATTTTAAAGTTCCAAAACTCCACACTTAGAAGAATTTCCAAGTGAAACCAGTCAATGTTAGCCTATGGAAGGAAATTCAAGTTACTGGTAAGTACGGTTAAAATTACTTTTCAGGACCAGTACTGGGCTGAAAGATACAGCACTGAGGTCTCTCCTTATAACAGGTGAGTAAATCGGAATTCGTATTTCGGCTGATTTTAGAGGAATATTTGTATGTTTCAAAAATCAACACTTAGAAACTTTTTCAGCAAAAAGCAGGCAATGATATCCTATGGAAGGAAATTCAAGTTACTGGTAAGTACGGTTAAAATTACTTTTCAGGACCAGTACTGGGCTGAAAGATGCAGCACTGAGGTCTCTCCTGATAACAGGTGAGTAAATCGGAATTCGTAGTTCGGCAGATTTTAGAGGAATATTTGCACAATGGTGAAGGGAGGGGCGGGGCCTGAGGTGACATCTGTGCAAACGCGCCCCGTGGCGCGTTTTAAGTTGGGGGATTAAGTCCCCTTGAATCATGAGGGTCCCTACGGGCCAACTAGCCCACCAGGAACCTCCAGTATGCGCCAGGGGCTGCGTTGCAGAGACGTGTAGAGAGGCCACACCCCTTTTACACCTCTCTGCAACGCAGCTCTGTGGCGCTTTCTGGATGTACCTGTTGGGCTAGTTGGCCCCAGAGACCCTCAGGATTGAAAGGGATTTAATTCCCCATCTTAAAACGCACCACGGGGCCTGTTTGCACACATGTCACCTGAAGCCCCGCCCCTCCCTTCACCACTGTGCAAACGCGCCCGTGGCGCGTTTTAGTCGGGGTCCCTGGGGTGCAACTAGCCCACCAGCTACCTCCATTAAGCGCCACAGAGCTGCGTTGCAGAGAGGTGTAAAAAGGGGCGTGGCCTCTGTACACCTCTCTGCAAGGCAGCCCCCTGGCGCATACTGGAGGTTCCTGTTGGGCTAGTTGGCCCCCAGGGACCCCGAGTATTGAACGGGAATTACTTCCCCATCTGCAAACGCGCCAGGGGGCGCGTTTGCAGAGTGGTGAAGGAAGGGGGCGGGGCCTGCGGGCCCGATCGTTTAAAAAAAAAAAAAAAAATGTTGTCCCCTGAAGGGGGCTCTGTGGTCCCCCTTTCTTTTTCCAGTTTTTATGCCCTGGGGGCCCCATCCCCCAGGGCCTTACCCCTTTTTAAAATTAAATATTTTAAAAAAAAACGGGAAGGGGGCCGCGTGGCCCCCCTTCCCTGGGCCTGTATTGGCCCCGGGGACCCCATCCCCCGGGGCATGGCCTCGATTATTTTTTTCTTTGGAGGGGGCTGCGTGGCCCCCTCCTCAGGCCATTTAAGGCCCCGGGGACCCCATCCCCCGGGGCCGGCCTTTCCGTTTTTTTTTATTTGATTTTTTTTTTTTGGGGGGAGGAGGGCCGCGTGGCCCCCTCCCGGGCCACTACTTGCCCCGGGGACCCCATCCCCCGGGGCTGGCTCCTCTCCGTTGGGGACTGTGGGGGGTCCCCAATCCTCCCACAGTCCCGCCGGCTCCCGCGTCCCTTGGGAGCCGGCATTGCTTTCCACATGGGGAGCTGCTAAGATGCAGCTCCCCATGTGGAAAAGCAATCGGCTTTGGATATTGGAAGAGAGAGCAGGTTTCCCTGCTCTCTCTTCCAATATCCAAAGCAGTTTGCTATGGCAGGACGGGAGCCGCGAGGCTCCCGTCCTGCCATAGCAAACTACAGTGTCCCGGGGTAGGCACCCCGGGACACTGCAGGAGCCGGCCCTGGGGGTGGCGGTCCCCAGGGCCATCAAGGGCTCCCGGAGGGGGCCGCGCGGCCCCCTCCCTTAAATTGCACAGCCCCGGGGAGGTGGTGGTCCCCGGGGCTCTGGGGGTCCGTAATGGACCCCCACATTTATTTTATAAGTGCCCCGGGAGGTGGTGGTCCCGGGGCGTGTGGGGGCTGGAGCCCCCCACACCTTATTTCAATTTAAAAAGAAGCCCCGGGGGTGGCGGTCCCCGGGGCTGCGGGAGGGCAGAAGAGCCCTCCCGCACCATTTTTCAATTAAGCCCCGGGGGTGGCGGTCCCCGGGCTTGGGGGCCCTTTGAGGCCCCCACACATTAAATTATCCCCCCACCATGCCCCCGGGACTTGGGCCACCCGGGGGCAAATACAATCAAAGCGCGGGAGACCGCGCTTCGATTTTTTTCGGCAGGATTCGCGCACCCTGAGCGCATCCTGCCGATTTTTTAAAAATTTGTATTTTATTTTTGCCCAGGGGGTCCTTGTGGGACCCCTGAGCAAACCCAGGGGGTCAGGGTGTTTCTACCCTGCCCCCTTTGTGCGCTTTGCGCACTTGTTTCTGTCCCTCGGTTCTACCGAGGGACAAAATGGCTGCCAACATTTCCTGAATGGAATGTTGACAGCCAGCTGACAGCCAATTAACATGCAGCTCGTGATCGGGACGGTGCGCGCAGGGTGCGCTCAGGGTGCGCGAATCCTCCGTGCCCATAGATATCACTATCTTTTTACTTTTGATTTTCTCAGCAACTACTGAACGGATTTACACCATTTAACAAAAGGGTTCTTTCTGAACCAAGAACTACCTCTTTGCCAAATTTGGTGTAATTCCGTTCAGCAGTTCGGGCTGTAGCCGTGTCTAAAGTTTCCTATGGAAAATTGCATGGGGAAAACGCGTTTTGGGACCCCCTTTTTCTCGGCCCCCGCTTGACGAATCCCCCGAGACTTTCAGGGTAGGAGCGGACCGGAGCGGGCCACAAAGTTTGAAAATTTTGCGAAGATACGTCAACCGGCAAGAGAGTTATTTCAAATAGAATGTCGCGGATTTCCTATGGATAATAGGTTGTAACTATAACTATCTACTGGCGACCGCCAGTAGATAATATACATATATATATATATATATATATATATATATAAATATATATATGGCATTTACTCATAGTAAACTTGATGTACATTGTTTGTTCCACAAAACACAAATCATCAGCCTAAGTGCAGCACACACGGTTCTACAAAGAGGTGGTTAAGTACACAAGGCCACCAAGTATCGCAGCCACAAATGAGAAGTTATTTGGTTGTATCTATAATGCACTATTCCATAAAATATAGGAAATAGTGTTTCACAATGGCATAGTGAATCAGTAACCCCTACATGGCTCAATGTTTTCTATTCTACCAGATCATTGGCATCTTCACTCAAGCTTCTCCAAGGAATCGAAACATGTATCTTTAAATTTTGTAACATTTGGGAAAATACTGAGCAGACCTAGTGGGTCAGGGTTTTTCTACCCTGCCCCCTTCTCTTGTTTTATACCTTTGTTTCTCCGTTTTTGGGTGACTCGCTTCTACCGAGCCACAAGTCTTAAAGTTAGGATTTTTCTCAGTTTAGGAGTAGTAAAGTTAAGTAAAATCCTAACTTTAAGACTTTCGGTATTCACAGAAGGCATTTAGGAGTCCTAAAGTTAGGACTACTAACTTCTGTGAATACCGAAATGAGTAAGTTCATTCTGTGAATACCTAAAAAGTACTAACTTTACGTTTACGTTTACGTTTTTGACGTAAGTTAGTTCTGTGAATCAGGCCCCCAGTGTTTGAGAAACTATTCTCACTCTTCTTCTTGTACCCTGCTAAACCAAGGGGTTCCAAAAGGGATCAGACTGACCTCAATACTCAATCAGGCACACAGAATCCTATACCATACTATTAGACCTGCCAGCTTTAGGGTGGTCTTCCCCCAAACATTTTGCCTGCTTACCTCCTCTTTTTGTTGGCCTTAGGATTTTACCATTGCTGACCGGTGCTAAAGTGCATGTGCTTCTCCCCTAAACATGGTAACATTGGTGTATACACAACTGGCCACAACTGGCACATTTAATTTACTTGTAAGTACCTTGTACAGTGGTGTATCACATACCCAGTGCTTGTAAATTAAAGGCTACTAGTGGGTCTGCAACACTGATTATGCCACCCACACAAGTAGCCCTTTAAACATGTCTCAGGTGTGCCACAGCAAAGCCATTTGTGTGAAGTTTTACTGCCATGTCGACTTGGTATTAAAACCTCTTGCCAAGCTTTAAAGTTCCCTTTTACTACACATAACTGACCCCCAAGGTAGTCCCTAGATAGCCCATAAGGCAGGGTGCTATGTTACTAAAAGGTAGGACATGCACTTTTAAGTTATGCATGTCCTTGTTTTAAAAAACACCTGCACTCTTTTTTCACTGCAGTGAGGCCTATTCCTCTCATAGATTAACATTGGAAATTCCTTAATACACTCCTTTAAGCTGTAATTTCTGGTTAGAAAGGAGTAGCTGCATCATGTTTTATATCTTTGGAATTGCAATGCTAAATTCACTTTACTGGTAAGGTTGGATTTCACATTATTATTTTAGATATGCCACTTTTAAAAAGTGGACATTTCTCTAGTCTTACAACTTTGTGTGCCTGCAGCCTGTCCCCAGTACACTCCAATATTAGTCCAATTGCATTTTGAGGTTTAGGAAGACTTTGACGACCAGCCAGGTTTCCAGGAACTCAGGAACAGTACTTAGGAGTCAAGACTCACTCCAATAGAGTCCACTAGCAGGGTCCTGGACAGGTTCAGTTGGAAGTTGTTAAATGGGTAGTAGCAGGAAAGCCCGCTTGTGGCTTGCTATGTCTCTGTCGTTGAACAGCAGGTCAGCGTCTTGACTCTTGAAATCCATGTATTTCTCCTGGATACAAGAGGGAGCATATCTAGCCTTCAGGGCTCCTCTGAGGTCACAGACAGCAGGCCCAGTCTTCTTCTGTTCTTCCTCAGGTCCAAACAGTGTTCTAAAGAGGGTGCCAGAGGTTGCCACATTTATATCTGGCACTAGCTTGTTTGTGGGGTTTATACCTGGCCCCTCTCTAACCTCTAGGATTGGTGCCTGTCTGGGGGAACAAAAGAAGGGGCTTGTCCAGGTGACATCTACCTGTAACATTAAGTTACTGGGTACAGCCCAAGTGGTCTCCCTGTCACAGGAACAAAACATTTCCCCACATCCAGGCATTTGACTCTGTTCTAGGAGCAGTTGTCACACCTCAGTGAAAATAATCCCAAACAAAAGATGTAGTGGTAAATCACATCACTCAACAGTTGAAAGTTCTGAAGCTCAAAGTTTTTGTTGCCCACCTCCATGAGCCAGCAGTTCTGCGCAAAAAATAGAGTAAAACATCAATGCAATAAGGGAGATGCAACATCAAATCCGATCTGTTAATGCATGATATCTAGTTGCATAATGTTCAAATCTTAGGAAACAGAGTCCATATGAAACAAATGGTGAAAGTCGGGTATTTTAGTCCATGTTAAAATGCTTTCTTTTTTTAATTTGACATCTTCTTAACACACAGAGCAGCCAAGGTATTTTGTTCCTACACAGGTGGATCTTCCTCAGGGCTGTACCTTAAAAGCATAATAAAAGACAAACTATATATCACAGTGTTTAAAATTATTATATACAAAGGAAAGATGAAATATACATACAGAAATGGTGATAACAGTGTTATTGGGTCACCACATTGTAGAATCTTAAGGAACCTAGAAAATGAGCCTTTCAGCAAATATAACTATTGTTGTAATACCACATGGCCGATCAATCACATCTAGGTTCCAAATGCCACTTTCAATCCATCATGACACTCAGTTATCAAGAAAGAATAAATTGATATTTACTTAGTAGAACCCCAATAGTATGCTTCCATCTAATAACACCATGCCAACAGGTAAACACCTCTATGGTGCATTAATGCAAGTAGTCTCTACTGCCCATGTATGCATGTAAGAATTACAGCAATGGAAAACTACACCATATTGACAGTTCATCTTTTATATGTTTTAAGCCTCATATTTATTTTCTGTTATGTTTTGTTTTTCTTGCCACGAGAAAGTTTCACCTGTATGAGCAAAATGTGCTGTCTGTTATGTGTGTAAAGAAAATAAAAATAAATGTTTTTAACCACAGTTTCAAATACCTGATTGTCTCCATTTTTTAATATTGACTCCATTTCCTGCATTTTGAAGATTATGGATCCAGCTATTACGTGTTATTCGATTTGATTTGATGTTGCCTCTCCATTATTGTATTAGTTTTCACATATCTTTCAAGGCTTGAGCATATCTGCAGCTGGAAGCTAATGGATATTAGTCTCCAGAGGCTTTAGGAAGGGGAAAGATAACTGTCTAAAAGTTATTTTTCCTTAATATTTATAAAAAAATCTGACTTTGCCATCAAGTTGGGCTTTTGATAAATATTAAAAAGAGATGTTGATTCACATTTCTAGCTGCTCTCTTCCCTGAGATAGCAGACTTAATATTTGATATTGCTTCTTAGTGTTTTCCAACGTGTCAACAAGCCTTCCTACATTGAAAATAGCTTTTGGGTGCTAGTTTCTGTTCGGAAATGTTAACATTACATTTTTACATGTCTCACTTTTAAATACCATTGTTGCTCATATATGAATTTACCTTGAAAAATATAAAGACAAGAGACGTTTGGCAAAACAGAAACAAAGTGGTTAAATTAAATGCAGTGGCCGGGAGAGTATCTACAGAGTAGTGTCTGAAGAAAGTATCTCCTTGTACAAAACATTTGGCTGACCATTTGTACCGTTCGTGAGGTACAATAAACTGATCTGGCATTCTTAGCTTAGTCATAAACAACAAAAACAACTGTCTGATAAGGGCGACACAGGTGGCTCTCAACCATGGGGAGACCTAGTGTGGGCCACTTTGTCCAGATGTCCGGCGTGGGGAGCACGGGATTACTATGTGTGGTGTGTATGCTGTGTTCTGATTGGCTGAGTATTCCTAACTGTATGCGGCATCTATCTTTGTTGCCTTTTGGAAACATGCACCTTTTGCCAAATGTGTTTTATTGGGACCAATTTTGTGGGAACTGTTTGTAGTGTAACTGTGTATCTGTGGGATCGATCAGGGTTTTCCCTGGGTGCGCGTTTGTTTTTGGGCTAAGTGTAAACCCACTTGTGACCTGTCAATCGGTAGACTCGGGTTTGGGTTACAGGGCATGTCTGATCACGTATCTCTGATTCGGGGTTGATGGGGAGGTCACCTTGGGCAAATCTGACAGCAATGAAATGAGTTCATTAAAATGTGTACAACTAACATGGCGGTCACTGATATCATTTTTACCGACATCCGCAGTAAAGTGCATACAGTTGTCATAGCGTACATCAAAGTTGTCTTTACTGATATTGACATTGTTATGTGTGCATAGATTATGGCATATGTTGACATTGTTTCTAATGGTATTGACATTGCTATGTGTGCATACATTATGGCATACATTGTTTCTACTGGTATAGACATTGTTATGCAAGCACATTTTATGGCGTGCATCGACATAGCATTTATTGGTAATGACGTGGTCGAGCTTGCATATATCAAGGTGTTTAATGACATCGTATTCACGGATATTAACATCATGCACCTATGTTTGTGGGTCTCGAGGCCTACTTAGGAGTGACCTACTAAATATTTAAAGGCAGTTTTACACCTCTCAAAAGGTTAATTTTGACCTGGCAAATTAGATTTTTTTATACTGCTCAAGTTAGGCTATAATGGTAGGCCTGAAGCCAGGTTTGCACTGGCATAATAGGTGCTGCAGTCCAATAGGGGCATTAAACCTTTTGGCCCTCATTACACTTTTGTACCATAAACTAGGCACTAATCAGCAAGTGAAATATGGCAATTATGAGTATGCCAGCACAGGCACTTTAATACTGATTAGCAGAGATAAAGTGCACAGAGTTGTAGGGGCATCTAAATAAAGATAGGGAAAAATCAGGGTGAAATATGTCAATTATGAGAATACCAGCACAGGCACTTTCCTACTGATTAGCAGGGACAACATTTACAGAGTTCTAGGGCAAGCAAAAAAAGATAGGGGAAAATCTGGGGGTACACACTGAAAAAATGGCAATTTCCTACAGCAATGAAATGATTATTGGCTGGTTCTCTTATGGTGGCACCAATGAAGATGAACAATTTTGTCCATGTCACAAGACATGGATCAGAATAACATGAATCATGCGTGTCAAAACCTCAAAGAAGAATTTAAAAATAGTTCTGATGGCAGAAATAGTCAGGATTCTCAACTTGCCTTGCCGGCTGCCTTATTCATAGTGTGAACAGTTCATCCATTGTGTTATTTCATTGGGGCATCTGTTGATATTTTTATTGTGAACACTGAGCTTTTTGCATTACTTTTCTGCTTGTGATAAAGTGTTCAATGAGGCATGTAACATCACTCATAGGTATATTGCTAACATAGAAATGTCACACGTATGAACATAGACCACTTGGCATCTATAGACCCACTGTTATACCTGGGCTGCTATTTGTTCAGATTCATACAACAGGCAAACCTGCCTTCTCATGTTCTAGGATGGTACTGTGAGCCACATGTGATGTTTAGCCTATTAAAAGACAATCAGAGACACAGAATCTGATTGGTGGGCACCTTATGTATGGAAAAACCTTCTCCCTTCCAGCTCATCTCTGTGACACAAGAACAAGCAGTACTCCCCAACGTAGGTTAATTAAAAAAAACATTTTCACTGAAGAATGCCGGGAACACACTATGACTACATGTAATTTTGTGAAACGTTTGCAGGATGGTCTTATGCATAATAACCACAGGGGCTGTTTCCTGATGCAGTTGAAGTCTCTACTCATGCTATAACAGTAGATCACACTGAACTGCTTTGTGGGGTCACCAGCCTGCAGTCATAGTGCTGCATCCTTATAAAAAGAAATAACATTCATCATACTATCCCATGCTCATCTATGACAATAGCACACACACAGCCTCAAAACAGCCCAAACAAAGCAATAAAACCTGTCCCATCTGGCACGGTCAGATTTCTAGTGAGGCAAGTATGACCATGGGCATATTCCAGGATTGAATTAATGGTTCAGCCCTATAGCTTTATAGAATAGTTATTCCATACTAAATGTGTAATGTGAAAACATTTAATTCCTTTCTACAGGTCTCTCAGTCAGGTTATAAAATGCCATTTCAGGCACTCAATCTCATGCAAAAGTATGGAGAATAATCAAAGAGATGTGCTGTTCTCCTTATCTCCTTGCCTTTTTGGTGATCAGAAAAATGCTGAGCTTTTGGATCCTCTCAAGAAGAATACATCTAGTCTACTTCCAGCTTGCTTCTATATATATATGTGGTACTTGTATATTGAACACACAAAGGGTAATATAAAGAATGCTTGCAATTCATTTAACCACTGGAAATTACTCTGGGCAGCATTCCAACCGACAATGCTTTTGTCCACATGCATGCCACCTCGATTTGGAGCTAGCAATATGTAAATCAGAATTTACCCTGCTCCTATAAGAACAATCCAGCCCCAACTGCCAAGCAAGGTCCTACTTGATCACAAGCACCCCAAGACCAGTTTTACCCTAATAGGCTTTCATCATTTGGGAGTAGCTTTGTTCCAGTGGCACAGTGAGCACAGGACCCACGTCTGAGCATACTAATGGCATGGTAGGACATTAAACAACGGGTAGGAAAGCTAACCTGAGAAATTGACAGTGGTTAGACAAATTGCAAGCCTTGCTTCGATCACCTTTTGTGTGTTTAATGTAAAGCCCTTAATGGCAAAGGTATGCCCAGACATGGCTACTGTGCTCACTGGGCCAATGTAACCAAGCTAAACCCAACTGTTGAGCCTCAACTACAGAAGCTTAAAACATTAGCCATGAGGGTCTGCTGAAGTCTTCTTTTGGGTAGCAGAAGGCTCTGAGCAGAGCCAACCTGAATTTCTTGCCCACTGAGGTCTTGCTTTGGGTATATCCTTGGGTGGTAAGCCTTAGTCCTCTGGAAGTCCAAGGTCTCTTCCAAAGCTCTGAGGACTTCAAGGATAGCACTTAGAGCCAGGACCCACTCCAGTAGAGGCTGCCGGAACAGTCCAATCCTGGTCCACTTGCCAATTAATAACTCCAGGAAAACATCTTTTGTAACTTTTGATTAACCCTGGGCATAATACTTTGCTACGATCACGGAGCATGCAAAGTTTGTGCTACTACACACTACGCAAATTGCACGTAGCAGAGTGAAAAACTGTGCTAATTGACGTAGCGTAGCAGCAGTATAATAAACAGCTACAAATGCTTTGATAAAGCAATTTATTATGCTAAAATGCATACAACCAATTCACAAAAGTGAACTTTGACAATAAAATATCAAGCAATGAGAGAGGTGAGGATTTTGGGGTCCCCTAACCTAGGGGAGGACCAAGCAGATGCCTTGAACACAAAAAGCATATCATGTGAACAATTCAGTGGTGGTCCCTTCCTCCTTGGACCACCCCAAGCACAGTTATGGGCAAAAATACAATCCCAACCAAAGGCCCTGCAAAGCATTATGGGACGAGATTAGCAGTGGGCAGTGAATATTATAGTGTCCAATATCAAAATAATTCTACAAAGAGTTGCAGTTCAACTAGTCGTTACTAGATGTCCCTCACGAGTCAAATGCAAAAGCATTGAAATTATTAATACATCAAGCTGCAGTTCCACTAGTCGTTACTAGATGTCCCTCATGAGTCAATTGCAAAAGCATTGAAACCCTTTCATGAAGCTTTTGCGTTTGACTCGTGAGGGACATCTAGTAACTACTAGTGGAACTGCAGCTCTTTGATAGAATTATTTTGATATTGGATACTATAATATTCACTGCCCACTGATAATCTCGTCCCATAATGCTTTGCAGGGCCTTTGGTTGGGATTGTATTTTTGCCAATAACTGTGCTTGGGGTGGTCCTAAGAGGATGGGACCACCACTGAATCGTTCAAAAGATGTGCTTTTTGTTTTCAAGGCATCTGCTTGGTTCTCTCCCTAGGTTAGGGAGGATCCCAAAATCATCACCTCTCTCACTGCTTGTTAATTTATAGTTTTCACTTTTGTGAAAGAACTATATGCATTTTTAGCATATAAATGCAGAGATATTTATTTTATCTTAACTTGCACTGTGCAAGATGCTTTTGGCAGTTACTGTACAGTGCAGTCAAGCACACAGCTATGCAATTTGCATAGCTACGTGTAGTTCAAAATGTACTTCACGTAGCTCCGTGAAGTGCTACTACACAAACTACGCCCAGGCTTACTTTTGATACACCTGTAGTCACACAGGAGGCCAGCTAACTGACCCTTGGAGTTCTTAGTACAAATGGGGGCAGGTGCAGTCCTTCAGGACTCAACAGAGGTCACAGATAACAGGTCCAGCACTATTATGTTCTTCCACAGGTCTTCGGATGAGCTGGGGGCGAGGAGCCACCTTTGTAGAAATTACTAGCTGGTGGGTGCGTGTGACTTAAGGGGATCTCTATAAACAGTGGGTACAAAGATTCTAGGGGAACCCTGCCCTATTTTATAGCTCATCCTTCTTGCATCACTGCAAACTATCCAAAAGTGCACTATTCCTAGTGAAATCTAACATGACAGAACCCTTCTACAACGGTGGTGGCCCAGCCATAGAGTATCAAGGGAAATTACCAGTCCCTGCCAACACACTAGTTTTGGATCCCACTTCCTCTCCTGTTTGACTGGAGTCAGGCTGGCTATAGCCCTGTGATCAAATGATACTTTTCCCCAATCTCACTCAACTATGAATTATCAAGCCTCACCTGAGTGTCTTTCAAGTTTATTATGTGTCTGAACTCACTCTAACTGCCCCTACCAACAGGGTGTTCTGTCAAAAGGCCCAAAACATTGTTTCCGCTCTGTAGCAGTTTTCAAACCTCATCAAGATGAAAGCACTGACAGTGGGGGCAGCTTCTGGCAAGCTAATGCTAATTAGCCTACTGAAGCTTCAGGCAAGCAAAGTCTGAGGGCCCCATTCACAAAGCTAAACATAGACCTGAACTCTAAGTTTAGACCTGAAGTCTAACTTTAGTCCTCCCACATAAAAGTGATGCAGGCCCAATATTTCTTGATTTAAAAAATAAAATAGAAAATGAAAATGAATTAGTGTGAAGCTCTTCTATTTAAAAAGCAGAAGGTCCGTCTAAAAAAATCTAAGATTAACAAAAGAGGATAGGCTTGGGTAGCAGGTGGGGGAAGAATGAAAAAGAGGAACACCAGTGAGGGAGCAACAAGAAGGGCAGATGAGAAGCATATAACGGAGAGAATGACATGGGACGAAGGGAGAAGTACATTGGTGTAGGAACTACAGTTATCAGTTGGAAGGAGTGAAAGCCAACTCAGGCAGCAACCACAATTCTTGTCAGGATGAGGCATAAAACCAAACCCAAATTAGCCTGTGCTCAAACTCCTGGTAGCTTGGCAACGAAGCAGTCAGGCTTAACTTAGAGGCAATGTGTAAAGTATTTATGCAGCACTTCAAACACCAATAAATTGAAACACAACACAAGAAAAATACCACACCAATTTAGCAAAATAGAGTCAAATGTAACAAATTATTTGAGAAAAAAAGGACAAAAAGCCAATCTGTAGAACAGGAGATATACAATTTTCAACATTTAAGTGAAAATAGTGCCTAGAAGCACAAAACTGTGATTAACTTGTTGTGACAGACCTTGATGGAGCATGGGCCAAATTCAGGAACCAAGGTGATGAAGCATTTTAGGTGTCTCAAATAGCCTGATTTTCAAAAATGCTTTTTGCAATGTACAAAGCACCAAATAGCGATTTGGTAACTTTTTATCAAATTGAAGTTTGGGTTTTCGAACAAAAACAGAATTGCTATTTTAAATGGGTGTGTTCATGGCATCCCTTCCAAATAGGAAATCTGATGTATTAATGTTTTAACCAAAATGAGGTCACAAAACCTTTGCACCTTACCACCAAACTTAAAGTTAGTAGTAAACCATTTGCAAATTAGAAGGGGTCCCCTTGGGATCCAGTCCCCTTTGAGAATGCTTAAAAAAATGTTTTTCAGAGCAGGCAATGGACCCATGGAACACTGGGTACCCTTAAAAAATAAAAATGAAACATTTCATATTTTATTTTTAAACACATCCCAGTTTTCAATCAGGAAAACCGGTTGCATTTTTAAAAAAATTATTGCGATAATTAAAAGCAATTACAGACATGGTGGTCTGCTGACCCAGCAGGCCGCCATCCCCGTGATGGCAGTAAATCCTAGTGTGTCACAAATTGTGACCTACCTCATTAATATTTATGGGGTAAGTCTATTTGCGATCCACTAGGAATCGCTAATTTGGAAATCAGGGCCAGATTTCACTTTAATACATTGGTAATAGTGATTACGAAATAGCAATTAACCAAAAAATTGCTATTTGGTAATCGCTATTACTGATATTCGTACATCCAGCCACAAGTTAGGCCCGCTGAACAAAGCATAGTGGCAGTTTCGAAGAAGCTGTACGCTGCAATGCAATGTCCAGCGTTGACATTGCTGATGATTTCGATGAGTGGCTTGCGATGCCAAAGCTTGCATCGAGGATGGGTTGCGCAGTGGCAGTTCCGAGGAAGCTGCGAGGAGATGCGTCACACCACAACAGTTCTGCTTGCAGAACTACAGCCGGGCTGGCACAGCACCATCAGGCCCATTTACAAGGATCAAGGACTGGGATGGCACCACCACATAGACCTCACAGCAGACTGAGTACAGGTGTGGGTTTCAAGGTGTTTGGAACCTTTTCTGTCCCGAAGGCTTTGATCAGGATGCCAGCCAACTAGCCCTTGGAGTCAACTTCATGGTCCTGGGTTCAAGATGCATGTCCAGTCCTTCTCACTCAGGCAGCAGGGCATCAGACTAGCAGTCCTTCCTTCTGAGTCTTCCACAGGTCCAGAGGTGTACTAAAGAGTTAGGTCTGTGGGTTCATTATTTGTACCATGTGCGTACTTTGAAGTAGGAGAAGTTTCTAGAGGCTTCCACCTCCAGAGGTGATTGGAATTTCCTGCTTCCCAGTCTTGGCCCCAGCTTGTCTGGAGTCACAAAAGACTGGTGTCAAACCCTTTTTGAGTGTGTCCTGGCAGAGCCTTTGTAATGTGCAACTGTGGTAGGTAATAGCACCTCCCCCTTATCAAATCAAAGATGGCCTATCCTGCCAACATATATTCTCCCATTGATTCACTGCCTGGGAGCAATACACAAAGACCAACTGCCAACTAACCTGGTCATGTGACCCGGGATACAGGCTGCATGCATCAAATGGTTAGAGCGAGAAAATGGCAACTTTCTAAAAGTGCCATTTTCAGAACTGGGACTTAAAATATGGCTTTACTATTAAAGAGACTTATAATTTACAATTATTTAGGATGCATTATTCTAAAGCCAGCATAAGCAAGAGGTTGGAAGGCAAAGTATTTAGGGGAAACAATGCCAAAGATGTCAGGTCCAACAATTGGTGACAGCAACACAAAGTGAAAGGACAGAAGCACATAGGCATAGGAGAGCAACACAGAGAAAGAGTGAGAAAAACACACATACAAGAGAGAGCAGTGTATAGCATGCAAGGGAGATAAGCACATAAGGGAGGCTGCAGGAAAACACAAGCACTGTCATTAAGTGCTGCAGCCAAAAAAAAAAAAATTATAAAAATGAGCAGTGGAAGGACACAAGTAAAAAGGATATGCTCCTGGAAGGGGGTGGGGGGAAACAGAAGATGAAGAAGGAAAGAAATTGAATATGATTCAAGCAAATAAGAGGGACAATAAAGTCAACCAATGAAAACCAATGGATGGATTTTAAGCTGACTCTATGTTCTTGCTAAGTGGACAATATCTCTGACAATAGGGGGCATATATATGAGCCCCTTGCACTGCTGTTGTGTCACTTTTTGTGAGGCGACAGCAGGGCAAACCACCATATCATATTTGGTGGCCACACAAAGCTACTTATAATGGCCTCATAGATATGGAGCATTACAAGGCTGCGCAAATCACTGTTACATCACTCTGCGCTAAGGAGGCTTTCCATGGGCATTGCAATTGGTGCTCCCACACAACACCAATGGGTTTTGACCCATCCCCAGATTAACAGATTAACAAGACAATATAAAGTGGGGATGCACCAAAATCTTATGCCTCCCCAGGGGAGGCGCAGCAAGGAGAAATATCTTTATTTCTCCTCGTTTTCTTCTCTTTCTATGTACATAGAAAGGGGAAAAAGCCCCCGGGGTTGGTGTTGTGCAGGAAGGTGCCCCTTCCTGCACAAAAACAATCCTGCATGCAATGCAGGCACCCTTGCACCATGGTGCAAGGGTGCCTGCATTGGCGCTAGGCTATAGAAATGTCACCAGCGCAGAGGGAAAGGACAGAAATGCACTGTATGCAATAGATACGGCTCATTCCTGCCTTTTCACTTTGACACAGGGAGCGCAGCAAGGTGGCTTGTTGAACTACCCTCTGCCAAATCCCCATAAATACACCCCTAGGTCTTTTGCAACTGAACAGCTTGCACTTCCTGATAGGCCTGACCTAACACCAGCAATACTAGTCAGCCAAAATGGGGAAGACCACTCAAAAAGAGGTATTCTTTCGTAGGAGCATATATTGACAAAGCATGTTGCTCTGTTTTTATCTTATGCGCTTCTTTACCTCCTATCAAATGTTTTTCTGTCTGTAGGTGAGACCGGAGATGGTGGGCCTGGTAATGAAATAGGTAGGGGGGTCAGTCAAGATGGCTTTGTTGATGATAACTGTGGCTTTATGGCTGGGAAATAGAGCTGGTGGATTTATTTTAGGGTAGGGCCTATGGAGTCATTTAGAGCCCTTAAAGAAGATTACTGCAGCATATAGGTTATGTCTGTAGGTCAGAAGGTTAATATTGTGTACTAAATATTGTTTATAAAAATCGTGTCCTGTTGTGTGTAGATTTTCTAATGTCAAACTAAAATGTGTGATGTTTTTGTAAACTATATTAAAGCACAATAGTTTTTGTTTGATCATATTTAGATCATGGTATTATATTACATAATGCCCTTAAATGGGCAAGTGTGGAATCTGTAAGGCTGTGGAGCCACATCCTCAATCAAGTGAAGGGGATTTTCAACAGCAATTGTTAATTCAGTTTTGATGAGGTTTAGCTCAGGTAGGTGTGATACATCCAGGTCTGTTTGAGGTGCAGGCAGTATTTGAAGCATTCAGTGTGAGGAGATGAGAAGACTTTTAATTAGAATTGTATGTTGCCATTGTCGTGGTAAATTTTGATTCTGTGATCAAAGCGTGGATTATCAAGGAGCTCAATGTAGATGCTGAAGAAGATAGGGGACTCAAAGGAACCTTCAAATATGCTGAGCGTAATATGCCACCTCAGAGATCTGGAGGTGTCCATGTGAAAAAATTGGTGTTGCTCAGATAGGTAGGAGAAGAACCACATTGACAACGATTCCCATTTGAAACTTCAGAGTGTGAATATGGGCAAAATGGTTAACCCTATCTGTGAGCTATGAACTGTAGGGTGCCTTTGATATGCAAGGTAGCTGTCTCTGTGCAGTTTGCAGTGGGATGTGAAGCTGGATTTGGAGTCATTTGGAAAGTGATTATTGTTGATCTGATCTTGAAGTTGTGTGTAGACTGATCACTGATGATTTTGCAGATGAGGTAGTCGAGTGATGGGCCAGTATCTAGTAAGCTACTTACAATCCATTGTAGTATTCTTTAGCAACTAGAGGATCTGGCCTTTCTTGAGAGCTTTTGGGGATATAACTTAGGGGAAGAAAGCATTGACAGAGATGAGAGGAGATGAGAGAGCATCTCTAAAAAGGACAAGGGTAAAAGATATGTCAGTAAGGCTGTGTGAGACAAGGGTTCAAAGGGTGACTATTGATGGATGAAACATAGAAGGATTGGTTTAAAGGGGAAGAAGGCTTAGTGGTACAAATGTGCTGCCTGTTGAATTCATTGACTTTTTCAATGAAGAAGTTGATGGGATTGCACTGGTCTGTGAAGTGTGTGATAGGCAGGTGGGTAAAGCATTCAGGATGATACTGTAATGGGTAGTGGGAACCTCCTTCTTTGGAAGCATAGTGATAAAAATATTCAGATTCCACAGAAGTAGATCCAGTTCATACTCGGCACATGACAACATTGTGTTCCTCCAATGCCAAGGTGTGAGATTATTTGCACATTCATCAAATGGGCTCAACCTGAAAGAAGAACGCAGTGAATAGGAAGCATTCCGTGGCGTTGGTGCGTGTTTATTGGCTGTGATCGAATAAGCTAGTTTTGATAGGGTTGATGCCACTGTCCTATTAATACAATAGTTGACAACTTATTCCTGAATGCGATTGCTCTTTTGTGGCCTCTTCTTTTTTCTTCAGTACTACTTCTTCATATGCACTAATAATTATGCAACTTTAATGAAGCTGATACCATTTGTGGCGCTCTGAGCACTGAGCTGCTTTGCACAGGTAAATTGCATGTTTAACAGTAACAATACAATGTACTTCTGTGCTTCTAGTGGCAGCTGAGATACAGTGCCTGTTGCTCTGACAACACGGACAGTACTTGTTGTTCTGCTGATTAATGATGTAGTCCTCACCAAGCAGTGGGTCGTTTGGCAGTCACTGCTCCTTTTGTTGCTGACATGTTGCTGTGCTCAATTTCAAAACAGCAAAAACAAAAATACAAACAATTAGATGTGAAAGAAAACATAAATGCGCGAACAGAAATGGTAAGTGAACAAAACGAGCATTAGATCGATCCAATTAATTCTACAGAATGATTAATATAAACTAAACTTTCAGGAAATGTTAATGTGGACGAGGTAGCTAACTTAAGACATATATAAAAATTCAAATGAAAAGATGGGGGGAGAAGAAACAGAGGAACAGGGACTAAGGGAAGCCACATGACAAAGAGGAAGCAAAACACTAAAGTAGTACACATTAGAATGTAAAGAGAAACGAAAAAAATAGCAAGAGAGGAAAAAGCAAAAACAAGCAACAAACAAAAAAGAATAAGACAAAGATAGTTTCACGGAAACGATTAAAATAGTTTTTGTTTATAATCTTGTCATGATTTGTCTTGTACGATTATGGCCCATTGTTGTTAAAGTTAGTCCGTTTAACACGAAGATAATAATATAGCCTTATAGCCAGCCGGAGCGGGCTATACCGGCTATTAAAGGCCCGCTCCAGCGTTAAAGGCCGAAGGTGAGGGCCTTTAACAAGGGAGCAGGACTTTAATAGCCGGTACAGCCCAGCTACGAAGGGCTATAAGGCTATTAGAACATTCTGCCACTAGAGGGCAGAATGTTCTAACAAATAAAACAAAGGCTTCAGGGAGCGCGAGGGGATTGAAATCCCCTCAGGCTCCCTGAAGCCTTTGTTCACAGCCACAGCTGTGAACAAAGAAACATTGGAATGTTGGAGCTCTGGGCTAATACCAGCCATTATAAGCCCGGAGCTACTCCATTGTTTTCAATGGAGCTCCCAACATTCCAATGTTCTAATTATTCATAAATGACTTCGGTTTGCATTCTTTTTCAATAAATGATTAAGAGGAAACAATGGTAGAGATCTAGGACTTAGTCATTTGGTACTTCCACGAAAAAGAGCCTATGAAGGAAGGTACTGTGGAATTGTGAACTTCGCCTTGTCTTGTATATATGGGGCCTATTTACGAACAAGTCACGCAGTGCACAAGTCACCTTGTTGCACTGCATGACAGGAAAAGTGCAGTAATGCCCCACATTTAAGGCAATACAGCACATTCCTGTCTTTTTCCCGGCACCCTTTTGACAGCCTAGTGCTAACGCAGGGTGGAAGGGTGCCTTTGTTGAATGCAGGATTATTTTTATGCAGGAAGGGGCACCATCCGGAACAAAAACAATGCTTGGAGGCATATACCTCTTTCTATGTGTGCTGCACAATGCAGCACACATGGAAAGAGGAAGTAACAAGGAGAAATATAGATATTTCTTCTCGGTATGCCTATCCTGGGAAGGCGTATCTTTTTGATGCAATCCCAAGTCTACCAGTCCTGGTAAATCTGGGAATGCGTCAAAACCATGGGAGTTGCATAAGAACACCCATGAAACGCCCATGGAACACCTTCCCAAGGCAGAGTAAGGAAACACAGCGATCTGCGCTGCATTGACTTACTCCAGATTTATGGAGCCACTCAGGGGCTCACAAAGTGGCCTTGCGTGGCTTCATAAATATTACTTAAGGTTCCCGTTGCGCATGTACCACATTGCGTGGTGCAAACGTGACACAAACCATCTCGTAAATAGGCCCCATATCTTGCTTTAAGGCGCCTCCCATAACAATTGTGTAAGTGCCTCTGATCAGAGATTGCCAATAGGATAGCCTGAGCATTCAAGGGATTTCCATACTAGAGATATTTGATATTTTGTGTCCTTGAATACAGGTTTCTCGAAGTTTTGAGAAGTCGTCAATGTTCGATTCAAACAACTCATTATCAGATCAAAATGGACACATTAGGTTTGGAAAGAAGTGCATGACCATGTTTGCAACATACTCGATTAAATACGTAAGTTTTATTATCAAAATAAATAGTTTGTTAGGAATGATAAACAAGCCGGCAGCATTATCAGGAAAACAGACCCTCATAAAACCGTTCGGAAAATGTACATACGAAGAATGCAATCTTGGTGCCATGGAAGCACCCAAAAAGTAAACATTAAAAAGTCCAGTATATACACAACATGTTGAACAAACCACCATCGACACTTAGCCAAAGACCAGAGAGATTGCTATTAAAATGAAACACATTCACCCTTTCATTTCAATCTTTATATAAATCTGGAAACGTACACAAACATACGCAGATTTAATGCAAGTTTTATCCTAATTGCTCAATGCTATAAACGAAACGGCATATAGTATTGATAAATAAGCTAATTAAACGGAAATAATTTGTTGTACTGATCTTGTTATGCCTTAAGGCTTAGTAGTGGGAATGCCCCATATGCCTGTTACATTATCTCATTTTAGCTTTCGGTGTAGCGCCTCATTAAACTCAACGCATTTTCATGTGGAAGATTGTGGTAGGTTTATTAATTCACATGCTTTTATCTTTAAAAATCAAACCTTTCTTTGATCACTGCTCACTAATTACGGTCCCAACTCCGTAGCATTTCCTTCCAACACACACCACACAGCAGCCATGATTAAACATGTTTACGCTTTAACTGGGGGTGGGAGTGGTCATTAAAATAACATATGAAGCCCCAAGTCCATTTTGTTTCTAGCGTTTTGGTATCGAACAGTGAATAGACTTTAATCAAATTATAGCGGCATATTATCTATGAGGTATTTCACCATATTGTGATTTGTTTACAAATTTTGAGGCTACGGATAACTTCGAAATCATCTGTAAAATCAAGGAAATAAGAGAGGATTTTAATTGCAATGTTATTGCTGTTATATTGAAAGCACAAAAGAGCACATATAAATACCCATATAGCTTTTCTAATATTTGCTGAACATTATTCCAAGGATTGATTCGTGTGACTTCAGCACAGATCAGGGAATGTCATTCAAAGACACTGCATCTTTAAAAAAAACATGCAGGGCACATCTAAATGGCATCACAATAACACTTAAATATGCAACAAGTAGGATTTAAGGTCCACATGTACGATCCACCAATTTGCGAGTCGCAAATTGCGTCGCATTTGCGACACGCAATTTGCGACTCGCAAATTAGGATGTATAACAGTGTCTCAGACACTGTTTGCGATTCCTAATGGGGTCGCAAATTGCATGTCTCATGAATATTAATGAGGCAGGTGCAATTTGCGACCCCATTAGGTATGGCTAGCACTCGGATGGTGGCCTGCTGGGGTCAGCAGACCACCACGTCTGGGACTGCTTTTTTTTTTTTAATGCAGCCCGTTTTCCTTGAAGGTAAACGGGATGTATTTAAAAAAGAAAAATGAAACTTTTCAGTTTCATTTTTTTAAGGGCAGGCAGTGGTCCCTGGGACCACTGCCTGCTCTTAAAAATATTTTCTCCTATACTCACAAAGGGGAAGGGGTCCCCTGGGGACTCCTTCCCTTTTGTGAGTGGTTTACCACCTACTTAAAGTAGGTGGTAAACTGCGAGTGTTTTGCGGCTGCAAATGCGGTCGTAAAACAATTGTACATGGCATGGTGACTCGCTATTAGGAAGGGAATGACTTATCTGGAAATACTTTTACAATTATACTGAAGTTTGTTTTAATATAGTTACTTTTTTAAAAGAAAATATATTATTTATTTTATATTATTACTTTTAAGGGAATATTATATTATTTAGGTGTACTGAGTGTAACCCCCATACATCTTTATTCTGCAGTGTTAGCACAAGTGGAGCCATATAGGCAAGTCTCCCCCACATCGCCAAATGGATGACCTTTCCCCAATGCTTGTTAGATTGGAGGTGAATGGTAAATTAGCACCCGCTCCACCGCCCCATGTATCAACTTCCCTCTATGTTTGCTAGATTGGAGTTAGAAAAGTATATCTGACCCTCTCCTTCTTTCCCCCAACCTTCTACAATTGAATGCCCTTTTCCCAAAGTTTGTTAGATTAGAGTTAGAATTTGAAACTGGATCTCCTCAATAAATACATTTTCCCAATGTTTGCTAGATAAGAGTTAGGAAAGTAAATCTAACCCCACCCCACCAACTGTATGCACTTTCCCCAATCTTTATTAGATTGAAGTTATAATTGTAAAAATTACCCCCTCAAATATGTACTTCTTGCATTGTTTAATAGATTAAAGTTCTGACCTCCTCAATCTTTGTACTGTCCTCAATGTTTTCATGTGCAGTAGTATACTGTAATATATATACTCTGTATTGTTCTTTGGATGAGATTTAGGTCACTATTTTTTTTTATTTTTTTTTATTTCAATTTCTTAAGTAGATTTATAAATAGTAAGTGTATGTAAATAAAAAATATCATATTTTTCAAATAATTATATTGTTTTTTCTGTTTGCTTTTTAACATTGCTTTTCCCACTGTTTGAGTTTTTTTCATTTAGCATTTTGGTATGTTATTTTATAAAACTCATCTTAATAACATAATAATTACATACCTTGTTTTTATTTTTAATAGCAATCATAATTATTGTATGCCATATTGCTTTCATTACATCTTTCATTATTGATATTATTTTTATTTATTTAATAGAAGTATTTAAAACTGTAAGTTAATTATTATTTACCAGGAAATCCCTTCGTTCCTACAATAATGCATTCCACAGTTGTAGAAACTGGCAAGGTGGCACTCCAGGATAGTGCTGTTCAATAAATGGTTCAGTCGAAGCAATCAAGGAATAAATGTTTTGTCTCTCACCTTTGTCACAACGCTGATGTATTATGAGATGCCATGATTGAAGTAATCAATGATGTAATTTAACAAGTAATGAGTGATGTAATATCTGAGATCATCAGCACTGCATGGCAGGTACACACATTATAGTTTGTTCAGTGAACTATAACTGGTGAATTTCAGTCTTTTTTGGTATGTAAACATTAGGTTTTGTGTCATTTCAATACTTAACTATAACGTAATTTTAACCTTTGTTTTTTCTGTGAATTTCTTGTTTTTTTTACATGGAGTGCAGGACATGAAGTGCAGGACACACACTCAGTCATTGCACACCGTTTGGTACTGCACTCACTTTGGACTGTGGCAGAGGGTCTGTAGCTGAACACACTGTAGCAGCACACACAATCTCTACATGTGCATACTGTTACACATTGCAAAATGCCTGTTGTGTATGCCATGCACTGGTACACATGTTCAGCAGATGGTGTTTGTTAGAACTGGGGGTCTCTAGTTGGCAGAGGTAGGTACCTTTGTCCAAATAGGGACCCTTGCTTCTAGCCAGGGTAAGGGGGATACACTACTAAAATAACCCCTGCTCACCCCCTTGGTAGCTTGGCACGAGCAGGCAGGCTTATCTCAGAGGCAGTGTGTAAAGCATTTGTGAACACATACAGTAACACAGTGACAACACTACAGATGGACACCACACAGGTTGTATTATAAAAAGAAGTATTTTTATAAAGACTTAACACAAGACCCAAAACGATAAAAATCCACAATACACTATGAAAAATATGACTGTCAATGGTAGAAAATAGTTCAGTTCAATAAAGATGGTAAATGCGACACTCAATGTTCAATGTACCTTTGGATGCGTAACGCGATACAAAGAAAAGAGTTGCAGGGAAGGTGATGCGTTGGTTCCTTACACGCAAGAAAGGTGATGCGTTGGTTCCTTGCTCCGGGAGAGGTGATGCGTCGGTTCCCTGCTGCGTAGGGGACGGTGATGCGTCGGTTCCTTACCGGAGAGGAGGTGATGCGTCGGTTCTTCACCGCGTGGGGAGGTGATGCCGCGACAGGCCCTGCGACACGCTTCTCCGATGATGCGACGGCGACACTCTTCTCCGGTGATGCGAGGCGCTTCGGTGATGCGATGGCGGCAGCGGCGGCATGCTTTCTCGGCGATGCGACGACAGCGGCTGCGGCGGCGACACGCTTCTCTCTCTTGAGTCGCGCTTCCAGCTCCCAGCGACACGCAGTCTCTCAGAAGGCCCAACACAACAGCAGGCACTTTAAATTCCCAGCAAGGGAATTCAGGGGAGCTGGTTGGTGAAGTCTTGTGTCCCTTAGACTTCAGCAGGAGGCAAGCTCAATCTTCAAGCCCTTGGAGATGTTCTGCAAGATGATGAAAGTAGCACAAAGTTCCTTTCTCCTTTCTTTGGCAATCAGGCAACCACTGCAGGCCAATCCCTCAAACAGCAAACAGCATAGGGATAGTCTCCTCCTTCAGCTTCTCTGGTTCACCTCCTCAGCAAAGGTTTGTCTTGTTTGTTCCAGAAGTGATCTAAAGTCTTGGGGTCAGGGCCCTAGTATTTATACCCATAAATCCTTTGCCCTCTGAAGGCAGAGGGTTCTGTACCTAGTCCAAACCAGTTCTGTGTGCATTCTGCCAGGGCACACCTTCTCTCTTTGTCAGTGTGGGCCAGGGTCATCAGACACACCACAGGAGGTGGAGCCAGCATTGTGTAAGGCAGGCACAGCCCTATTCAGACCCAGGTGCCACTCCTCCCACCACTCTACATGCAGATAGGTCTATTCAGCCCTGTGCTGACTCACCCTGTCTCCTGGAGTCCCCCAGCCCCTGTCACTCACAAACCCAGACACACAATACACAAGCTAGCAGAGGCAGGCTGGATGGTTTAGGCAAGAAAATACCTACTTTCTAAAAGTGGTATTTTCAAACACAGAATGTTAAAACCAACTTCACTAAAAGATGTATTTTATCATTCTGAGTTCAGGCATACTAAATTCGTTTTTCTACCATGTTCCCTGGGTCAGTTAGGATTATAAGATGTTATAATCAAACTGCCCATTCTGGCCTATGGAGACAAGCAGCCTTGCAATAGTGAAAAACGAAATTGGCTGTAATTCACTATCAGGACATGCCACACACACCAGGGCATGTCCTACCTTACACATACAATGCACCCTGCCCTAGGGCCTACCTTAGGGGTGACTAATATGCAGGAAAGTGAAGGTTTGGGGACTGGTAAGTGGGTGCACTTACCAAGTCGACATGGCAGTACCAGACTGCACACAGGCTCTGCAATTGCAGGCCTGAGACACACTTTACAAGCTGCTCCTGTGGGTGGCCCAACCAGTGCTGCAAGCCCACCAGCAGCATTCGACTCACAGGCCCTGGGCACAACCAGTGCACTGTACTAGGGTCTGACAGTGAATCAAATAGGCCAAACATGGAGCCACTAATCCATACATCAATTTATCATAGGGAGCACTTGCACTTTGGCACTGAATAGCAGTGGCAAAGTGCCCAAAGCATCTAATCCAGCAAAAACAGGTCAGTAACAGAGGAGGCATAGCGCAAAAAATGGAAGGGAGACCCATGCCAATGGTACCAGGTCTAACAGTGTTATAATGCACACATACAATAGAAAACACGATGCAGATCTGGGGTGAGTGTGTCACACAGCAATTTTGAATAGGTGAGTGAGCCATCAGTCATCACTGCAGTGAAACATGGTTAAATAGTCCATTGTACTTGTGGTGTTCAATTAACAAGTTGCCACCATTCACACATGATCAGTGTCTTACTCCTGTCAACGTTAGTAGCAGTACATAGACTCTGAGGGCAGGTCTTTGTGTATGATTGCTGGTCCATGGATACTACATGACCTGACACAAGTGTATGTAGCGGCACACACTCAACTTGCAATTCAACATTGGGTGGATAGTATATTTGTGATCTGCTCAACTATGCACTTGTACACTCAGGTCAGAAGTACACAACTCTTGCCAAGCTAAGGTAAGTTCACATCTAAATTACTCCATCTGTCCATGTGCAATGAGTTGTGTGTATGCACATGCATTTTTGTCTGATTTTCCATCCAAGTGAAATCACACTCTTGACATCTCAGTAACCTTCAGGTGTTCAGATATAACCTATCCAAGCCTGTAGATAGTTTACATGTGCCTTGTTTTGTGGTAAGCCACACATGCATGTATGTGTTCTTCCCAAGTGACTGTTTTTACATGTTTGCATGACAGTAAGCCTTTGTCCGTGACAACTGTCACTCATGATCTATGATGGTATCTGCAAAAACATGAGTTCCAGCAATGCGCTGTAATTCTGCATGGGAAAACATTGGTGAGACACACTGTAATGAGAGGTTATTCTCAGGTATAGTAGTTTGTGGTTTGTGTTCCTAACTTCACTGAGTACCATTTGTTGTACATTTTGCTATTGCACTTGAGCAGTGAAGAGCTGCATAGCTAGCAGTCTTGCTGTGTTGGGTAAGGGGAGAGTCATGATTAATTTGAACCATGAAATGTGGCATTGCTGGCCTGCCCTTTTAATGCAGTACACTGCTTCACATAGCAGTTCTGTATATGTGCAAATGATAGATGTGGGGCATGGTACAATGTTGGTCAACAGGTCTGTTGACATGATGGTTACATTTTGAGGCCTACTTCTAGTTGATGAGATGTGGATGAGTTGATGTTTACTAGGACTGTGACATTCACGGCAACACAAATAATGGACGCAAGCTTTTGTTTCCATGTTGAACCTTCCTTATATTTGGACATTCTGTCCATCAAAGTACATGTAAATCAAGAGAAAACATTGGGAACAATATGGGTGTGTCACCTGTTCCTAGCCACTGTATTTTGGATCCCTCCTCCATCCTCATCCTCATCCTTCATTGGGTCCTGCTCATCATGGTCCATGTCCCATGGGACATTTGTCCGGACACAGATGTTGTGGAGAATGGAGCATACTAGTATGATCTTGTAGATCATATGGGGCAACTATAGCAATCTCACTCCTGTCCAAGTATCTGAACCGGGACTTCAGCACACCAGAGGTTCTCTCCACAATGTTCCAGGTCTCAGTCAGTGCCTGATTGTAGTGTTGGTCCACCCCTGTCTGGGGATGTGCTATTGAGGTCATGACCCATGGCTTGAGACTGTATCCTTGGTCAGCTGAAAATAACAAAGAAATAAAACCTGTCAATGCTTTAGCTCTCTGTTACAGCTACATTCCTGTCCATGTGTGTTATGTGTACTGAATCATTTATCCCCATTTCTAATGGTATTTCACAATGTGTTACTTATACAGTTGACCATAGGTTTACACATGTCTCCTACATTTCTGTATGTAATCGCAGCTGATGATCATGGCCTGATACATTATACAGTTCTACATCCCAAATCTCATGTTTATCCAGTAGATTATTGTAATGGCTATTTGGAGATGTTCCTGATCACTCTATGTCACGTGCACTCACTACATGTGTGAAGTGACAGTTTTGTGATCAGATATTTGGCTCCTTGGTCCTCCCTAGGTCGGTAGTGACATTGCCAACATGTTTTACACTCACAAAAACATATGTCCATGGTAAACCATTGATGTCGTTGGTGGCCTGCTTTACATTGGAGCAGCCATTTCATAGTATACATACTTGATCTTGTGATTTTGGTGCATACATGTGATGCAGTTCAAACATGTCACATGGATTGTAATGCTACTCATTTTCAGGCTTAAACTATTGTTTTTGGCAGATGAGTTTTAATGGTGCACCTTGATTGACACATATGTATTGCAATTTGGGCCATCTTTCTATGGGACAAACTGATGTTGTTACAAGGAGCTGTCTACTACAAAAGTAGACACAATACATTATTTTTTTTAATGTATGTGTATGACTCCAAATTGTAGCGGATTGGGTACTTCTATACATTGATTTTTTCCTCATTACTGTTGCACATGAATGTTGAGATTGGTATCCTGAGTACAATGTGCTTCCTTGTCCAGGTTGGATTTAATTTGTGTTGATGACTGATATACGACATATTTGGTAGTATTCTGTTTGACTTTGTGAGTTTCACACGGCTTCTTTCTGCCACTCAAGTAGATGTTCTAGTCGAGTGGCAGCTTCCTCAACGTGAACGGAAGGTTTCTCAATGCGAGCTGTAGCAGCCATCCACGACCACCTGCATTGAGAAATCACGCCGGGAAGTAGTTTGGAGTATGATTTTCCTTGCTCGCACTCACCAACTTAATGTTGGCAATTGGGAGCGAGGAACAAATTCTGCTCTGCTATGCGGAGCGGAGTTTTTTGAAACTCCGCACCCTGTGCGGAGTGGAAAAACCCTGGAAAACTCCGCGAGCGGAGCAGAATTTCATGCCCAGGTCTAGCTACTACTACACAGAACAGGTGAGCCCTCACATTGGTTACATCAGTCAAAGCTGGTGTCTACCTATGTGTATGTGTATACGTAGACAGTCAGTATTGCTGAGACATATGTGTGTTTTGGACTGTTGATGTCACAATTTTATTCTAAATTGACATTTACACATGTCTGGGGCCAACACTGACATGTGCTGTTTGTTCACTCATAATTAGCTTATCTGTCATATCACATTATTTCATTATTGATTCCTTACCCATTGCAGTTGATGTGGTTAAACCATCCACATAGAGTGAAATGACACATTGCTACTCACCGACGTTCTGTCACTACTGCCATTGACAGATTTGCGAGTGCATGTTAATTTGGCACATCATTGTGTACACTTTGCAGTGCATTGTTCCCACAATATGCACATGACACAGGGGCCCAGATATTTGGCAAATACCTGGTGTGGGATACATGACATGCCTCATGAACCATGAAAGTTGCATGGAGACAATCCCACAATGCCGATGGAACACATCCCTTACACACAGTGATGCTAAACTGCATTTTGGCCAGTGTTGCACTAGTCTGTAACTTTACACCATTTAAAGGCACACAAAGTGGCTTTGTATGTCTTCAGATGTGTAACTTGGGGTTTTGCATTACACGTGCACCATGATGTATTGTGCATGTATGAGGCACGTCCATCATACATATGGCCCTATCTCCTTCAATAGAGACAGAGATGGCTATTATGTCATATATTTCTTACTCTTAGTAGGTCTGTTGTGTGCTTCATTTTTGCTTACCAACAAGAAGTTATTTCCATGCTGGCCATTCTGGAAGCGGTCACTGATGATGGAGTGCATGAAGATGTAGGCATCATGCGCACTCCCTGGGTATTTTGCCAGCACATTTGTAAACATCCTCCCATGATCCACGATGTCCTGGATTTTGATAGAATATGTGTGCTTCCAGTTCCTGTACAGATGTGATGTTGCATGTGTGCAATCCATGGCACCCAGTACATGTGGAAGTCCGACAATGTCATAGATACCTTGCTTGGTGTCTGTTAGACTTGGCACCATTGGCATGGGTCTCCCCTCCATTTTTTTGCTGTTGCCTCCTGTGTTTTTGCTGGTCTAGATGCTTTGGGCACTTTGCCACTGCTGTTTAGTGCCAAAGTGCAAGTGCTCCCTTTGTAAAGTATTGTTGTGGATTAGTGATTCCATGATTGGCTGTTTGATTTACTTGTCAGACCCTAGTACAGTGCACTATGTGTGCCCAGGGCATGTAAATCAAATGCTGCTGGTGGGCTTGCAGCACTGGTTGTGCCACCCACAGAAGCAGCTTGTAAAACGTGAATCAGGCCTGCCATTGCAGAGCCTGTGTGCAGTCTGGGACTGCCATGTCGACTTGGCAAGTGCACACACTTGCCAGTCCCTAAACCTTACCTTTTCTACATGTTAGTCACCCCTAAGGTAGGCTCAAGGTACCCCTCTGGGCAGGGTGCATTGTATGTGAAAGGTAGGACATGCCCTGATGTGTGTGGCGTGTCCTGATAGTGAAAGACTGCCAATTTCGTTTTTCACTATTGCAAGGCTATCTGTTCCCATAGGCCAGAATGGGAAGTTAGTTTATAACATCTTATAAACCTAACTGACCCTAGGAACAAGATAGGAAACTAAAGTTTTATATGCCTGAACTCAGAATGTTAAAGTGCATCTTTTAGTGAGGGTGATTTTGACATTCTGTGTTTGAAAATACCACTTTTAGAAAGTGGGTATTTTCTTGCCTAACCATCCAATGTGCCTCTGCTAGGTTTGTGTATTGCATGTCTGGCTTTTGAATGACAGGGGGCTGGAGAGGGCTGTGGCTCCAGAAGTCTGATGAGTCAGGGCTGGGCTGAATGGACCTGTGTTGAATTTAGAATAGGGGGAGGAGATTTCCTTTCACCTGCCTGGGCCTGGTCTGCCTTCAATAATGCTGTCTCCACTTCCTGCCAGGAAGCTGCACCAGTGAGGACAGAACTGTTTTTGGCTGGGTGCAGACACTCTCTGCCTTCAGAGAACAAAGGATTTGTGTGTATAAAAAGTGGGGCCCAGACCCCAGACTTTTAGATCACTTCTGGGAAATCAAGAGGAAACCTTTGCCAAGGAGAAGAGCCGGAGAAGCTGGGGAGGAATACTGCCCCTTTGCTGTTTGTTGTCTGGGGATGGCATGCAGTGGCTGCTTGCTACCAAGGAAAGGAGAAGAAGGAATTTGCTGTTTTGCTTTGTCACCTGCTTGAAGAAAAGATCTCCAAGGGCTTGAAACTGAGCTTGCTTCCTGTTCTGAAGTCTCAGGAACACAAAGACTTCACCCCTTCTGTCTTCCTGCATCTAGAACTGCTGTTTTAGCTGCTACATAAGGAAATTGCAACACCAACGCCCGAAGCCGTGAGCGCTGCTCCAACTTGCGATGTAGGGTCACCGCCAGCCGCCATGTCACATCGACGCCAGCGAGCAACGCCATAACCTGCCCGAAGCCGTGAGCGCTGCTCCGACTTGCGACGTGGGCCCGACGCCTGCTGCTGTGCCGCATCGACTCCGAAGCCGACTTCATCAACGCGGAGCCGATCCTCGATGTGGGTGATCCCCGAATCCATCGACATCGCGCCATCATAAGGAACTGAGGCTTCGGCGCCATCGTGATGTCACCTCCCTGACGCAGTAAGGAACAGTCGTCTCACCTCCCCTGCACTGCAGTAAGGAACAGAGGCTTCACCTCCCCTGGGGTCGTAAGGAACCGACGCCGTGCTGCGCCATTGAAGCATCCCCTCCTCGACGCCGTGAACTGTCTTTGTTTTCATCATTTCCAAGGTACTGTTCTTTGTGGGTCTGCTTGACTCCGGGTCCGACGCCGCGCACTTCGCGATCGGCGCCGTACTTTGGGATTTCCACCGGTCACGACGTCGTTATAACTCCAAGTGGAGTTATTTGTTGCTACAAGCTTTATTTGAGTGAATAACCTATTTTTAAGGATATCTTGATAAATGTACTGTGGAATTTTGTCGTTTGGTCTTGTTTTGGTTTAGATAAAGATTATTTATTTTTCTAAGCTGGTGTAGTGTCCATTTGTAGTGTATTACTGTATGTGTTCACAAATGCTTTACACACTGCCTCTGAGATAAGCCTGTCTGCTCGTGGCAGGCTACCAAGGGGGTGAGCAGGGGTTATTTTAGGAGTGTATCCCCCTTACCCTGACTAAAAGCAAGGGCCCCTATTTGGACAAAGGTCCCTACCTCTGCTAACTAGAGACCCCCATTTCTAACAGTGTCCACTTACTGTTTTTGTGTCCTGGGGAAGAGGAGGTACTGGGGTGTGAGGTGGATGATAGCCTCTAGGACAGACACCAGGAAGGCAGAAAAAGATGGCTGCAATTTTCCTGCCAATCTGTCTGTTGTGATCTGGAATGAACCAGATGCCAGCATGTGGAGGATAGCCATCAGCTTGACCTGCTGAGGGATGTTGGTGGCCTGGCAGTTGGTGGCTGCAGCCCTGGCGTTATCAGATTTGGCAATTCTGCTATGGACTCCCCCCCTGAGTCTGTAGTATGTGATGATCTCATCCTCCCTGAGGTCAATGAGGCTGGCAAAAAACACACTCCCTTCTCCTTCACTGCCTAGGTGGTGTGGGTGAGGATGGTTATGGTGGTCTCCTTGCAACTCCCAGCTGCAAAATTAGCATCTCCATAGTGTAGTTGAGCTTTTTTGTGTGGCATGTAATCATGTACCACAGCTAGTGCATCATTTCTTATGCCTGGGTGGATGATGCTCAGGAATTTTGCCACATTTCAGGCTCTGCGCGATGCTTGCTGATGATGCCTCACCCATTGTCAAAATCATAAATATTATTGTGTGGGTTTTACGATGGGTTTTACGGGGGAACACCTTCCTTGAATATATTAGTACAAAAAAGAGACGCAACATGTTACATCAGAATAAGATAGAAGCTTGTGGAAATTGGCTGTCGATATACTTTTTCCTTATTTATTGTGTGTTCAAAAACAGTACAGCCAACGCGTTTCACCTTACAAAAGGCTTCATCAGGGCTGCAGACTTGAAAAATAAACAAAAAACACACATCAAACCACGTTATCTATATATAGCCAAAAACATATATGAACATAAGTACGGACAAATTAATAAATACGTATGAACAACATAAAATACATACATTGGATTTATACACAATAGATTACAGTAGTGTTCCATATAACATACCATGAAGGAAATATATGATCTTTTAAAACCACAACACTCACTCTGTCGCTATAGATGGAAGAGCCAAGATATATCATGAAGGTATGGCAGAAACAATGAATCCATTCGGAAAGTGCATGCCCAGTTATATTTCAGTGCCCAGTGCCCTTTGTTTTCACTTGTGTCAAACAGAAGAAGACACCAAGATATAGATGATGAGAGTATAGAAAAGCATACAATAGCCTTGTGGCCCAGAAAGAGAAGCCGAGTCTTTAGCTAATACGTGAATGAGTGGCATGAACCACAAGATTTGAATACAACCTTACCGATGAATCTAAACCACTGGGGCACAAACTGATCATCTAACGTTAGAGGTCTGGTAGACAAAAACTTTAAACCCCTACAAGAGAAATTAGAAGCAATATGGTACATGTTAATGCGCATGTGCCAGTTATGGGTGTGAATTTTCAGCAGCCTATAGGCTGACATGGTGCCAGCCCAGGCCTTCAAGACTTGGGCTCCCTGGGGACCGCCCAGTAATGGCGTGATGCAGCATCATATTTTGGTAGCAGTCCCGGGGGTACACAGTTTCAGCCCCGTACTTCCCAGGGCTGCCTGTCAATTCCAAGCTGACTCTCACCACCCCTCCCTTTCCCAGTCGTCACTGTGACGACATGGGAAAGGCAGGGGTTTCAGCCATTGCAAGAGGGCTTGCCAATCGTGAGAGACCTGACGTCACAGAGTCATGAGGCTGAACTCATGGCTATCTGAGTCTGGGTTGCGTGATGCATGCTCTAAACAGATACCCCTCGCATGCTTCCATGCCTCATGTATCTGTTTACAGCATTTTAGCAGTAGAACAGTTTGTGGCAAAAAAGCAGACTGTTGGTGCTTAGTGCCTCGGTCTGAACACCAACCAGATGGAGCTGAGGACCAGAAGAATTGTAAGTCAACCGTCTACTCTCGTTTCGCTTTCTTCCTTTTGCTCAGATTTCTGTTAGTTTCAAATCATAGTTTGACAGCAAACTAGGATTTAAAACGCACAGAAAAAAAGAGTGTTTAATGTCCTCTCTAATCATGATTGTCAGTGAGAAACACAAAGCGTTACCTGCCAAGAACATAGGAATTCAATGGGCGGGCACACAGAAGCAGTGCCACTGCCTTCACACGCTGACTCTTTTAAACTCTAGCTAGAATATTCAGTGCTCTGTCCTTTTCCCGTAGTGTTAAAAAAAAAAACAGTATTTTTGTATTGGACACATCGTGCTCTGCACCATTTTTAATGTATATTTTGGTAATATTTTTACTGTTGATAATAAAACTCAGAGTATAGGTCAGCTCTGATGTATGTTTGTTTCCAGCACATAAAACAACAGCGATTTACTTCTGCAGCAGAGTTTGGACAAGCAGGACGTCTCTGAATATTATCAAGGGCAGTATCGCCACTTTAGCGGCACTTTTTGCCGATAAAGCGGCGATATTTTTATCGCCCTATTAGCAAGCTGTCGCTAACAGCTGTTAGCAACAGCTTAATGGCGATAGCGGCCGTTTTGTTGCTGCTTTGCATGTCAGCTATAATTATCGCTAATGACATGCAAAGTAGGCGTTCCCAACTAAAAGCAACTGCAAACAGTCGCAAACACAACTTCCCCCTATTATCAATGCCCGCGAAGCGATAAAAAAAGTCACGCTAACCACGATTATCGCTGGAATTTAACACCTGATAAAAACTTGACTTAACCATCTTGTCAATGGGAGGTGGATTGTAAGGTTAAGTCCTCACCTGCCTATTAGCAAGCTTTTCATTAGCGCAGTGAATTTATCGCTGGATTTCTCGCGCTATTGCTGGGTTTCGCCGCTATCGCTGGATTTTTTTATCGCCTTGGAGATAAGCGTTGATAATAACGCGTTATCTCCGCAATGAAATCCAGCGATAGCCGGCGATAAAAAAAACAGCGCTAAGCGCGCTTTGCGATAATTATCGCAAATCCTTGGTAATATGCCCCATAGTTTTTGATAGCATTGCTAAAAGAAATGTTTTGCAACCCGGCCTATTTCCAGGTGGGTGCGCGCTGTGTCTTTTCACCTTGGCTCGTCCCCTCTTCTCTCCTTGGGCATGAGGGGATTGGGAGCAGGGGTTGAGGTGCCTTGGACCCTTTGCCTCATTAAAAATGGGCTCCAAGTATGGGTGCGTTTCAGAAACATCAACTTGTTCTTAAAGCTTTATGGTCATGAGTTCCCAGTCACTTAAAGCATCTTTTCAGTTGATGCATAGGAGAGAGGCATTAGAAATGTACGCGGATTGTACGCCCCTGCTGCAGGTCGGTTTCCTCCATTGTGAGGGTTTGTATAAACATGGCTACATGCCACTCTCCTCTAAAACTTCAGTTCAGGGGCTGTCAGTCTGACCTGAAGACAGACCATTGAATCATGGATCCCAAACATCAATACTATTAAAAGATGGTACATCCTATGCCACTTTCATAACCTGCACTGCTTGCACTTTGAATGCCTAAGCATTAAAAGCCTGTACTCTTGCTTGTCCTCAAAAGTGGCCTTTCCCAAGGTATTTATGGTTGGAACTACCAAAAATGCAATAAAAGAATGTCTCTCTTCAAAGTCCTTTATCGTGCAAGTTAAAAAAAGTGCAGCATCTTGTAAGTTTATAAAAGCATATGTTGTTCAATTGTAAACCACCTCATTCAACTCAAAGGGTGCCTCAATACGCTAGGAATCAAGCTAAGGTGAAAAGGAAGGCCTAGGTTATAGTGAAGAAATAAACAGGCGAGATGGAATGATAAAGGAAATCATCTTCAACAAAACAGTATGAAGACACTGGATGCTGCAGCACTAGTGCACTGGAGATTGCAGAAGAATTTGCAAGAGACAGTAAGGTGGAATATGAGAGTTAAGTAACTCCAGGGTTTTATATGCTGCTTCTGCTTGCATACAGTGTATGACGCGCATACACCACATTCCTGTCCAGCAGACAGAAAAGCTAAGTGACAGAACTTGCCCTGACAAGTAGCCCATATGGTTAGAAGAAGAGTTTATTGCAACTGTCAATCTGGTAATTTCATGACTCTAGTACCATTGATGCTGTTACTCTTTACATCAAGGATATTTTAAGCTATAGCAGAAGGGTCTGGTCTCCTGACTGCAGTGCAGGGCAGTGTGTATTCAGAGTTGCCAGACGTTTTGCCATGGAGACAGCCCAGTTCCTTGACACTGAATGTGCAGTATTTTTCTGTGTGCAACTAGGCAGGGGTAAAAGGGTGGTGGGCAAGGCTCTTGTTGTTATCTGCCATGTGGCAGTTCCCACAGGAACTTGGTGATGAATTCTTGTATTGGGTTACTGCTTCACTTGTACTGCAGGGCTCTTTTGAGTGTGTGCATGAACATTCATTATCCACCTAAGTATTTGAGTTAATTTATGAAAGAAAGTGTCCCAGAAAATAAACAATTTAGCCTATTTTTTTTATATTCCAAACGAATGTCCTTTGGTACAGATACCGCCAGATTCAAAATTTCCGCCCCCCCCTTTCCAAGTTTACCAGTCGCCACTGTATATCAGAAATAGGAAACACACACTCAGAACAAATGACATGTATCCGATGTGTAACAAATTAGAAACAGACGGAGTGAAAACATAATTGACATCTAGTCCCCAAAAAAACAAGAACAGATTTTATTTACCTAAGAGTTTAATGTTCAGTGTATATGCGGCAACAGTCAGTAACTCATCATTGCGTATTCATAGGCACCTCACTTCAAAGTTAGTTGTCATCTGGTGCTGAACGCATATCAGCAAAAAAAGAAAGAAAAACAAATATATTACAGTCATAATTCCCAAAGGTCAGGTGAAGGAGACCCAGCTCCATAGCTCATGATGACATGATTTCAGACAATGGTGGAAAGTATGCACCCAATTCACAACAAATCAATAAATGACGTAATGCCTAAGACGGCTAACATTAAAAGTAAGCCAAACTGATAGTTTTGTAAACACTCTGCGAAATCGTAACCAAACCGGCACACATTAAAAATTCGACCAACATGACATCTTTTTGCATACTCAGCGAAGGAACAAAAGGGTTCCAGAGTGGCCAATAAAGGAGTTATATGGTTCCTTCTGAAAAACTAAACAATAGAAAGCGCACTGGACTTTGACATTCAAGGTATTAAGTAACCTAAAATGTGGTCGGCCCAATAACAGTTACAGGAATTATGTGTTTGTGTCTGCGTGGACTTCACCAGACCAAACACGAGTCGCCATGAGGGTGAGCGGCACTAAGATACCGGAAGTTCAAGCGGTAGTACATTCGGCTGTTTGCTCTGATGAAGTCCACGGCAGAAACAAACCTGCATTTGATATATTTTTCTGACTTCACCCCTATTTCAGGGGATGGAGACATGGTAAATGGTAAATAGGCAAAAATACTAAAGTTACTCAAAAGCATAAGAACAAATCTACTTGTATTAAATCTTCATGAGAAGATTTACTTTGTAAATAGGAGCATATGTGCACTTTATCACTTCTGACCAGTGCTAACATATTTGTGCTCACTTCCCTAAACATGGTTTAATTAGCTTACACCTGTTTGGCCTATTTAAATTACTTATAAGTCCCTTGTAAAGTGGTATGCCATATACCCAGGGCTTGTAAATTAAATGGTACTAGTTGGTCTAGCACCTTAAAACATGCCCCAAGCCTAACCTTATAACCTGAAATGCAGTTTTAAACTGCCAATTCGACTTGGCAATATATCTCCCTTGTTAAGCTGTAAACTCCTCTTTATTTGCATGGTAGTCACCCCTGAGGTTGGCACTGGTAGCTCCTAGTGCAGGGATAAGTGTAATTGAAAGGATGGACATGTACTTTTAATTTTGACATGTCTTGGTAGTAAAGAATGTGTTCTCCACTACTGTGAGGCCTACTAATCCCATAGGATAATATTGGGTTACCTTATTACAATTAATAAGAGCTAACTTTTGATTGGGACCAGGTAACCAGTTCATGTTTAGTATATGTGAAATTGTAATGAGAGATCGTCTTTAATGGTAAAGTCAGGTTTTTAATTACAATTTTGAAAATGGAACTTTTAGAACGTTACTTGATCTTGCTGGTAACACAAACCTGCATCCCAGTCAAAAGGTGCCCTGGAATTTCTGATCACCCATAGACTTAATCACTCTTTCAGAATTTCATCTCCTTTTCCTCACAAAATATCCTTTCTCATGTTTCTTTCAAAAAAAGTATTTTTTATAAAAATGTCATTACTATCTGATGATTAATGTGCATACATGTGTAGCATCATTATATTCTATCATGCACAATCAGCAATATTGAGATTATCTGAATCTTGACATGGATACACAATGCATTTCGGGTCACAGAACCTTCATCATGTTAACACTGTAACAAACATAATATTGAAAAATATTACAGTTGAATAAATATTTCACGTTCACCATAGGAAAGCAAAATGATCACCCTTAAAGCTTTTTAAAATTATGTGTTACATATCAAAATTTCCATTTACATGTGGGATAATGTGAGCTTATCACCATGAACACATGAAACCACTTTATTTTGTGCCAATATTAATCACCGACTAGTAAGCCAAAATACATGCATTACAACAAAAGAATGCATGCATTACAATGAAAATCACCACATGGGACCCTCAAAACACCAAAATCCTACTCCATGAACAAGCAATATGATCCAGCCAACGTGCATATGAACAAACCATCCTGTTGCGCTGAAACTATCGAAATACCGAAATCCACACTCCAACCGTACCAATCTGCTATAAACTTTGAAAACTGCACGTACCTGTATTTCAACATGAAAATCAAACCGCTCACAAAAACTCAAAAACTTAGCATATGCTTAAACACGCTTCTGCCAACACAGTGTAACAGTCAGTGTGTTTTACAACAGTGAAACACAAGTGAATAACATTGTGCAAACTTCAATCTTAAACTCGACCTGCCTCCAAACTCGGCCTGCCTCCAAACTCGGCTTGTGCACATAACTGAAGGTATTAGACAATGGTGACTGAGAAAGAACATGAATACCCGAGAACTAGAACCTTAAATTCACCAACCTCAAAGCTCAACTTATGTGCAACCAACAGCCAAAGTACAAACTCAATACAATCAAGACTGAAATTAATGAAAAATAAAATTACACGAATAAGGAAAATCAGCCTGTCAGCTCGTTTGTTCATGAGATATGGGGGCCACTTGTAAATGGTGGACTCCTATATTATAATCAATTGCATCTCACTTGAGTCAAATAAGACATTAAAAAAAACAAACGCACATCTAATATCAACTAAACATGAAGTTGAATGCACACCTAAAGGACTTAGCAAAACAGTTTTTATAAATGGTGGTACGCTATTCTCAATAAATGTTCTTTGGATTTGATTTTGCTAAAAATCGAAGAACTATCTAAGGTGTTGAAGGGTGTGGAAGACGAAATCAACATCATCAAACAAGAGATCAGCACTCGTGTTGACAAGATCAATGGAAAGCAACTGAAATTCAAGTGCACCGTGGGACTAGCATGAAGGTTAGTGCTATCAGCAAGTTCAAGTAATTGTTTCTGTGTTCCTGGGACAGAGGGCACACCTGAACAACACAGCCTGATTTACTTTTGGATTTAATGTTTAAGTGTGTACATTCTGGACAATTATTTTGTTGACTTTTAGAAAGTTAATATTTTCCTACCCTTAGCCATTTGCTGCCTGCAGCCCTTCCTGGGTCGCATGACTGGGTGTAACTGACAGACTTTGTGAATTCCTCCCAGCCAACACACAATAGAAGGATTAGTTAGCCTGAATGGGCACTCTGCTGGCAGGATGGGGTTGTACCTGGGCATAGCCCCACATGCACCTGAATAGGCTGTGCTCTGCCTTCACACATAGGGCCGAACACCTTCATATTGTCATTGTACTTAGAACCAGGGCAGGGGATTCAGAAAATTCCATGCACTTCAAAGTAGAAACCATTAGAAACCTCTCCCAACTTCAAAGGTAGAATTAGGTATAAAAATAGGGCCCTCAGACCCATTCTTCATTTCTCTTTCTAGACCTGCATAAGGGCTCTCTGGGGACTGTCTGCTGCTGTGATCTGCTGTGCACAATGCAAGACTGTCTTGCTTTAACTAGAAGGACTGCTTTACTGCCTGGAGCCAGCCTTGAACCCTCAAAGGCCAGCCCAGCTGTTTGAGCTCTGCATGTTCACCTGAACCCAGGACTACCAAAGAGACTGCAAGGGCTATCTTGCTGGCCTAATGTTATGATTATTATAATTAAAAGAGCTTAGAAAGTACAAGCAGCTACCCACAACAGGGTTTCCCAGTGCTAAAGACAGATAGGGTGCAGTCACATCATACTACTCAAACAACAAGGTTTTCAACAATTTCCAAAAAAGAAGACAGAGAAGTCCAGCCTCTCAAAGTTAGCGGAAGACTGTTCCAAAGACAAAGACACAGAAAAGGCTCCCCCTATCTTGAACCCGCACCTGGATCCAGCCTGAGTTCTGAACCCCCAAGAGGTGTCCCACCAGTCCTGGACTCTAGGTTGTGGTGCTAAAGGTGCCCAGATGGCAAATTTCTAAAACGGAGGACATATACAATTTGGCCAGAAAGTGCTGTGAGAACCATGACGAGGCTGGGGTCAACCTGCTCACCTATCCACCCAAGGTGCATCAGCGGCAAGATTGACTTCATGGCTTCTCCCACTGCGTTCTTCTTCCAGCAGCAAATCAGTTTCAGCGGTACTTGTCCAAGGGGGTATCTGACCTCATGGAACTGTCTTCGGCTACAGCCCTCTGCTTTGTCCTGCTGGAGTTTTTTGACTTCCATTCAGCAACCGAGTCCATATGTAGAAATCTTCACTGTGGCTTCGACCCAAGACCATCCGATGATGAAGCTCCTTTCTCGCACATGTCCTGCACAAACAAAAAGAAGAAATACAGAACTACAAATCCGGCATCAGACCTCGCTGCAGCATGTTGACAGTCACCCTTCACCCTACCCACCTACAACCAACATGAATGACCCCTGTCTCCATAATCTGCTTTCCATCTCTGCAGATGTCAACACTGTTCATCATCAACCAGTGATCCAGAGGATGAAAATATGCATGGGTTTCTCTGACACTGTTCTGCAATGGTAGAACACATACCTCACCTCTCCTCCATCATCTTGAACATCTACACAGATCTCTTCAAATTAATTTACTAAGAACAACATCAGTACACATCACTATGCTCAACTCTTTTTCAGAGTTTCAAATCTCCTCAATTAACAAAAACTTTTTTTATTAGAGGAACATATTCTCATGTAAATCCCAAATAATTAATTTTCCATATTTAGCTTATTTTTTGTTTTCTACAACAGAAAATTCCTTATTTAATATTCAACCATGAAAGACTGATTGGAGAACATGTCTCATGCAAACTGTGAAACTGGACATATGCTGTTGTGACATGTGCTTTGTGAGCTATCTCACATGACTTTTCTACATAATTGAGGACAACTACTGTTATGTTCCATATAGGTACCCTAATATAGGCTCCGGTAGTCACCTAACCTTTCACCTATATTCTCTCTACCATTACACTGCATAACGGTTCTTAGTACTGACCTTTTACCTAGTTATGGTAATGTCCAAAGATGACATGGGGTTTTCTCCGAAAAGCTTAAGCTTCATTCATTATGCATGAGGATCCTTGGAATCACAGCAGGAGAGCAGGCCTACCACCTCCTGCATAATAACTATGTATAAGGGTCATTCCTTCCGTCATCCTAGTCCGACATGACACAGCAAGGTATATCCCCAGGGGGTACCACTTTAGGTATATATACATCATATCTTGCTGAGATAGTGAGAGGAGAAAAGGACTTCCATGCCGACACACTGACCCGAGACGCTGAGGCTCCTGCACACAGACACTCCAGCTCGCAGTGGTCTGACATCCCTTGCGGGGTGTCCATCTCGAGACCAAGACGGGGTCCCACAGTCTCTCACTTCAGGTAATGGGGTTGACTTTATCCTAGAGGGATTCTTGGCTTTACACCCACATACATGCTAGGTGCACTTAGGTACATCTAGTTAGGGACGCATCGTAGGAGTACGCATTCTACTGTCATGTATTTTATATACTTGCCTATATTCATTGTTTTAGCACAATGGTAGAAATCTACCATCCTTTTACAATGTTGGTGCTTATAATCATTTATATCTGTTACTGTCTAATGGTTGTTTCAGCACACCTATTTTACACTAGAATGACGCTGGATCAATAAATGCTTATTGAAAAACGTCCCCACCGTTTATTCTGTGTATTTTTCTGAGACAAAGTGAGCACGAGTGACTGAGCGAAAAGTGGCACTGCTTCCACGATCCTGAGGGATCATGGTTGTCATGTTCGATAGTTGCCAAGAACTATTCTCTCCTTGGTAAGAGGAGTTTCTAGTGGCACTGTGAGCTAGCTGGTATACAGGCTGACATATCCGGTAGGGGTGTCCAGATTCAGTCTAACTCCAATCCTACAGTATATGTTGTCTAAACGTGCGGATCCTATATAGGTTTATAGGAACTACACAACACTACCTACACAATGTTTGCATAATACATGACAATTTCTGAAAAAATATGCCTATTTCGAATAGTAAACTAAAGTCTGGCTATTCATCCTAAACCTGGAGAGCTTCCACCTACCACCAGCCAGATACTGCGAAGTAAATTGGATTCATCCTTAATTTAAACCTCAGCATCTGCAAAAAAAATAACGAGGAAAACCAAACATTATGCTGCCAGCTCTTCTTCCTGAAAAAAGGGAACTCTTCCTTACCAGACTCTGATTTCAGAACACTAGTACACTCTTTGATCCCCTCATCCCTAGATGGTGGCAATGCACAGGTCAAGAGAGTTTGACACCTTAGAAAGGCTATCTTTCATGTTATAACATGTCTGATTGAGGACTTGAAGATGTTTGACTATATCAGTCCTAAACTGATATGACTACACAGACTTCCTCCCGATGCCCATAGCATCTTCAAGACTGATTACATCACCTACAGCACCATCAGAAATTATACCCAAAATATATGGCTGCACGGAAAAACCTGAAAGCAGGCCTACTCCATCTGCACATCAATGGTATACAACAACAGAATTGCTGTCCATCTGTCAATTCAGAAAGAAACTGAAAACACAGCTATTCAAGGAGCATTACCACACACATACCCAAATTAGGAACTGACTTATTACCTGCCTCATTGGAATCTCATCCCTCGGCTTTCACCCACTATTCAGCTCTCTGTTACTCCCCAGCTATGTTTGTGCGGTCACATGCATTTATAGGTACATGCATATGTCACACATTTATGCTTGAAAAATTCCCACATGAAAATTTCATATTCAGAAATGCAATGGTGGATGGTAATTTGAGAAGGGCGAGGAGCGGGTGGGCCACACATGCAGACATGCACACTCACACATTCACACAGGCGAACACACAAACACCCATTCACAGCACTCACTCACAAATATTTATAGATACACACATGTACGAATGCACCAAACATTAAAAAACATAACACTTACCTGCGGCAGCTCTTGGGAAGGAAGTTTTGGAGGTCCCAGGAGGGTTGGAACTTACACCTTCTCTCTTTGGGGTCAGCCAATAGGAGGAGGCAGCAGTCCCTACCTCATCACAGAGTGGGATAGGGTCAGTGAGACTTGCTGACCCTACCCCACTCTGTGACAAAGGGCCTGATTACGATGGCGGTGGGACTGCCACTATCAGGCCATCGGTGATGGTCCCTCCGCCATCTGCCCCTGCAGGTCCACTCGCCGCATTGCGATGGTGGGAGGGCAGAGAGACCATTGCCGTGCATGCCCGTCGGACCGTCCCAAGGACTGCAATCCCTGTGGACCCCCCTAAACATCCCTGCACCATGCGGCAGGCACCACATGGTTCCAGCCACATAGTGCAGGGATGTTTATGAACATGCCTCTTGGCAGTGAGGCTTGTGCTGCAGCCCTTTTTCGGGCCGCAGCACAAGCCTCTATGCAACAAGGCATGTTTCCAACCTTATCCACGGCGGTCAGATGGTAATTTGCATGGTGGTACCTCCGACTCCCTGTCGGACGGTCCCGTTCCCGACAGGATGGCGGTCGGACATCGTAATCAGGCCCTAGGTGTCAGTGACAGACGCTTGGCCCTGATCACTTCAGGGCTTAAAACTAAAGCGCCAAGGTCCGAGGCTGTCAGTGAGGCTTCTATGAGGAAGTAGGCCCAAGGCACTTTTGCCAGGCGTAGGAGGTCATGCACACACAGCTATGAAATCCTCAGTCTGGAAATGTTCCACTCAGGCAACCAGACGCCTTCCCATTCAGTGCAAGTACAGCACCTGGCTGCCTGACTTGAACAAGAAGAGTGTCAGGCTGACCTTTGCTCAGCCTGCACAGACAATCTTCTTGTTGGAGAAAAGGTGGGGTGTGTTGCCCCTTTGCCCTTAACAATGGGCCACTGTTGCTGAAATGTGACCCAGTTGTAAAGTTGCACATTAGCACTTTGCTGTTTCAGAGAGTGGAATTACTTTTCTTTGTAGAAAACACAACTTTCTCTGGCTTTGAAATAGAGTCATTTTGATTTGACTTTGATTCCGATAGCTATGTAAGTCATATTTTCATTGTTAATAACAGAGTAGTACCTTACCTCGCCATACCAAACATGTGCACCGCCTCAGTGTCAAAAAAAGTTGACAACTTCAGAGACCCTTGCAAAGTGTACAAATGAGGATGATGTTTTTCTCCCAGTGAATAAAATCAACTCAATTCTTTTCATACCATATTGTTTTTCTCACGAAAATCATTACAATCAGTTGTAAGATATGCAAATGTTATTTTTGCAATCATGTTTCCATAAAATGGAGCTGCAGAACAAACCTTTGCAAAAAAATATTTTCGAAGGTACTTGTTGAATATCTTCAATAAGTATTGAATATTAGGGACATTAAATAAGACACACTCCGGAACTGAGTTGTCTATGAGTGGTTTAATGAAGTGTTATTATTATTGAAAGGGTTTGAATTTATTCACCCTCGAAGGATTAAATTATAAATCATTCCAGCAAACTACTTCGATCTGGAACTTTCCGTGCAAATCCTCGCCCCACAGAGCAATTTTGCCAGTTTTCATAACAGGTACACAGTTATTCCTGCTTTATAGTGCCTTTACTGTATCCCATTTGCATTACCACATTCAGAGTCCAAAGAGTGACAATATAGGAGATGAATATTGTAACTAACATCAGAGGCATCAGTGCAACAGAGAGACAATGCATGATGCATGTTAGAAATGGGGTTTATGGTTGACTAGGGTATGCACCTAAGCCAGGCAGAACCCACCACTCTAGTCAGGACAAGGCAGTTACACACCTAAGATTACCCCTGCTCACCCGCTTGGTAGTTTGGCAGAGCAGTCAGGTTTATCCCAGAGGCAATGTGTAAAGCGTTTGTGCAACACACTCACGCACACCGGTGACACAATAGGCGCATCACAAAAAGAGACTCAACACAAGGTTACATAAAAATATCCTTTGTATTATTCATAAAACACATTAGACCACAACTCACATAAATCACTGTGTCTCTAGGCACTTGTCATAAGAATGGATACAATACACATAGACCATAACTCACTTTGTAGTACATAAAGCACATTTTTCATAAACATTTATTGCACAATAAGGCAATACTTATAACATTAGGACTTTAAACTGCCACAGTTTTGAGAAAACCATGTAAATACATGAATCACTATATCCTCCTCGTGAACATGTAGGGTGCAGCTTTCCTGCGCTCCTACAACACTTTATACAGGATTTTCCAAGTATGTGTAAATCCCACCTGCTGGACCTATCATGTCAGCTCTGTGACTGTGAGGAAACACAACATGTCCCCCAACGATAGTGAGAGACGGCTGAGCACAGACACGTGGCGCAGTTGCCGAGACAACCATAGTGTGGGCTGGTCCTGGGCTCGCTCTGCTATGACCGTAGGGGAAAAGCAGGGGCCCCAAAAGGTATGTATGGACAAGGAGTTGCTGCTGCCCGCGATTGCACTGAGGGGAAGCTGCTGCCAGATAACACGTCCTCAGCTGGTAAGAAGACCTCGCCGGGTTCCCCTTAGTAGTTGCCTGCAGTAAACAGACTGACCCGCACTCTGGGCGAGTCAGACTCTTCATGGTCGTCGTGTACCCCCCTGGGGTCGAACAGCACGACCACTGCAATTTTCACAGCTCAGCTCCTCCTGCTGCCGGGGCGTTCTGGAGCTCTCAATGGGCTCCCGATGTCATCACACTGCAGGCAGACTCCGGCCCCACCCACCACGGGATGGAGCTCTTCCGCTTCCTCCTCGGGTGCAGGGCCCCACCCACTGCTGACATGAGCGGAGGTCCCTCGACACAGGCCATGTGGTCAGCCCACAACATGCGCTAGTCCCGGGGGCGGGACAGAACAGTCGAACCTCAGAGGTCTGGCCCGCCCCTGCTTATGGAGTCACTGCTCCTCTTCACCACTCTGCATCGTCTCCGTGGTGCTTTCTGTTGCTGTGGCAACCTGCTGCAATCACCTCAAGGAGAGTGCAGCGCTACCGATGCTGCACAGCGAATAAAATCAATCAGGGTATTTTAAAGCATGCTACTCACCCGAGAGAGTCTCAAGGCGCTGGGGGGGGAGCAGCTGCGAGTCAGCCGAAAAGCCAGGTCTTGAGGTTCTTCCTGAAGGTGTGCAGAGTAGGGGAGCTTCTGATGTTGACCGGGAGCTTGTTCCAGGCCATGGCCACGATGTAGGAGAAGGCTCTTCCACCCGCTCTGGTTCTGCAGTATGCGGGCATATTGAGCCCCCTCCTCGGGCTCAGGCCACAAAAGTCAATGCGCTCACCATGCGCTATGTTCTACAGGAAGGAGCAAAAACCACTCACCACGCGCTGTTTGCAGAGCACTGAGACACACCAGCAAGGTGCATGCAGGCAGGCCAGTACATGGGGTTCTCAGAGCAGAGTAGCAGTTCCTATCTCAGAGCAGCATGTCCATACTATAGAATGATCCAGTCCCACAGCGGTTCCTCCTGGCAGTCCAGCAGCATTCCAGTTGCAAGTTCATGCAGTGTCTCTATTCATGTGGTCACAGCCTCTGTACTGGGGGGCACTTCAACCACTGTATAGAAGTGCACAACACCCCAGGACTTGGTTCCAGACACACCACGGGGGGCGGAGACAGCAACGTAGACGGCAGGCATAGCCCTATTCAGGTGTAGGTGCAACTCCTCCCACCACTCCCAATGCAGACCAGGCCTATTCAGGTGCAAGGGAAACTCCTCCCGCTACTCTAAATGCAGCCAAGGTCAATTCAAGGTAGAGCTGACTCACCCAGGAAGGAAGGACACACCTAAGCCCCTCTTGTGATTGTCTAGAGTGAATGCACATCCTCTCTCTCCTGTCAGTCAAAACCAGGTGTTAAATAGACATCCAGACAGGGCACAAAGACACATAAGCACACGTGGCATTTCCAAAATAGTAATGACAGATCCGCTTTCACCAATAAGCAGAATGTATCCCTACTATTCCAAACATAACAAATATGGTCACGCTACCCCCCTCATATCGGAAATTACCACTGAATCACATATCAGGGAATCCCCAATAGAAACCTATGAAAGGGCAGCCCCACAGCAGTGAGAAAACAAATAGGCTGTTTGTCACTACCAGTACATGCCACACAGTTAAGGCACATGTCCGAACCTTAACCTACACAGCACCCTGCCCACACGGCTAGCTAGTGCCTACCATAGGGGTGACTTATATGTACTAAAAGGGGAGTTTCAGATGTGGCAACCACTTTGTGCCGCGTCACTGCGGCAGTAAACTGCACGTGCAGGCCCCCACTAATAGCATTTAATTTACAGGCCCTGGGTAGATTGGATACCACTGTACAAGGGACTTACAGGTAAATTAAATATGCCAAACCTGTGTAGACCAATCTTACCAAGTTTACAAGTTAGAGCACATGCACTTTAGCACTGATCAGCAGTGGTAAAGTGCCCAGAGTCATAAATCAACAAAATGAGGTCAGACAAAATACAGGAGGAAGGCAAAAAGTTCTGGGATGACCCTGCAAAAAGGGCCAAGTCCAACAATGCATTTGACAGGATCCTTCAGTTGCATTCTTATAACTAGTGCTCATGCAAATTGTCCTACCAGGGTCTCTCCTAGATTTTCATAAGAATAATGCCTAGAAAAAACATGAATTATTTACTCTCTATTTATAGACAAGATATAAGTAAATGTTCAATTACGTTTTCATAGAACTACACAATGTCTGAAGACACAAACTCCCAATTTTTACTTTATCTAAATCTTGTCAATAGTGGTAAAATGTTACCTAAATGTGCACTGAATATTTTCTGCACTCACAGTTGCAGATCATGTTCAGATTTGCAATTATATTGATGATGGAGCAAGGCCACGCTAGAGGGAAGGTTGTGTGCTGCATCTATTCTGATATTGCCAGCATCCTTTGACCTTATGCTTCAAATAAATCCAAACTTTCCACAATAAGTGCAGAATAAGGACTCCTCAATTTTCCCAAACTGCAAAACCTTTCTGACCCAAAGTTATTTTTCAAGTCTATCCTTCCATTACATTCAATTGTCTATATATCATATTGCTTCCAACATATAAGTACCACTATTTGGACTCTCTCTATAAACCATCCTAGCATGGTAAAGATCAGTTTGCCCGTTCAGTAATAAGGGATTGCTCACTAAAAACAACTTGTCCAAGATTTATTGTCCTTGTTGACAGAACCCTTGTATTCACAACATTAAGTAGTGAAATTACATATATATATATATATATATATATATATATATATATATATATATATATATATATATATATCTATATAGATATATAGATAGATATATATATATATATATATATATATATATATATATATATATATATATATATATATATATATATACGGCAAACCACAGTCCCGAAATCCAAGTCCTTGGAACAAACAGGTACGGACCACAACGTGCTTTCCAAATCAAAGTGCTTTATTGCATTGCAATCAGCATGACGCGTTTCGGCCGCGTCTCCATGACCTTGATCACATGACACGCTAGGGCACATGATAACACAATTTATAGGGACGTGAGTGAACCATTAACCAATCAGACTGTTTCATGGTATCATGTGGCTAAACAAATTAATGGTTCTATGCAGGGCAATACATATAACAGTACTACATTCGTAAGATTCAAGCATAAATAAATAGATATATACATATAACTATTACATTAAAATATTGAATGTCTGCAGGTTCAGAAGTATATTGCGATCTAATTTATCAATTTATGCCTACAAAGTGCAAATTCCTGTTGCCAATGCTGCATAGGAACCGCGGAAACATTAAAACTCATCAGAGTTTAAAATGACATTTATTACCATGACAGACGTAAACACCAGTTAAGTGCACATGTGGTTTAAAGTTGGCTGATACGCCGTCCTGTATCCGCTATTCACATCATAGTCGGATATGGAATATAAAAACAATGTGATTTCATTTCGGAGGCCATGGCAGACCACCATAGATACCTTAGACTTTTTCTACTCTAATCTGATGATGCTCACACATATATTGCCATTAACCTGCACAGTTTGTAATCCCAAAACTACAGTTGTGTCTTATATGTAAATAGATCCAACCGGACACTCATTATAAAGGGCTGGTGCTATAAATATAACCTGTTTCCTGTGTGCTACAAAGTTAATTGGACAATAGGTCATAGTAGCATAGACGTGTATATGCACGAACATGCTCGATGGATCCAATACAGACAGTATAGGATAAAGTGCAAGTGCAAAATTACATAAGGATTAGCAACAAAAACCAAACAGGCAGTACAAAATAAAATGCAAGTGCACTAATATACACAGTTTAGCAGCAAATCTAAACAGAGGTCTTACAGTGCAAATGTAATTTTCATATGGATTCAAAGTTTGTAGCAATTTTCAAAATCATAGAAAATGCCGGACCAGCTAAAGCGCTAAGCCCAAAAGAAACCAGGGGGAGAAAAAATGTAACTATAACATTAGAACATTAGAATAACGGTTTACGTGATTAAAAGTGTAGCCCCTAAAACCGTCCTAAAAACCAGCATAAAAACCCTGAACGAAACCAAGTAAAAACCCTTAGGTAAAACCAGGTATAAGAACAAGGTCCAAAAACTGGCTAAAAAAACGGCTAAAAAGCATAAAATCCAAATATACAATGTTAAAATTGATATAACTCATAAAAAGTTATGCAAATCTTCCCCTGTGTTCAGGCCATTGGGCATCTTAGTATCAAGCAGCAGTATGTAGTGAGATTCCAATAGTCGTAATTTATTTTCCCTATTGCCACCCCTGAGCCTCTTGGGTGTTGAATCTACTACAAAGTATCTCAAATCATTTAAGTTATTGTGATGCACTAGCTTAAAATGACGAGCTACCGGGTAGCTTGAGTCAGAGTTAACAATAGCACGCAAGTGTTGGAGTATGCGTGTGAACACTTGCAGTTTGGTACTCCCTACATATTTTAACTTACAAGAACATTCCAGTATATATACTGCATGATCTGTCTTGCAAGTATACAATCCTTTGATTTTAGTAGGAGTAGATTCAAAGGCATTGTAAAACTCAGATGTATTGGTACCAAATTTACATGCTCGACACGAGCTACACTTGAAGAAACCATTGCGCTTAGATAACCATGTTCCTGTCCCTGCTACCTCCGGGCTGTTTTTAACTAAGGCATCCCTCATGGAGGGAGCCCGCCTAAAAGTAATTTGAGGGAGATCTGGCACCATTTGAGACATGGTTAAATCAGTCTTAATAATGGGCCAGTTCTTATAGATGATTTTTCTTATCTCTTTGTCTTGGCAGCTGAAGGTGGTTATCAATCTTACAGTTTCTTGGCTCTGGGAAGAACTGGTGGAGCTCATAGTTTTCTTGGATACGGTACCCAAATAGTCATCACGACTAAAGCTATTGGCTTTTGCTAAGGCTGCTTTCAAGTCTCTGGTTTTATACCCACGTGCCAAAAATCTCTGTAGAGAGTCGGTATGGCATTGGATAAGGTCCTTTTCTGAGCTGCAAATTCTTTTTATGCGTAAAAACTCCCCGTATAGAATACTCTTTATCAGATGTTTAGGGTGGGAGCTTTGTGCGTGGAGTATTGAATTACCTGCTGTGCATTTCCTATGAAGCTTGGTTTGTATCTTTTTATTTTCAATGTACAGCTCAACATCTAGGAATTGGACATTACTGTTGCTGATTTGGGCAGTGAATTCCAAATTGTATACATTGTTATTGATGGTTTTAACAAATTCTTTTGCTGTCTCAACCGACCCTTTCCATATAATGCAGACGTCGTCAATGAAACGACACCACTGAATAATGTGGGTTTCATACAGCTCCTTATGAGTGCTCCTGAGGACATGCTCCTCCCACTAGCCAACTTGAAGACACGCGTAGCTGGGGGAGAAGCAAGCCCCCATAGCAACACCCCGAAGCTGCTGAAACAGCTCTTTGTTGAACATGAAGTAATTGTTACATAAGCATAGTTCAATCATACGTAAGAGCATAACATTATGTTGGTAAAAGTGGATGTTCCTTTTCTAAAGATAAAATGTCACCGCATTGAGTCCATCTGTATGTTGTATACTTGTATATAGTGAGCATATTTCCATAACTATAAACACATAGTCATCATCCCAAGTTATAGACTGTACAATTGACAAAAAATGCCCAGTGTCTTTGATAAAGGATGGTAAATCTTCTACAAACTCATGCAAGAAATAATCAATGTACTTAGACATAGCTTCTAGGAGACTTCTTTGGGCTGATATAATCAGTCTTCCTGGTATGGGTACGATTCTCTTGTGAACTTTGGGAATGAAATAAATGCTTGGGATTATGGGATGGTCTTTTTCCAAGAATCCGTGTTCATTTTTGTTTAATAGACCATCTCTCTTCCATTGCCCTAGCTCATTGTACACCAGATCCTTCACTTGTTTTATGTCATTAGTTGTAGCTTTTCTATAACAAGAAACATCTTTCAGATGTCGATATGCTTCTTCCATATACTGGTTCTTGGGCCAAAGGACTAAATTACCCCCTTTATCGGCTTTGTTCACCATGATATCCGCATTATTTTTTAATTTACTTATTAATGCTGAGTATTGCTTGTCTCTATATGTGCGCTGTTTTCTTTTGTTTAGTATCCTTCGATTAAGTGTTTTTAGGTCATTTATTACACAGTCACTAAAAGTATCAATTGCGTCCTTAGGCATGAGAGGTATAAACGTTGATGCAGGACGGAATGGACTAACAGATGGAGAATTGCTCGTGATACCTTGATTTAAGAGCTCGTCTTGTGTAGAGCCATGGAATCCACTCATGTCTTGAGCCAAAGCATGCATGGTACGAAGAGTTGGAATGTCAGATACCAGAAAAGTCTTACTGGGTTTAGTAGTGATCTGTACATTAGATGCTGTTTCTTTCGCTTTGCCCAATTTGAAGTGTTTCATTAGTTTCAGTTTTCGAATAAATTTAAAAACATCGATCCTGGATTGCACATATTTGAATTGATTAGGGGGGCAAAAAGACAAACCTAAAGCTAGTAGCTGTGTTTCAGCAATAGTAAGTTCAATATCCGATAAATTGATTACAGTAGTGTCAGGTTCCGTATGCTTCTCATCCATTAAAATCTCTTTTTCGTTGTGCGCCACCTGCCTCTGTTGTTTCCGCCTGTTTTTACATTTGCACCTTTGTCCTCTGCGCCTGTTTCTGCGTCCGCGCCTCTCTTTGCCTGGGTACTCTGCCGCAATGTTTGGCGGCGATCTTGAACTAAAAAACCAAGCTCTTCTGATGGCGTGAAGCTGGTAGGTATTAACATTGCCGTGTTACTGGGGCCGCTTTCATCTGAATCAGTGCTGCTGGCTACAGAACTCAGTTCGGTGTTGGACATTTCAGCATCGTGTGGGGTGGATAGTGGAACTGCAGGGGCTCTCTGACCCATCGCCTGCCTCTTTACTGTATTGAATTTACGTGCAAATGTAAAAATTCTGCCTGTTTCATAGTCTTTTTTGTCTCTTGCAAACTTAAATATTTTCCGAGCCATTATCGTTTCTTCCTGTTTCTTGAGACGTTTATCAATCTCTTCCCTACTTTATCAAAACTTGTTGTTCTTGCCCCGCTAGTTGTTGGTTAAGAGTATCAATTTGTTTGAGAATCTCATTTCTATCCAACTCAGCGTATTTTATTAAAATGGAAATCATATTCATCGACGCTTCCAAATTGTTCGTAGCCCATTCTTTCAACATTAGCGGGTTGGGATTCTCGAACGATGGAGCAATGAGAACCCTCAACCCGCGTGGTACTCAGCCCACTTCTTTGTATTTTTCGAGCGACTTTTTCTCCCACCATTTAGTTAGTTCATTACGGAGAAGTTTTTCCAAGTTCTTGAGTTGCGCTTTCACATCATTAGATACCCTCGTATTGTTATCATTTACCGCTGGTACATCATCGGTTTCCGGTAAGCCTTTAAACAGTGCATCCGCCACGGCCTCCCGATCCCGTAACGTGTTGGCTGACGAAGTCATTTAAAATGCAATGAAAGTAAAATGCACTCCAGTTACCGCTACTAGTTGAGTAGCACGTACTAGTTTATGTTGGCACAATCCCTGTTACCCGCTAATGCCACACTATTGCATAGATCCCGGCTTACCGCCCCAGGTGCCCGGCTGGCCCGTTGGTGTCCTCCGACTCCTCCAGACCACCGTTGCTCCACGGGAAGATGCCAGGATTCGCTTGCAATCCAATCACAGCTGCGGGGGACTAGCTCGTGTTCTACTCCTTCCGGGTTACACACAGTATCGCGTCTGCGATGTCAGCTGAAGTTGAGCCAGCCACCAAACACAGGGAGGGTCCGTAAAGGCAGAGACAGCCGTCCACCGCCAGGAATAAATGGCAAACCACAGTCCCGAAATCCAAGTCCTTGGAACAAACAGGTACGGACCACAACGTGCTTTCCAAATCAAAGTGCTTTATTGCTTTGCAGTCAGCATGACGCGTTTCGGCCGCGTCTCCATGGCCTTGATCACATGACACGCTAGGGCACATGACAACACAATTTATAGTGACGTGAGTGAGCCATTAACCAATCAGACTGTTTCAATGTATCATGTGGCTAAACAAATTAATGGTTCTATGCAAGGCAATACATATAACAACAGTACTACATTCGTAAGATTCAAGCATAAATAAATAGATATATACATATAACTATCACATTAGAATATTGAATATCTGCAGGTTCTGAAGTATATTGCGATTTAATTTATAAATTTATGCCTACAAAGTGCCAGTAGGTAGTTATAGTTAGGACCTAGTTTTCATAGGAAAAGGGATTTTTGATGTGCCAATATCTTTGGCGCCGTTTGATGAATCTTTGCGAAATTTTCACAACTAATGGGGTGCTCCCATCAGCTCCTGTCTTGAAAGTTTCGGGGTGATTCGTCCAGCGGGGGCCGAGAAAAGGGGGGGTCCCAAAACACGTTTTCTCCATGTTCATTTCCATAGGAAACTTTAGACAAAGCTACAGCCCGAACTGCTGAACGGAATTACACAAAAAGGTAGGTCTTGATTCAGAAAGCGTGATTTTTTTTAAATGGTGTAAATCCGTTCAGTAGTTCCAGAGAAATTCAAAAATAAAAATATCGATATCTGGTGGCCGAGGAGGATTCGCGATCCCTCCCAAGCACGAGCTTCATTCTGATTGGCTGCCAACACTCCAAACCAAAATGTGTTGTCAGCCATTTTGTGACTCGGTTGAACCGAGTCACAAGGAAAAAGGTAAAGAAATGTTGAAAATGAAGGAAAGGGGGCAAGGTAGAAACACCCTGACCCCCTAGGACTGGTCAGGGGGTCCCACAGGGACTCCCAGGGCCCAAAAAAGCTGGGTGCACGAATCCGGCTGAAAAAAGTTAAAAAAACGAAGCGCGGGCTCCTGCGCTACGTTTCTTCAAGCCCCCGGGTGGGCCAAGTCCTGGGGGCAATGTCAAATTAATTAGCGGGGGCCTGTGGGGTCCCCCGCAGCCCCGGGGACTGCTACCTCCCTGGGGCTTCATCAATAATGTGCAGGGGGCATGCAGCCCCCCCGCAGCCCCGGGGACCGCCACCTCCCCAGGGCCGGCTCCAGCAATGTCCCGGGTGCCTAACCCCGGGACATTGCAGTTTGCAGTGACAGGGCGGGAGCACGGCCACTGCCCTGTCATTGCAAACTCTACTTCACTTCATGGAAGCGAGAGCAGGAAGCCTCACTTCCATGAAGCGAAGCAGTATTGCTTTTGGACAAGGGGAGCTGCATGTCAGCAGCTCCCCTTGTTCAAAAGCAATGCCGGCTCCCGCAGGAGTCTGGGAACTGGCTGGGACTGCGGGGGCTTTGGGGCTCCCCCCGAGGTCTCCAAGGTTGAGGCCAGGCCCCGGGAGATAGGGTCCCCGGGGCCAATATTGGCCCAGGGAAGGGGGCCATGCGGCCACCCTCCCGTAGTATTTTATTTTTTTTTTCAATAAAAAAGAGGCAATGCCCCAGTGTGCATTATTGGCCTCAGGAGGGGGGCCACGCGGCCCCCCTCCAAAATTAAAAAATAAATAAATGCTGGCCAGGCCCCGGGGGATGGGCTCCCCAGGGCCAATAGTTGCCCAGGGAAGGGGGGGCCACGCGGCCCCTGTCCCTTATTTAAAAAAAATTAATAGAGGTAATCCCCCGGGGGATAGGGTCCCCGGGGAGAATACCGAATAATGGAAGTGGGGCATTTTTTTTTCCTCTTGATTTTGGAGTCGTGACCCCAACGCGGCTCTCAGTGCGGCCCCCTCGTGTAACGTCGCGTTGGATACGCGAATCCACCTCAAATAAATAATTTAGTAGTATATAATTTAGAAGGTAGTGTTGTATTTGTGAAGTTGTTTTAGGTAGTGTGATTGTAGTTAATGATAAGATTAAAATTGATAGAATTAGTAAAAATATATAAAATTAAAAATTAATAGTTAAACCTGAAAAGTGTATTGTGTTGTAGCACATTGAATTAATGCTTTTGCAGCTTCGTGTCGGGAGCGCAAATCCACAAAAAATGAAAAAGAAATATGTATGTGTAAAAAAAAATTAGATTCACTATTGTGTTATAGGGTGGCTCTAAAAAGAGCCCTTGTTTTCATTATGAGTTTGTTGTAGCTACATGTAAGTGCGGATGCACAGCTTTAGGTTGTTGAGAAGACTCTGTTCCCATGATCTGTGAAGTGTACTCCATCACTTCTGTAGATGTCATCCATATCAAAACGTAGATTGTTGTTATAGATGGAGCCCATCCTATGGTCTCTGAGGTAAGCAGAAACAGCTTTATTGACATTCTTTCTAGCTTTCTCAATCTGTGGACAGACTTGAATTTACCACTTCCATTTCTGTCTTTGGCATATATTAGAGTATACAAAGACAGTTTGAGGTAAAAGCAACATCAATTGTGCAAAGGTGTCCTTCATTAGCATTTCCAGACCTACCCCAGTCATTGTGCCTAGGTCATTGCCACCACAGTGCCAAATCATGAGGTCAGGGGGTTGGAGATGCAAAAAGGCATCAATTGGTGCCACTTTAATCCTCTCTGTGCAATCCATTTAATATCCACATTTTGCAAAGCTAGGTCTTTGTCAATACCTCTGCGTTCAGCATACCTTTTGCACCAGAAAACATAGCTGTGCCCAACAATCCATACAGAAAGCATCGTGAAGATTTGTCTGGTAGTAATAAAAAGATGTCTGTAGCTGAGGTAGTCAGTTGGTAGAATGAGAGGTATCTAAAATGGTGGACAAGATGCTGAAGTAGAGAATTGATTGGCTGTTTATGAACATTGTACACTCAAAAATAGGGTGCATGTTACTTTCTTTAAAAAGCATGTTTCTTACTGGTTATTATAACATGTTTGAAAGGTACAGTAGATAGATAAGGTCATATTTTGCAAAAGTCAACCACACCTGCAGTTTGAAATTGTAACCTTGTGAGCTGAACGTGAAAATATGGTGAACTTGTGACCTGTCTCTTCAGTTGAATGTTGCAGAAACTGTTACTATGGAAACTGGGATTAAGCAGAATGGGGGAAGGGTTGAATCTTATCTGTGGTTTTAAAAAATGGAATTGTAATTTATATATAAGTGATATGTTATTAAAGTAAGATTTCCCAAGTCAGGACTATGTTTAGAAGTGGTGTGTTCTTAAAAAATAGTGCTATTATTATTAGTAATATATTTTTGAACTCCCGTATGGATTAGCGGCTCCATCGTGATGGTGCACAGTGGAGACGCAACTTCAGAAAATTGCAGAACCAGTTTGGGCACTTTTAGAAGTCAGTTGGTAAGGGTTAATATGTATATCCAATAGAAATGTGTTTTGCAATTTGAAATTATGTAGGAAGCAATGTGATTTATTACTTACATTTATTTGTGTGGAGAAAGAGAGGGAAAGTTTGCCATTACTGGTTTTACCATGTTGAGAGTGGTGCATTACATTGATTGTGTGCATAAGAAAATCTTTTATGAGTTTCTGATATTTCATATTCTACAAATCAATTTGGAAGGTGAGTTATAAATTTGTGAGGTGTATTATGTATTAGCTTTATTTTTAAACTTTAAAAATTATTTAAAAAACTGTGATGTTTGAAATATATTATTAAATGTAGAGATGTGTATTGTAGTTTGTTGTATTGCACCAAAATGTTGTTTGAAATAGATTCTGTATAGCAGTATGTGTATATTGGAAGATAGATTAGTGATTATGGTAGTTTGTTTTAGTGTGTGGAAATGTACAATTGAAGTACCGCATAATTTTAGGTGTTGCTTTCAAATTGTAAGTGCAGTCTGTCAAGTTTTAAGGTGTGCATGGACTTGTGTCTGAAGTATGTCTCTACTTGTATATGTATTTTAATATGTGTTATACATTTGAAGGTGGTATGATGTATAACAAAGAGGTGTTATTGCGTTGTATGTGGTGGGCTCAAGACTGTGAGTAGTAGTAGAATGGTGAAGATGCAGCACAAAATTGTGGTTTAAAAGATGTTGACATAAGGTATTAGGGATTAGGCTACTTTTTATAAGTCTCTAGAGAGGTACAGTTGAAATATGCCACATAATTTTTGGTGTTTGGTTGAAATTGGAATTTGTTCAGTGAATTTTTTAGGTGTGCATTGTGTTGTGATAGAAGAAAGTCTCTACTAGGAGATATATTCTGATATGTGTTATGTATCTGAAGATGCTAGATGTATAAAACACATTTATGCATCTATTTATATATTTCTTTTATATATGATGCTGCTAGAAAAAGGTACAGACATATGCATGCATGTTTTCAGGAATATGGTGAGACTTACAGGAGAGACATGTGAAGGGTCCCTGCTTTGTATTTGGCTAGGTGTAACATTATAAGTAGTTGTAGAATGATAAAGCTGCAGCACAAAAGTGAGGTTTGAGACATGTTTGAAGAGAGAGTAGTTATTAGAGTAATTTGTATGAGTGTGTGGAAAGCTACACTTCAAATATACTGCATAATTTTCAGTGTCTGTTTGAAATTTGAAGTGTAGTCTGTGAAGTTTTAAGCTGTGGATGGTGTTGTGACTGAGGTATGTCTCTACTTGCACCTGTATTATTGTACGTGTTATGCGTGTGACGATGACAGACATATAAAACACAGGTATACATATTTCTGTATATTTCTTTTATATATGCTGCTGCTAGCAAAAGGTACAGACATATGCATGCATGCTTTTAGGAATATGGTGAGACTTACAGCAGAGACATATGATGGGTTGCTAGCTTATATTTGTGTAGGTCCAATAGCATAAGTAGCTGCAGAATGGTGAAGGTGCAGCTCAAAACTGTGGTTTAAAACATGTTGGCAGAGGAATTAGTGATTAGGCTATTTTGCATGAGTCTGTTGAAAGGTATGGTTGGAATATATCACATGATTTTAGGTGTCTATTTGAAATGAGAAGTGCAGCTTCTTAAGTTTTAAGATCTGCATGGTTTTGTGACTGTGGTATGTCTGTAATTGGGGATGCATTTTTCATATGTGTTATGCATCTGAAGATGCTAGATTTATAAAATACAGGTATAGATCTATTTGTATGTTTCTTTTATATATGATGATACTAGGAAAAGGTACAGATATATGCATACATGCTTTTAGAAATATGGGGAGACTTTCAACAAAGATAAGTGAAGGGCTGCTTTGATGTTAGCTATGCTCAATACCTGATTAGTAGTAGAATAGTGAAGCAGCACTAGTAGAAAAGTGATGTTTAAGATATGTTGGGAGAGGAATTATTGATTATGGTACTTTATAAGAGTCTGTGTAAAAGTTCACCTGAACTAAGCTGGATAAATCTAGGTGTGTGTTTGAAATGTTAAGTGTAGTCTGTCAAGTTTTAAGGCCTTTATGGTCTTGTGAGCGTAGGTATGTTTCTACTTGCACATGTATTTTGATATGTGTTATGCTGTGGCAATATGTACAGATACAAGCATGCATGCTTTTAGGAATATGGTTAGAGTTATGGTAGAGACATGTGATAGGTTGCTGCTTTATGTTTGGCTAGGCCCAATATTCGTAGAATGGTGAAGCTGCAGCACAAACGTGAGTTTTAAGACATGTTTGCAGAGGGATTCATGATTAGGCTACTTTCTATGAGTCTGGGGAAAGGTACACTTGAAATACACAGCAGAAATGTAAGTGTCTCTTTCAAACGTAAAGTGCACTCTATTAGTTTATTTCTTTTATAGATGATGATGATTTCAAAAGGTAGGCACATATGCATGCATGCTTTCAGAAATATGGTGAGACTTATAGCTGAGTCATGTAATAGACTGCTGCTTTATATTTGGCTAGGCCCAACATCCTAAGTAGTTGCAGAATGGTTATGCAGCAGCACAAAAGTGAGTTTTAAGACATGTTAGGAAACATATTAGTGATTAGGCTAGTTTGTGTGAGTGTGTGAAAAAGTACATTTAAAGTATGGTGCATAAATGTAGGTGTCTGTTTGAAATGTGAAGTGTGGTTTCTCAAATTTTAATGTGTGCATGTTCTTGTGATTGGTGTATGTTTCTACTTGCATATGTATTGTTATATGTGTTATGCATCTGAAGATGGTAGATGTATAAAACATAGATATATCTCTATTTGTATGTTTATTTTATATATGGTAGTACTAGTAAAAGGTACAGACACATGCATACATACTTTCAGGAATATGGTGAGATTTATAACAGACTCATGTGTAGGTTTGATGCTTAATATTTGGGTAGGCACAACACCCTGAGTAGTTACAGAATGGTGAAGCTGTAGTACAAAAGTGTACACCATGTCATAAACCTCACTTTTGTGCTGCAATTTCACTATTCTGCTATTACTCAGGATGTTGGGCTTAGTCAAATATAAAGCAGTAATCCATCACATGTCTCACCTGTAAGTCTGCAATCACATAGCCACTACTGATGCACTCATCCATGCTCTGAGGAACTATGTATGCAGTCCTTCAATCGGCCAGGCACTACCCTTGCACTTATGCAATCACTCATGCTCTAGGCATGCACTACTTCAATAACCCAGGCACTATCCATGCAGTTATAAAATCACCCAGGCACTATCTATGCACTCCTCCAATCACCCAGGCGCTACCCCTGCACTCATGCAATCACCCACTACTACCTATGCAGTCATGCAATAACCCAGGCACTATTCATGCAGTTATAACATTACCCAGGCACTACGGGCCTGATTCACAGAACTAACTTGCGACAAAATCCTAAACTTACTACCATTTTGGTATTCACAGAATGAACTTACTCATTTTGGTATTCACAGAATGAACTTACTCATTTTGGCATTCACAGAATGAACTTACTCATTTTGGTATTCACAGAATGAACTTACTACCATTTTGGTATTCACAGAATGAATTTACTCATTTTGGTATTCACAGAATGAACTTACTACCATTTTGGTATTCACAGAATGAACTTACTACCATTTTGGTATTCACCGAATGAACTTACTACCATTTTGGTATTCACAGAATGAACTTACTCATTTTGGTATTCACAGAAGGCACTTACTCATCAATGAGTAAGTGCCTTCTGTGAATACCAAAATGTGTAAGTTACACAAAATGAGTAAGTTACACAAAATGTGTAAGTTACACAAAATGAGTAAGTTACACAAAATGTGTAAGTTCACACAAAATGTGTAAGTGCCTTCTGTGAATACCAAAATGAGTAAGTTCATTCTGTGAATACCAAAATGAGTAAGTTCATTCTGTGAATACCAAAATGGTAGTAAGTTTAGCATTTTGTCGTAAGTTAGTTCTGTGAATCGGGCCCTTTCTACGCACTCCTCCAATCACCCAGGCACTACCCCTGCACTCATGCAATCACCCAGGCACTACCTATGCAGTCATGCAATAACCCAGGCACTACCCTTGCACTCCTCCAATCACCCAGGCAGTACCCATGCACTTTTTAAATCACCCAGTCAGTACCCATGCACGTACAAAATCACCCAGGCACTACCTATGCAGTCCTCCAATCACCCAGGCACTATCCCTGCACTCATGCAATCACCCAGGCATTACCCATGCACTCCTTCAATTACTCACGCAGTACTCATGCACTTATAAAATCACCCAGGCACTACCTATGTACTCCTCTAATCACCCAGGTACTACCCCTGCACTCCTGCAATCACCCAGGCATTACTCATGCACTCCTCCAATCACCCAGCCAGTACCCATACACATATAAAATCACCCAGCCACTACCTATGCACTCATGGATCACTCAGGCACTGCCTCTGCACTCATGCAATCACACAGACACTACCTATGCACTCATGCAATAACCCAGGCACTATCCATGCACTCCTGTAATCACCCAAACACTACTCATGCACTCATGCAATCACTCAGGCACTACCCGTGTACTTTTCCAATCACCCAGGCACTACCCCTGCACTCACGCAATCACCCAGGTATTATCCATGTACTCCTTCAATCACTCAGGCAGTACCCATCCACTCCTTCAATCACCCAGACATTAACCCTGCACTCATGCAGTCACCCAGGCATTACCCATACACTCCTTCAATCACTCAGGCACTATCTGTGCACTCCTCCAATCACCCACACATTACCTCTGCACCCATGCAAAAACCCAAGCACTATCCATGCAGTCTTCCAATCGTCCAGGCACTACCTGTGCACTTATGCAATCACTGAGGTACTACTGATGCACTCCTACAATCACTGAGGCACTACTCATGAACTCTTCCATGCACCCAGGCACTACCCATGCACTCCTTCAATTACCCACACATTACCTCTGCAGTTATGCAATCACCCAGCCATTACCCATGCACTTCTGTGTTGCAGCTTCACCATTCTGCGACTTCTTAGGGTGTTGGGCCTAGCCAAATATAAAGCAGCAGTCCATTACATGTCCTCAGCTGTAAGTCCCACCATCTTCCTGAAAGCATGCATGCATATGTCTGTACCTTTTGATAGCAGCATCATATATAAAAGAAATATCCAAATAGAGGTATACTTCTATTTTATACGTCTCGCATCTTTAGATGCATAATACGTATCAGAATACATGTGCAAGTAGAGACATACCTTAGTCACAACACCATGCAGATGTTAAAACTTGACAGACTGTACTTCACATTTGAAGCAGATAATGAAAATGATGCGGTATATTTGAACTCTAGCTTTCCCCAGACTTATACAAAGTAGTGTAATAACTAATCCATCTCCTAACATGCCTTAAGCTTCAGTTTTGTGCGGCTGCTTCACCATTCTATGACTACATAGTGTGTTGGGCCTAGCGAAATATAAAGCAGCAATCCTTCAGATGTTTCTGCTGTAAGTCCTACCATCTTTCTAAAAGCAAGCATGCATGCATATGTCTGTACCTTTTGTTAGTAGCATGCTATATCAAACAAACATACAAATAGATGTATACCTAAGTTTTATATGTCTAGGATCTTGTGCCGGTGCTTTCTGGTGCCTAGCACCGGCACTTAATTATCAGGGCCGGGTCTACGCATCTGCTGCGCACGTCACACATTGATGTTTTTTCAAATTTACCGTAAGTCTGTACTTTGTGCGTGCAGCCTCAGCGTGTTCCCTGTGAGTCAAGGCAGTTAACAGTGACTGGTTGCGGCTGTGTGAGACACTTCTTAATCACCCGAGGCTGAGCCCAAGTCCAAGTCAGATTCATAAATGATATATATGTTGATCATGGCGGCCGCGCGCCGCGGCCCTTAGTTCACAGCGCAGTGTTGACTGTTGCAGTGTTGCCACTTGCCGGTGGGCGGGCCGCGGGACACACACACTGATTTATTTGGGAGGGCTGGATTTTGGTTCTGATGGGGGGGTAGGGGCTGTGCGCGCAGCGCGCGCAGATATTTTTCACATGGCCATGCCCGCCCCCAGCATAACCACCGCAGCTCACTGCTCACCACGAGTCATCATCGTCGTTCAAGTCAGGCGACCCTCGACCGACGACTACGTTGAGAGAAGGGCCGCCTGTGCAGGCATCGATCAGCCAGTAGTACAGTGCAGTACTGTCTGGTAGCAAGCAGCACCAGGCCGCCTAATCGTACAATCAGTTATTCACTGAGCAAAGGCAGTGCAGCCACTGTGTGTCCCTGCCGGCCAGCCCACCACGAGTAACGGTAAGAAGTTAAACTTTTACTAATCCTCTTTTGAAGGTGTCATGGGCCTTGAAATGATGTCCACCCTCCCAACATGATAAATGCTTCCCACGGAATCTGATGGGCTCACCAGCTCTGCAAATCTTCCTCACCCTCCAAAAACTGTTTCCCTTCTGTTGACATCCACCACCCACCCCGCCAAAAGCCCCTGATTTCACCCTCCTTTGAGACTCAGGGGCCGATTCCGATCTCGGCCGGTAGGGCTCCGAATAGGATTCGGCTTTACCGGATCCGATTCGGAGCCCTGTTTCCCGACCGAACCGTACGTGGGTCCGGCCGAGCGAGTACGATGCGAAATCGCCGACCGACTCGTCCGGGCGTCCCGACCGCTCCGACCGACTCGCTCGGACTCGAACCGCTCCGACCGACTCGCTCGGACTCGACTCGCACCGCGCAATGGAGACGTTCCCCGGCCGGGTAAGTACGATGCGCGCCGCGAGCAGTCCGACCGAGCCGCGCACTCCGGCTCGAAAGAGCTGTCGGAGCCGTACTTCGGGGGTCCGTGTCGGACCCCCAGTACGCGTAGCCGCGCGAGTCGCACACAGGGGGACCCATGGGTCCCCCTACCTGTGCGTGTACGGCGCGAATCGCATCGCCGCGTACCCGCTGTAGGGGCGCCCTTGTCCGACTTCGCACCCATTGAGTCAATGGGAGCCCGCGTACGCGTTATGACGACCGGCTCCCATTGACTTCAATGGGAGTCCGACCGACTCGAGTCCGATAACATACGGCCGCATCGTACTCGTTCGGTCGGACTGCACGGGTCCGATTCGGTCGGAAATCTCTCCGGGTCCGGCTCGGTCGGAGAAATTTCCGGCCCGAATCGGAATCGACCCCTCAGTAGTGTGACGGGTACGAAGAGTCACTGAGCCCTGGACACTGGCATTTTTATATTTTCGAAGACAAATACCGCACATTTGCAAGGCAGCTTTAAAAAGCCCTACCAAAACAAACCTGCTTATAATTTCCTGGATGAATCGCTCCTCTCCACCCCTATGTACGAAAAGCCCAATCCTTTGATCTCCTGGGTGTGTCCAGACCAAGCACAGGAAGGCCCCTCCCACCTCTGCCCCACACACCAGTGAGTGCATGGATGTGCCCCGCCCCCACCCTTCCAGAGCGAAGATATGTTATAAACATACTTGGTTCTCAATGCTCTCGCAGTCTACATCATGTGATGACTGTGGAAGAAAGAATATCTATTTTTATACTAGGCTGAGAGACAGCAGCCTTGACCCCGAGATGTTGCTAGTGTTCTCGCTTCAGAGGATGCTCGCAGTACTTTCTCTTTCTACACTCTACTCCTTCCACCGGGCCTCCAACCCCTCCGTCGTTATCTTGAAAACGCGCATTTTCCCTAATTTCTCAACACTGTTCCTGCTGAGAGGCCTCTGCGTACGGCTGGCAGGAAGCCGATTTAGCAACTCAGCTGTGCTAGTAGCCGCTGCGGGTTGCAAGCGTCACCACAGCCCTGGGGTACAGTCAGCAGTGAGATAGATGCAGCAGCATGTCTGTGGTAGCAACCACAGACAGGCATAGAGCATCATCACAGCCCTGGAGTACAGTCAGCAATGAGATAGATACAGCAGCATGTCTTTGTTAACAGCCACAGACAGGCACAGAGCATCACCATGGCCCTGGGGTACAGTCAGCAGTGGGGTCAATATAGCAGCATGTCTTTGGTAGCAGCTACAGGCAAGAACTGAGCATCACAACAGCCCTGGGGCAAAGTCAGCAGCATGTCTGTGGTAGCAGACAGAGGCAGGCACCAAGCATCACCACAGCCCTAGGGTACAGTCAGCAGCATGTCCGTGGTAGCAGACAGAGGCAGGCACCGAGCATCACCACAGCCCTGAGGTATAGTCGGCAATGGGGCCGAGCATCACCACAGTCCTAGAGTACAGTCAGCAATGAGGTCGATACAGCAGCATGTCTTTGGTAGCAGCCACAGATAGGCACAGAGCATCACCACAGCCCTGGGGTACAGTCAGCAATGGGATCGATGCACCAGCCCCTCTGTGCTAAGAAATGTTACTCTAGACCTGGGGACCCACCCAGCAATGGGAAGCAGCAACCCCTCTAGAGCATTCATAGAGGCAATGGAGGGATGGTCAGCAATGGAGTGAAGGCACTGACGTCTTACAGCAGCTTTGAAGGCAACGAACATTACCATACTCCTGGGTGAATAGTCAGCAGTGGAGTACTGCAGCCCATCTATGGCAGCACTGCTGCAAGCATTGTGAATTACCAGAATCTTGTTCAGAAAGATTTGGGGTGTGACTTTCAGATTTTCCGACAATCACGCTAGCATATCCAGTTAAAATACATCATATGACAAGAAAGGCATGGGGTGGGCTTAAGGGCAGTGGAGGGGGGGAGTAGTATAGCTCCAGGGAGTAAGTTATAGTAACAAGCCCAATTGTTAATCATCTTTTTTAATTGTTTCTCTAAAAGTAATCGCTTTAACGGAATACTAACTCTGCTATTTATGAATCCCAAACCCCTTCGGCCACTGGAAGTGACAAAGTGACTCATTCAAGTGTATTTCATGATTTTATTCAGCTTATCTGTTTCAACTAGTGTTTTCACAACATTTTGGTTTATTTTGACACATAAGCTATGTCAAAGTTGTATCTTTGATCTCATAGACTCAGTCACTGCATAGACTTTATTAAAAAGGGCATACCCTACCTCAGTATTGTCCTTTCCCCAAATCAGCACATAGAGCACTGGAATTGTCCCTTTTCAATGCATTAGTGATTTCAGCTAATTTATTCCAAAATTGTGCTTTAAATGCACTTTTGATTGAATCTTTTTCAAAATTTTCACAGGGCAGGGGAACCTCCTATCATAACCTTATTATGAGGAAGGCTCCCTTGCTGAAATTCATCTGACTTTTCACAGTGCCAGTTGAGGATGTGGGTGGAGCTAATACAGGAAGTGGGTGGAGCCAGTGGAGGAAGTGGGTGGAGCCAGAGAAAAGTAGGTGTGGCCTCCGACAAAGATTTGAGCACCTGCACTTCATATTTTACAAATTAAGCATATCCCTTCCCCCAGATTATGACGCCCTGACGTACAATCGGCAGGGGAATAAAAGAGGGGGCGGAGTTGCAGTATTTAGCCGCAGGATAAAAGAGGGGGCGGAGTTGTAGTCTTTAGCCGCAGGACACTTACCACCGAGAAAATAGTCAAGGAAAGCCTAGATGGGGCGGAGGTACTAGGGATTAAGATCGGGCTTAAATCATCCTGCCTGATAGTGGTAGTGGTATACTGCCCTCCTCAGTCAACCCCGCTGTTTAATGATCTGTTCCACGAAGTGGTTAGTGATTTGTGTTCAAGATACCTACAGATTTTGGTATTAGGGGAATTCAACTACCATTGGGATCGGACACCAAGAGACTGTGGGGTCGATTCCGATTCGGGCCGGAAATCTCTCCGACCGAGCCGGACCCGGAGAGATTTCCGACCGAATCGGACCCGTGCAGTCCGACCCGAACGAGTCCGATGCATTCGTATGCCACCGGACACGAGTCGGTCGGACTCCCATTGAACTCAATGGGAGCCGGTCGCTACAACGCGTACGCGGGCTCCCATTGCCTCAATGGGTGCGAGGCGGACAAGGCGCCCCCTACAGCGAGTACGCCGCGAGCGCTCGCGGCGTACACGCACAGGTAGGGGGACCCATGGGTCCCCCTGTGTGCGCCTCGCACGGGTACGCGTACAGGGGGTCCGACACGGACCCCCAAAGTACGGCTCCGACAGCGAGTTCGAGTCGGACGGGCGCGAGTCGGTCGGAGCGGTCGAGGTGCGCATCGTACTTACCCGGCCGGAGAACGTCTCCATTGCGCGGTGCGGAATCGGGTCCGAGCGAGTCGGTCGGAGCGGTACGATCCGGGTACGAGTCGGGCGGAGCGATCGGGTCGCCCGGACGAGTTGGTCGGCGAATTCGCATCGTACTCGCTCGGCCGGACCCGCGTACGGTTCGGTCGGGAAACAGGGCTCCGAATCGGATCCGGTAAAGCCGAATCCTATTCGGAGCCCTACCGGCCGAGATCGGAATCGGCCCCTGTGTGTCTAGTAGGTTTGGAGAAGCTATTACCATGTTGGGGCTGCAACAAATTGTGGAGTCCCCCACCCACAAGAAGGGTCACACTTTAGAGCTCATCTGGACTACGTCATCAGTTAGGCTAAAAACAGAATGCAGATCCTGTAGCTGGTCAGATCATTATCTGATCAGCTTTGAGATCCCTGCGGGTAGCCGCCCTAAACACTTACCTCCAGTGTGGAAGGTGGTACGGAATTTGCGCAAGATAGAGGACGCCAGGCTGAGGGAAGTATTAAATGCAACAGCACATTCGGGATCACAGTCCGGCTGAGGACAGCCGTTGACATGGTGGCTCCTGCCCGAAGGGAAAGGATAACAAACAGTATGAATGGTGCCCCATGGCACACGCAAGAACTAAGAGGGGAAAAACAGGCTCTCCGTCAATGCGAAAGGCACTGGTGGAAATCATACGACCTAAAAGCCCAGGAGACGTATAAAGCTAACCTAGCCCTCTACAAAGCATCAATCATCAAAACTAAATCCGCGTATTATGAACTGAAGATTAGGGAGGCCACAGACATTCAGAAAGAGACTTTTAACGTACTGAGGGAGTTGAGTCAAATGAAAGAACAAAGGACGGTCGCTAATCAGGTTGACTGTGAAAAGGTACAGGACTTCTTTCTAGTTAAGGCCAAAAACATCATTACAGAAATAGGCAATACTTGTATAAATCCCTGTCCTCTATCAGTGGCGGACCCACCTGACTTCCAGGGCGGCTCTCTCTCAGTCTTTCCGGCCCTTGACTTAGATGGTCTAGCCCATATTGTGGCCAAAGTAAAATCTGGGTCACCAGAAGATCCCTGCCCTCCTAGGGTGTTTAAAATGGTCATTCCGGCGGTAGGGCTAGAGGTGTTGTCCTTATTAAATCTGTCTTTGGCAACAGGGGCAGTACCACACAAATTTAAGGAAGCCATGGTGATTCCACTGCTGAAGAAAGCAGGGGCGGACAATAATCTGAAGAACTTCCGACCTATTTCCAGACTTCCTTTTCTGTGTTTTATGTGCTTAGAGTTCTTTCGTCCTTCTTGGAAGAACATCAGCTGCTACATGCACGGCAAGCAGGATTTAGGGCCCACAACAGTACTGAGTTGGTGATGCTCTCAGTGCTGGATGAATTGAGGCTCGCAGCCGATAAGAAGAACCCCTCAGCATTGATCCTATTAGATCTCTCAGCCGCGTTCGACACGGTGAACCACGCGCAGCTGTTGGCCTGTGTCCGGCGGCTGGGAGTCACCGGGACGGTCCTTCAATGGATTACCTCCTTCTTGGAGGATCGGTCTCAAAAGGTCCAATTAGGAGAATGTACATCCAGGCATCGCGTCCTGCCATGGGGGGTTCCGCAGGGCTCTGCGTTGTCCCCCCTGCTCTTCAATATCTACCTTCAGCCGTTGGTAGAAGCATTGGCAAATTTGGACTGTCAGGTGTTTAATTATGCTGATGACACCCAGTTAATTGTACGAATTGATAATTCCCCTCAGGCACAGCTCAATGTTCAGAATATCCTCCGGTTCACTATGAACTGGATGACTTCTAATTCACTTAAGGTAAACCCTGATAAGACAGAGGTGCTTGCTCTTACAACAGGGGCTTCTCCCTGGTCCAGCCTCTTCTGGCCACAAGAGCTTGGCACCACCCCGACACCGGTGCCAGCCGTGAAGAGTTTGGGTATCAAGCTGGACACCAAGTTAACTCTAAACAATCAGATGTCTGCCGTAGTGGGAGTTGTGCGGGCCTGATGCGGCAACTCCGAAAACTGGGGACCCTGTTGTCATTTTCTACCATGCGTACCGTCGTGACGGCACTAATCTTGTCACGCATGGATTACGGCAACGCAGTATATACAGGGCTTCCTGACAAACTTCTGGGGAAACTTCAGGTGGTTCTAAATGATGCAGCAAGGTTGATTTTTAAACTGCCAAGAAGAGCACATGCCACTCCCCTGCTACAACAGCTACACTGGCTCCCTATCAAGCAGAGGGTCAGGTTCAAGGGCCTGTGCATTGCACATAAAGCACAGTATGGAGTGGCACCCAATTACATCAAAGACCGTTTGAAGCCTTATGTGCCTGGACGATGTCTCCGGTCATCTGAGTCTAGCTTGTTGGCCTGCCCGCGCTTCAATAGAGCTACCTTGGGGGGGCGGGCTTTCTCAGTTGTGATTCCCCAGCTCTGGAACAAGCTACCGGATAGTATGCTCAAGGAAGCCACCTTACTCCCGTTCAGGAGGAAACTCAAGACCATTTTGTTCACTGAGGCATTTGGATAAGCTCACCCTAATTTGTGCTGAGCCCAGCAGGAATAAGGGATCCCCGGGTTCTTGGTCTATGCTGCAAGCGCTTAGAGACCTTTTGGTGATTTGGCGCTCTATAAATACAAACTAACATAACATAACATAACAATTCATGTGCAAGTACATAAATACCTCGATCAGAAGATCATGAAGACCTTAAAACTTGAGAGACTGCACTTCATATTTCAAAGAGAGACCTAGATTTATTCAGCACACTTCAAGTGAACTTTTCCAGAGAGTTTTACAAAGTACTATAATCACTAACTGTTCACTCAACATATCTTAAAAATTACTTTTTCTGGTGCTGCTGCTTTACCATTCTATTAGTAGTTAGGTATTGAGTATAGCCAAAAACAAAGGAGCAATATTTCAGATGTCTCTGCTGTAAGTCTTACCATCTTCCTGAAACCATGCATGCATGTGTATATATCTTTTGCTAGTGCACCATATATAAAAGAGGCATACAAATAGATTTATACTTGTGTTTTACACATGTACCATCTTGAGATGGATAACACATATCGGAATACATGAGTAAATAGAGACATATCTACATAGAGACTTACATTTATGCAGCATACAAACATAAACATGCATGCTTTTAGGAAGATGGTGAGACTTACAGCATAGACATGTGATGGGTTTCTGGTTTATATTTGTCTGTGGAATGGTATGCTTGAAATACACCATATGATTTTAGGTCTCTACTTGAAATGAGAAGTGCAGCTTCTTAAGTTTTAAGGTGTGCATCATCTTGTGACTGAGGTATGTCTGTACTTGCAGATGTATTTTCATATGTGCTATGCATCTGAAGATGCTAGATGTATAAAATACAGGTATATATCTATTTGTATGTTTCTTTTATCTATGATGGCACTAGATAAAGGTACAGACACATGCATCCATGCTTTTTGAAATATGGAGAGACTGACAACAGAGATATGTGAAGGGTTGTTGCTTTGTATTTTGCTAGGCTGTACATCTGAGTATGAATGGTAAAGCAGCACATGCATACGTACTTTCAGGAACATGGTGAGATTTATAACAGACTCATGTGTAGGTTTGATGCTTTATATTTGGGTAGGCCCAAAACCCTGAGTAGTTACAGAATGGTGAAGCTGTAGTACAAAAGTGTACACCATGTCATAAACCTCACTTTTGTGCTGCAATTTCACTATTCTGCTATTACTCAGGATGTTGGGCGTAGTCAAATATAAAACAGCAACCTCAACACATGTCTGCAATGACCCAGGCACTACCCATGCACTCATCCATGCACTAAGCCACTATGTATGCAGTCCTTCAATCAGCCAGGCACTACCCCTGCACTCATGCAATCACTCAGGTACAACCCATGCACCATTTCAATAATGCAGGCACTATCCCTGTACTCATGCAATCACCCAGGCACTACCTATGCACTCCTCCAATCACCCAGGCGCTACCTGTGCACTTATAAAATCACCCAGTCACTATCTATGCACTTCTCCAATCACCCAGGCACTACCCCTACACTCCTCAAATCAACCAGGCAGTACCTATGCACTCATGCAATCAGCCAGTTACTATTCATACTCTTCTCCAATTACCCAGACACTATCCTTGCACTCATACAAACACCTAGACACTACTGTTGCACTCATTCATTCATGTAGGCACTACTTAAACACTCATCTATGCATTCAGGGCTATTCATGCACTTATACATGCACACAATATGTATCTCTGCACTTATGCAACCAGTCAATCAGTATCCAATCTATCCTCCAATTATACAGACACTACCCTTGCACTCATACAATCACCCAGGCACTACCCATGGAGTCATGTAATCACTGAGACACACCCATCATATATCTTAGCTATAAGTCTTAACATATACCGGAAAACATTTATACATATGTCTGTATATTTTGCTAGCAATATCATATAAAAAGTAATATACAAATAGATGTGTACTTGTGTTTTATATGTCTAGCATCTTCAGATGCATAATACGTATCAGAATACATGTGCAAGTAGAGATATACCTTAGTTACAACACCATGCAGACCTTAAAACTTGACAGATTGCTCTTCACATTTGAAGCAGATATTGAAAATTATGTGGTATACTTGAAGTGTAGGTTTCCACAGACTCATACAAAGAAGCGTTATAACTAATTCTTCTCCTTATATGCCTTAAACCTCACTTTTGTGCTGCTGCTTCATCATTCTATGACTACATAGGGTGTTAGGCCTAGTCAAATATATAGCAGCAATCCTTCACATGTCTCTGGTGTAAGTCTCACCATCTTCCTAAAAGCATGCATTCATATGTCTGTACCTTTTGTTAGTAGCATCATATATCAAAGCAACATACAAATAGATGTATACCTGTGTTTTATATGTGTAGTATGTTCAGATGTATAAGACATATCACAATATATGTGCAAGTTCATACATATCACAATCAGAAGACCATGAAGACCTTAAAACTTGAGAGAGTGTACTTCTGATTTCAAAGAGAGAAGAAGGGTGCAGAAAGAAGCAAGAGGGGTACAAAAAGAAGCAAGAGAAGTGCAGAAAGAAGCAACAGAAGTACAAAAAGAAGCAACAGAGGTGCAGAAAGAGGCAAGAGGGATGCAGAAAGAGTCAAGAGAGTTGCAGAAACAGGCAAAAGAGGTGCAGAAACAAGGAAGAGCAGGACAGAAAGACCAACAGAGGTGTAGAAGTAGGCAAGAGGGATGTAGAAATTTACACGAGATGTGCAGAAAGAAGCAAGAACATTTCACAAAGAAACAACAGAGATGCAGAAAGAGGCAAGAAGGCTGTAGGAGGAGGCAAGAGTAGTGCAGAAAGAAGTAAAAGAAGTGCAGAAAGAGGCAAGAGGGGTGCAGAAAGAGGCAACAGAGGTGCACAAAAAGGGAAGAAGGGTGCAGACAGAGGCAACAGGAATACAGAAAAAAGCAACAGGGTTACAGAAAGAAGCAAGAGAAGTGCACAAACAAACAACAGAGGTGCAGAAAGAGGCAAGGGTGCAGAAAGAGGTAAGAGAGGTTCAGAAAGAAGCAACAGAGCTACAGAAAGAAGCAAGAGAAGTACAGAAAGAGGCAAGAGAGTTGCAGAAACAGGCAAAAGAGGTGCAGAAAGATCCAAGAGCAGTGTAGAAAGAACCAACAGAGGTGCAGAAGGCGGCAAGAGGGGTGCAAAAAGAGCCAAGATAGGTGCAGAAATTTGCAACAGAGGTGTAGAAAGAAGCAACAGAGGTGCAGAAGGAGCAAGACAACTGCAGAAAGAGGCAAGACAATTGCAGAAATAGGCACGAGAGGTGCAGAAAAAGGGAACAGGGGTGCAGAAAGAGGCAAGAGAAGTGCAGAAAGAGGGAAGAAGCATATAAAAAGAGGCAGGAGGGGTGCAGAAGGAGTAACAGAAGTGCAGAAAGAAGCAAGGGAAGTGCAGAAAGAAGCAAGAGAGGTGCAGACAGAGGCAAGTGGGGTACAGAAAGAGGCAAGAGAAGTGCAGAAAGAAGCAACAGAGGTACAGAAAGAGGCAAGAGAGGTACAGAAAGAGGTTAGAGGGGTGTATAAAGAGGGAAGAGGGGTGTATAAAGAAGCAAGAGTAGTGCAGAAAGAACCAACAGAGGTGCAGAAGGAAGAAAGAGGTATGCTGAAAGAAGCAAGAGGAGTGCCAACATTTGCGAGAGGTGCAAAAAGAAGCAAGAGCAGTGCAGTAAGAATGAACAGAGGTACAGAAACAGACAAGAGGGGTGCACAAAGAGGCAAGAAAAGATCAAAAAGAAGCAACAGAGGTGCAGAAAGAGGCAAGAGGGGAGCAGAAAGAGGCAAGAGAGTCGCCGAAAGAGGCAAAAGAGGTGCATAAAGAAGCAAGAGCAGTGCAGAAAGAACCAATAGAGGTGCAGAAGTAGGCAAGAGGGGTGCAGAAATTTGCAAGAGATGTGCAGAAAGAAGCAACAGGGGTGCAAAAGGAGGGAAGAGTACTACAGAAAGAGGCAAGAGAGTTGCAGAAACAGGCAATAGAGGTGCAGAAAAAGATAACAGGGGTGCAGAAAGAGACAAGATCAGGTAGAAAAAGAGAGAAGAAGGGTGCAGAAAGAGGCATAAGGGGTGCAAAAAGAAGCAATTGAAGTACAAAAAGAAGCAACAGAGGTGCAGAAAGAGGCAAGAGGGATGCAGAAAGATGGCAAGAGAGTTGCAGAAACAGGCAGAAGAGGTGCATAAAGAAGGAAGAGCAGTACAGAAAAACCAACAGAGGTGTAGAAGTAGGCAAGAGGGGTGCAGAAATTTACATGAGATGTGCAGACAGAAGCAAGAGAATTGCACAAAGAAACAACAGAGATGCAGAAAGAGGCAAGAAGGCTGTAGGAGGAGGTAAGAGTAGTGCAGAAAGAAGCAAAAGAAGTGCAGAAAGAGGCAAGAGGGGTGCAGAAAGATGCAACAGAGGTGCACAAAGAGGGATGAAGGGTGCAGAAAGAGGCAACAGGGGTACAGAAAGAAGCAAGAGAGGTGCAGAAGTAGGCAAGAGGAGTGCAGAAACATTCAAAAGGGGTGCAGAATGAGGCAAGAGAAGTGCAGAAAGAGGAAACAGGAGTGCAGAAAGTTGCAAGAGAGGTGCAAAAAGAGAGGGAAGAAGGGTACAGAAAGAGCCAATAGTCAGGTATTGAGTGTAGCCAAAAACAAAGCAGCAACCCTTCACATGTTTCTGCTGTAAGTCTCACCATCTTCCTGAATCCATGCATGCATGAGTCTGTACCTTTTGCTAGTGCACCATATATAAAAGAAGCATACAAATATATGTATACATCTGTTTTATATGTAAAGTATCTTCAAATGTATGACACATATGAGAATACATGTGCAAGTAGAGACATACGTCAATCACAAGACCATGCAGGCCTTAAAACTTGACAGACTGCACTTTACATTTTATTTGGGTAGCAGTAGAGAAATCCTTTAGTTGTGCTCTGTGATTCTGTTGTAGAGGTTGTGATGTCTTCTAATTGTAGGAAGTGTGCAGTGTCTGACATAGTTTTGCAATGCAATTAAAAATATTTCTTAATTTATAGATGAGAATATTTGTATATCATTTTTTTAATAATATAAAATTATTTTAAAAAACTATTTGTCAGTCAGTCAATAAAACTTTATTCGGTTTTTTACAACCATAAAAGTATACACTAAGCAGCATATCATTCAATAAAATAAGCAAGTCAGAATCATAGAATATATAATACATTTTCTTAAACCTATAATTCACATATCATAAAAATGCGAGATAAAAATCATCTTAAAATTTAATAAAACCAACTATTCCATTTTTGAGGCACACAGACCTTCTAGTATGTCTCACACAATGCTTCTATCCATTAATAACTCATTCTCCCTGTAGCTTAAAAGATCTAAATTTCATCAATACTCTTTACATTTAAGGAACTCTTTCACTTTATTTATATATTTCCCAATCGCACAGGCTAAATCTAAATTCATCATTCCCACTAAGAGGTTTACAGCTTGCAACCTATTTTTAATTTCATATTTTTAAAAAATCGGACCTAAAATCTCTCTTCGTATATCTAAAATCTTCAAGCAATCTAATAATATATGTAGAATATCACAGGTGGTGCCTAAAGTGCAGGTGCATTTTCCATTGCTATTTATCATTAAGTTTTTACCCCATTATTCGCGTAACAGGGTTTATCCCAATTCTCAATCTTAGCACTTCACGCCTTAATAGGCAGCTGGGTAACCTGTCGATATAGGGGTAATGTAAATCATTTTTCCATGCTGAGGCCATAAAAGTAACTGAGCTTTTCCGTAAGAGGTATTCTTGATCATGGGTTCGAGACACTTCTATTCCCAGTGTCCTAAGTTCTTTCTTATCTATCTTTAGGTCAAGGGACTGAGGGCACAACTTTAGCTTTAAAACACCATACGCTTCAATAATTGAGGCTCTGGTCTCTTTTGCCCAGGTCAACTCACTATTGGCAATTTCATTTTTACACCACTGTGAGATTTTTTGGTCCGCACGTGATCCTAACCGCTGCCAGAAACACAATAAAGCCATGCAGGCAGTTATACCCCATAAGGTGATTCCCAATTCTAATCTTGCTGCTTGTACCATGGACGATCTAGGCAGCGAGAAGAAACATTTAAGGATATTTCCCTCCTCTTTGTCCCATCCCTTTTTGCCACTTAAATAGAGTACCTCTGCACCATACAAGAATTGTGGAGGGACCATTGCTAAATAGGCCTTTAACACCGGTCTATCAGACATTTCTCCATATACACTATTAAATCTTTTTAATCCCTTCACAGAAGCCGATGCCCTCATTTTTAATGCATCAAGATGGGTATACCATTGCAGGCTACTCGCGAACCACATTCCCAGATATCTATATTCTGTTACTTTTTCCAGCATCTCTATGCCCAGATACCAGGAGAACTTTGTTTTTCTTCTTCCAAAACATAGGATTTTGGTCTTCTCCATGTTTACCACTAATTTTTTAGTTTGGCAGTATTCTTTAAACATGTTTAATTTTCTTTGTAGACCAATCTCCGTCTGGTCCATGATTACCAGATCATCTGCATATAATAAACAGGAGATATGGTTTCCTCCTAGTTTCAGGCTAGCCCCTCTAACCTTTCTAAATTTTAGGGGCAGATCAGCTATAAACAGGGAAAAAAGCAAAGGGGCAAGTACGCACCCCTGTCTCAGCCCATTACCGATCTGAATCCTCCGGGACAATCCTCCATTCTCATCCAAGATTATCTGGGCCCAGTTTTCTGTATGCAGGGCTTGGATCAAGGCCAATAAATCGCCTTGGATATTATACCCTAGCAAAGTTGACCACAGCCGCTGCCTGTCCACCAGATCAAATGCTGCGCGGAAGTCCACAAAGCAGCAGAACAAATTGCCCCTCTGCTCGATCGACTTCCGCGCGATGGACCAGAGAGCAAAACAGTGATCAACCGTTGAATGTCCCTCTTTAAATCCTCCCTGTTCTGGGGGCACTATCTGTTTTTCATTTATCCATTCCTTGAGTAATCCCAGGATTACTTTAGCAAATACTTTTTCTCCTATGTCCAGGAGGTTTATTAAACGATAGTTTTTAGGGGAATTTACATCGCCTTTTTTATGTATAGGTCTTACAATTGCCCCTTTCCAACTGTCTGGCATGGCCCCTGTATTAAGAATCCCCTGAAACATATTCGAAAAGAACTCAGACCACCACTCCGGGTTCGTTTTTATAATAACAGCCGGCAAGTTATCTGGGCCGGCGGCTCGAGTTAAGTTTAACCTGGATATTATACTCCTAATGTGGCTGGGGGAGAAATGCTCTTTTACTTCTTCCCTTACACCTGGCCATGCGATGGTGTTTATTTCCTCCAGCCTTGGCCACTTCCCATAAATTTCTTCCAGATAATCCACCCACTTATCCTCCGGCACCGAGCACTGCAAGGACCCTAAGACTTTACCAGTGCTCTCTTGTACTAATTTCCAGAAGCCTCTCACATTTTTTTCTTCAATTACCTCAAGTAGCCTCACCTAGCATCTGTCCTTATAAGTTCTTTTTGATCTCTAATAGTTGTTTTATATTTTAACCTTAATTTCTGAAGATTAAGTAACAGTTTGTCATTATGTCTACCTCTTAGGCTTCTTTCCTTTTGCCTAATGCTGGCTTTTACTTTGCGACAATCCTCGTCAAACCATGGCTTGTTATTAGTAAGTAGTTTTTCCTTACTTGCTAACCCAGGTTTAACACATTTAATTTTTATCCTAAGACATTCAACCGGTTGTCTTATCATACATTCGTACCAGGTAATATCCTCCTCAGGTGGTACTTTTACTAATGTGTATGTCAACTGGACTGCGCTTAGTTTTTTAATATGTTCTTCTGTGATACGAGTTGTAAGTCACTTTGGATATTCTACCTGGACTTAAATGGCTCTATGTCTCTGAGGGACTCTTTTTGCATATAATTTCGTCAGCAATGGGTAATGATCACTACCTTCAACCCTTGCTACTTCAAAGTGTTTGATTAGTTCAAAACTCCAAGCCTGTATAAACACATAATCTATCGGACACATTTGCTGCCCTATTGTAAAGGTGCGCCCAGCAGGCCGATCTGTATCCTTTCTTCCATTTACGCACACCAGCCCAATAGAGCCCAACAATTGTCCAAGCGCCACATCTTGGGGTGAAATGTCACAGCTGGGGAACTTAGCAGTCTCTATGTTGTAGGCTCTTAACAAATCTCTACACCATGAATCTGTCTTTGAGGGGTTTAGTCTGTGATTAAAATCACCCAATATCAAAAGCACATCTCTCGGGTAGGTATCACATAAGACCTCCAAGTCCTTTTTTAAGCATTCAAGGTCCACCTTATAATCTTTTCCCTTTCCCTTCTAGATATACACATTGACGATACATATACCTTCATAACATGAGTTATTATTCAATGTCCACACTCTGCTACCTAGCGCCCAATTACATTTAAGTTCAAGGGATTCTATTTTCCTAGCAATCTTTGTTGAAACCAGCGTCAGCTGACCGCCTGACGGTCTACCAGATACATTCTTTCTTGCTGGCTTTACATGATGGGTAAATCCTTCTGTAACTAGGGTTTCATCGCACAGCCAGGTCTCCTGTAAACACGCGTTGTCAGTGTTCTTTAGAATGTTTTTAAAACTTTCCTGAAGCACTATTCTTTTATAACCATTAACATTCCAAGATAATATAGACAGGCTGTGCGACGACCCTAGCTCCTAATCAATATCGCTCAGGTACCCGTTTTCTTCACATTCCATATATGCAAGCTCCCTGTATCTATTCCCAACCAGCACATCTTCGTCATCCCACCCTAGATCCTTAGGGGCTATTGTAATTTCAAGATCTTCCTTCTTACCCCATCCGGAATTGATCATTCTTATTTGCCGGTCACCCAGCCCAGCATGGTTCCTAAGAAAAGATTTCCCCTGTTTATCCGTCGTCATTTCCTCTCTTTTTATTATTCTAATGCCTTCTTTTATCATCTCAGGTTCTGCCTTTTCCAATGCTACTTTTACTAATGCAGAATGAAGTAGAACCTTGGTTACTTCTTCCCCTTTGATGTTTATTAAGAATTCTACTTCTTTAAGGTCTTCTGAACTAATATATCGTAGGCTTGGGCATTTCGAAAATGAAGAGAGGAGTTGGGAGCGGTTTAGGGGGTTTAATTTCCTAACTCTTTTCCCACCTTTACCCTGTCCTATAGGCTCCAAAAAGAGCCAAAGATCCGCCCATCGTTCTAACTGTAATCCTAGTGGGCGTCCATCTATCCTATCTTCCCTTCTTTGCCTGTGTACTTCTTCAATACCTCTCTACCTGAGGCTCTTATCATGGTTGATGTTGCTAGGTCCTATGCCGGAGGACATACCCAACCCTCTTTCTATAACTACCTCTTTCTTATCCCTCGAAGACTTCCTTAAGGTATCATTTGCACTCTTTGAGGTTCTTTTTCCCTTTGTCCACCTAGATTGTAATTCTGAACTACAGGTAGTTTCTCCTGTTTCTGCAAAACGTATCTTTTTAGATTCTAGGGTCACTGCCCTACCATTTGGCCTTAATTCTAGCTTTGCCCCTTTCCCGTTAATCTGTCGTCTTAAGAGTTGGCCTTTGGGCGGACATTTTCCCCCCTTACATGGCCGCGGGATGTATTGTTTATTATACCTCCTTTCCCCGCATCTTTTTATGATCATAGGGCAACGTGATATATATACCGTAGGTTCATCCCTCTGTGATTGGCTATTCCTTGCAACTTCTTCCTCCCCACCAACTTTTGTCTCCTGAAGGTCTTCTACTGGTCTTACTAACAAGGGCATTAGACCTTTAATTTGTGTCAACTGCCCAATCATATTCTTAAACTGCTTGCTTTGTGTTTTTAGAATTTCATTATTTAAAACTGAGACCTCTAGAATACCCTGCAGGGTTTTCTGGAGCATCAGCATAACCTCTAACATAGATACACTGGAGGATCCCGTAACCTCCAGGCTATGCAATGAAGGACAGGTTAAATCAGTTCGAACAGCATACGAATTTTCCAGACTTCCTTTTGCGTTGGAACAGTCTTTCCTCTGGTTAGAGTCTTCCTCACACAAGGGTTTACTTAGAGGGGCTCCTTCTTCCTCCGTCACCTCTGCCTCTATGTCATGAACAAACAGTGACCGAAATAACCTGGGCGAGGAGGATAAGCGTGGTTCCATAGAGACCTCAGCGATGTTAAAGTTTGTTTGATTCAGAGATTCCATGCTTAAAGCTGCCGGATCCTCTGAAATTAGTGGAGTCTCTACAACACTCTGCTCCTTATCAGGCATCTCCTTCCCTTTGAAATGTTTCCCTAAAAAGTCCTTGATCGACTTCGATACTGCTGATCCACCTTTTACACCCACTGTCTTTATAGTCATCGTCGTCGCTGACTGAGGGGTTAAGTTCAGTGATTGTGTGTTTCCCTTTACCAGTTTTTTACTTCCTGTAGGTGCTGCCTTGCCACCATTCCCCTCACTCCTTACTTTCGGTGTTTCAGTCGACTCCTCCATCCCAGGACTTTTAATTCCTGATTTCTTAGGGTTTTTTAGGACTTTCCGGGATTTAGATTTCCCTAAGGCCATCACTTTTCCTTTTCCTCCTCTTAGGGTCCCTTCGTCCCTGAATTCCTTCCTTCCTTCTAGTGTAAAACCACGCTGAAGTATTCTTATTCTCGGGTTCCTTAAGTTTGCATAATAAACTATGGGAATTCTTAAGCCCAACATCACATATGTCTTTAATCTTCCCCTTGCTTTCCTCTTACAGAAAATTTTCGTAGACTTATAACTTTAATCCACTTACCTCTGTTCTGTGGTCGTACGCTCTCACCTCCACCATTTCTCAACCACTATTACTCTATTCCATTCACCGGGTTAACTCCAGACGGTTAATCTCCACTTTGCCAGTTTGCCACCTGAGCCTTCTTTCAAATTGTACTTTTGCGAGGAGCCCTCGTTACACAATCTGGACCTTCATGGCTCACTTCTCCTACTTTCTTGGCTTCAAAATGTCCCTTAAGATGGATAGAGGCACTTATTAAGCCTTCACGGCTGTGGCGCGCCTCGCAACCCCTACTTTCCCGGGTTGCCGTTTAATTGCCGTTTAGTTGCCGTTTAACTGCCGATATTCGTTCGTGGCTCAAGCTTGCGGCTCCCGCGACCGGGCTCACGGCTCGGGCTCGCGGCTCCCCCGACCGCTGCTTTGCTGTCCCCACAATGTGCAGTAATTTCGGTGCGGTCCGTATACACGATGTCTGCGATGTTCGCAGCGTTGCTTGCGCGGCGTTGCTCGCGACTCCCAACGAGGCGAGGTGGAAGTGGGAGGTGCTGTACGAGCGTCTTCCAATTGACCAGAACAGAGGTGCACAGAGTGATCTGAGCTGTAGGAACTATTTAAACTTTTCTATTTTTTCAGATATTCACCATTACTAGTAATAAAGATTGAGTATGGCAAGAAAAGATCAAAAGAAAAGAAAAAAAACAGTACTATTTAAAGGGAAGAGAAAAGCAGAAATTAGATGAAGTTCAAAATGTGACATTAAAGAAAAAGACTTCTGGTAAGAGAACTAAAGAATTTGTTAAAAGACTTTTAAAGAAAGTAATAAAATTTCAAAATGTGGAAAAGAGAAAGAAAAGTTGTACAACCAATCACAAGGAAACGAAAAAAGGACATATTAATGGAAAATCAAGTTATTGGAAAATAATCCATGTTGAAAGAAGGATGAAAGAATATAAAGATATTAGGAAGAAAATGTATAAAAGTAGAGCACTACAAAATGTATTGAAAGATTGTAAAAAATATAAAATAAGATCAGCAGCTTACAAGAAAAAACAACAGATTGAAAGTTTAGTAGAAAAAGCTTTTGAATTGAAAAGAAAATTATTTATATTGGTATTGAAGAGAAAGAAAACATTGAATAAAACAATGCACTTTATGAAGGAGAAAAGCAAAAGAAAAAGATTGGTTAATAGAAGTAACTTTTGCAAAAATATTTCTGGTGAATGGAAGCACACTTCTAGTACTGAGCCTTTTTTAATGAAGAGAACTATTTTCAACAACATTCATTAGTTCATGCAGTTGATACCAGTGGTCGTTGTCCAATTGAAAAAGAAATGATGGTTCCTAGAAATGTGGCATAAGTAATAGCTGAAGAAGTTCAAGGGAGACCTACACAAGCTCCAGTGTATAAGTGGCATTGTAGTATGATTTGTAGTATTCGACAGGAATCTATTGACATATTACGAGTATTTTTACGAGAATGTGCCAAAAAAAGTTTAAACAGAAGATTAAGATGTTACAAGGACTAGATCCATGTAAAGTAAGAAAATATACTAACTTGCAAGGTCATTCTCTGGCTTGTCTTTCAAGAAAAGTGTGTCAAAGTACTTTCCATCATTTAAGAATGTTGGCAGTACACCACTCAGAAATGCGGAAGTTAGTAAGGAGACTCTACTATATAAAAAGTCCTGCATTATGTTTAAGTGAAATGAACACAGCTCTGTTGCATGGTTCAGTATCGCATGTAAAAAAAGTTTATGATGGAATACAGTTTCGTTTCTTTGGGTCACAAGAGGAGTGTAGAGAAAGTGAGAGCTTGATAAGTGTAGGTGTTGAAGGACAGGTGGAAGATATTAGTACTGAGAAGTTTGCAGAAGAAATTACAAAGTTTAAGGTACTTTCATGTGAAAAAACAAACTATGTTTGTATTTGTTGTCGACGTACTCACTATAAAAGTCAAACTAGGAATGTTGATGTGTATTTAAAAAGTGAAAAGGAAAACAATGATAAGTGGGAGCAATTTGGTGCCTATTTGTTGGTGGAAGGTCGTTTTGAGTTGGGTACTGATCAATGTATTTGTAAATATTGTTACAACAAATTAGAAGAGAACAAAATGCCAGCTAGAGCAGTACATAACAACTTAGAGTTGATAGCTATTCCTCCGGAACTGGCAGATTTAAATACATATGAGTCCATTCTTATTCAATCTGTGCACCCGTTTCAGGCTATAGTTCGTATGGAGCCTAAAACAGGTAAGCTGCCTCCAACAGATTTACAAAGAGGTCTGAAAGGAAGAGTTGTGTACTTACCTTTAGATTTTAAGAAAAATATTGAAACTGTTGGTATATAGATAGAGGAAACTGAGCCTGTAGTTATTCTAGTTAATGGTGTACCAACAAAGAGTCGGAAAATATGGCAAGAGTTAGTAGATGTCACCAAACTTCAAAAAGCTACATTATATCTTGTACAGAACAATATTTATTATAAAATTGTAAATGTGGAAGAACAGGAAATATGTTTAGAAAATGATACAGAAATTTCAACTGGCCAAATAGAAAAAGTGGACAAGTCCAGGAGTGAAGAGATTTGCGAACATTACAGTATACATCCTCTACATTCAAAAGAAATGATAGGAAACACTATTGAATTATTTCAAATGAAGAAAGTGAAGGGAACTCCCATGAGTGTATGGGAATAAAGTTTAGAAGCTCGTTGTCTTCCACAGCTCTTCGCCACTTGAAACGGTGTACGATATGATGAACGACCACTACAGATTTCAGCTTCAGAATACCGTTCAACAAGATTGTACTCAGAAGATCCAAGATTTCAACAGTGTATTCCATATATATTTCATCTTCTGTTTGAAAGTGATTTGTCTGGACTTTCATATGCAGTGAACCACATATTAAAAACAGGAGTTCATCTTACACATGTTTCTGCAAAGGAATTCTTGGACAAAGTTCAACAAAGAGACGATCATTTAGAATCTCAGTTAATTAATTTGATGGCGTGTCAACGTGGTACTAATGAGCATTGGTATCGTTGTCACGGAGAACTTAAATGTCTGTTAAGAAACTTCGGTACGCCTACGTGGTTTGTTACGCTTAGCTGTGCTGAATACGCATGGGATGATTTACTTGAATTTCTACGACAAGCAGATTCAAATGTAAAAAACATTGAATTGAAGACAGCTGGAGAACTGTGTTCCTTGGATCCTGTAAATGTGCGCAGATATTTTAATCGTAGGTTTCAAGCTATGATGTGTCTTATCTGCAAAAAAATAATCCACCTCTTGGAAAAGTTATTTATTTCTTTTGGAGAAAGGAGTACCAAGCCAGAGGTGCTCCTCATATACACATGCTATTATGGATCAAGAATGCACCTAAATTTGGAACTGATTCTGATGAAACTGTTTTGTCTTTCATTCAAGACTATGTTACCTGTGCCATTCCAAAAAAGGAGGAGAAAACAGCTTAAGACAAAAAGTTTTACGGTTTCAAAGTCATCGATGTGGAAAATATTGTCGACGAAAATACAAGTCAAAGGCAAAATCCTATACAAAATGTTGTTTTGGATTCCCACGTCCAATAATTTCAAAAGGAAGAGTCAATAGTTTCATGCCAGCAGTAAGGCATACTATAACTCGAAAATCTCCGAAGAATACATACAACATAAAAAGAACTGAAGATTCAAAGTATATTAATGACTACAATCCAGTGATTTTGACAATGTGGAATGCAAACATGGATATCCAGTATGTTGCAGATAATTCAATTGCTGTTGCTCGCTATGATACGTCATACATAACCAAATCTGGAAAGACAGAGTTGAAAGAAATGTGGGAAGAAATTTCACAAGAGAAGACTCTTAGTAACAAATTGTACAGCTTTAGTTTGAAAATGCTTTCCCATCGAGAGATTGGATCCTATGAATGTTCGGATCGGTTGAGCTCTGCCAGTTTATATTCAAACGCAAGAGGAATCAGTTGGGTAAGCCTAGGTCTTGCTGCAACACAAAATCGAGTAATGAAATCTCTACAAGAAATTGAATACTTAGCATTGAATGAACCAGAAAGTACAGATATTGTTAAAACTAATATGTTGGATATGTACTATCCCAAAAGGAGTCCACATCTGGAAAACATATGTCTCTATGAAGTACTGCAACATTACAGCTTTAAGAGAAATGTTACAGAAAATATAAATGAAGAAAAATATGCAGTAATTGGATGTGATGGATGTTTGGTAAAACATGCCAAAGGAAATCTTATTAACCACAGAAAACTCAGTTGCGAAACTCCAGATAAAAGGGAATTTTTCTATTTAGCACTTCTGTAACTCTTCAAGCCTTGGCATAGTGAAATGGAATTATTTGGAGATTTTGACTGCTATGAAGATTCTTTTAATGCATATAAAGATAACATTCAATGCACAATTTTCCCTACTTATCTACAAATGTTAAATGAAGAGATTGAACAAGAAACTACTATTGCAGCTGAAATAGCTAGACAGTTCTCAAGATAGTCAAAGTTCTGCTCCACTAAGTCAAGATCCACTAGGACAACCAATTATTGAAAATGAAGCAGCAATAGCTATGAATGAAGTAGAATCGGCAATGCAACAAGCACAACAGGATATTATTGAGTTGGGAAACTTGGAAGAAAAACTAAATATTAAACAAAAAGAAATATATCAGCAAGTGACACAACAGATACAGCATGGATTACTGCATGAAAAAAAGAATGCCAATGCACATCATTTAAACCTATTTGAATGTACAACATTGGTCCAGCTGGAGCAGGAAAAAGTGTCTTAATTAAAGTTTTGACCAGTTATCTACACAAAACTACTAAATCACATTTATCTTGTGTTGTAACAGCTCCAACTGGATTAGCAGCACACAATATTAAAGGGATTTCGTTACATCGATTACTCATGCTACCAGTTGAACATGAAAATAAATTGGAATATCACAAGCTATCTGGAGAAGCTTGTTATGAAGTTTCAAGAGTACTGAAGAAAATGAAACTTCTAATCATTGATGAGGTGAGCTTGGTCTCAAACTTAGTGCTTGCATTTGTACATTTAAGAATGCAACAGATTTTAAAAACAGATTATAATGTTCTATTTGGGTGGAAAACATGTAATTGTATTCGGCGACCTACTACAACTTACTCCTGTGAAAGGGCAACCTGTTTTAAAACACGTGTCAATGAAGACACTAGGGAATCTTTGGGAAGTATTGTAAATGTCAACATTTGGTCTCATTTTGAATATAAAGAACTTATTAAGAATATGCGACAAGCAAGTGATGAACATTATGGAAACGTTCTTCAAGATATAAGAATTGGTGTTTTGACAAAACATGGTAAAGAAGCTTTACAAAGTCAGCTTTTAACGAACTTGTTTGCAAACAAAAACATAGCATCTGAAATAATATACAAGAAAATTGTAGAAAAGAAGTCTATAGTTTGCTTAATGCCAACACTGCAAGAATGTTCAACATTCAATCAAGAACTTTTGAAATTGGAAAAACAACCAATAGTGAAAATGGAAGCTACTGATAAAATGGAACTTGAAGGAGTTACTATTCTTCTCTCAGAGAAATTACAGTCAAAATTGGATTCTTTGGAAAAGTCGGTGTCTAAGACTGCAGGTTTTACGGCGTAATTTGAATGTAGAAGAAGGTTTAGTAAATGGAGCAATGGGAAAAGTTGTTGATTTTGTAAATTTTCAGAGCAGAGATGGTATTGAATTTTTGAAGATTAAATTTGATCAGATTGAAGAGGTAAAACAGATTGGACGTTGTGCTGTTCGTTTTTTGCTTGTAAAAGACTTGCATGTTCGTATAAAACAGTTTCCTCTTTCTTTAGCATATACAGTAACCATTCATAAATCTCAAGGTTTAAGTGTAGACAGTGATTTGATAAATATTGGAAGTACAGTGTTTAAAGAGGATATGGCATACGTTGCATTGTCTCGAGTAAGAACATTATCTGGTTTGTATTTGATTGATTTTGATGAGAAAAATATTAGTGCTGATGTAAATTGTGTAAAAGAGTACAATCGGTTAAGAAGACTTTATGCTCCTAACATAGGTGAATATCCTGTATATGAGAAACGTGTAGTGTGTCCAAAACGAAAATATGACAAATATTCTACTGAGATTTAAAAAAAGAAAACAATTCAAGAGAATGATGAAACTGCAAAGGAAATGAAAATGGACACTGTTGATGATATTGTAGGATACCAGTTAGAAAATAGTTCAGGTATCAACTGCTATGCTAATGTAATTGTGAATGTTGTCTTTTATCTAGAGGATCTTCATCATGAAATTATGGAAAATCAAGAAAAAAGATTCTGGGGCATATTATCAAGAAACGGCGTTAAAATTATTGCCGCTTTAGCGGCAGAAATCTGCCGCTAAAGCAGCGATAATGGGCTTGATAATATGCCCTTGAGAATTCCAATAGAAGCCCATGTTCTGGTGTCAACATGGGCTTCTATTGGAATTCTCAAGGGCATATTATCAAGCCCATTATCGCCGCTTTAGCGGCAGTTTTCTGCCGCTAAAGCAGCGATAATTTTAACGCCGTTCTTGATAATATGCCCTCTGTTCTTTACTGCATTATATTTTTCAAAAGTTGATAACTGATAGAACTAAAATCCATACTGCTTCTGGCATTCAGCATCTTTTGGATATATGTACTGGTTCATTGAAATTTACATTGAATATACAACAAGGTGCACAAGAATTTCTTATGTTTATGCTTGGAGTATTGAAAGATGAAGGAATAGAAATTGAAAATGTATTTGGACTAAGTTACAGATGGGATCATAAATGTGAAGAGTGTTCATTTTCTTCTACCACAAAAATAGACACTGAACGATTCATATACTTGATGCAAATCAGTGTCTTTTAACAAATTAGTAAAAACAGCTAATCAACATATGAAATGTTCTCATTGTAAATCAGAAATGTTGTCAACATTATATATAGAAAGATTTGGAAAATATGTCTACAACGTTGTAGAGCAAATGGAACAAAATTGGAAACCAAAATTAAAAATGTTGTGGCAAGTCAAATATCAATTTCAGGAAGAACTTTTAAAGCAGTGGCTATTATTTTCCATGATGGATCTACTACAATATCTGGACACTATGGGACCGATTCCGATCTCGGCCGGTAGGGCTCCGAATCGGATTCGGCTTTACCGGATCAGATTCGGAGCCCTGTTTCCCGACCGAACCGTACGCGGGTCCGGCCGAGCGAGTACGATGCGAAATCGCCGACCGACTCGTCCGGGCGTCCCGACCGCTCCGACCGACTCGCTCCCGGCTCGAACCGCTCCGACCGACTCGCTCGGACTCGACTCGCACCGCGCAATGGAGACGTTTCCCGGACGGGTAAGTACGATGCGCGCCGCGAGCAGTCCGACCGAGCCGCGCACTCCGGCTCGTAAGAGCTGTCGGAGCCGTACTTTGGGGTCCGTGTCGGACCCCCTGTACGCGTAGCCACGCGAGTCGCACACAGGGGGACCCATGGGTCCCTCCTACCTGTGCGTGTACGGCGCGATCGCTCGCCGCGTACCCGCTGTAGGGGCGCCCTTGTCCGACTTCGCACCCATTGAGTCAATGGGAGCCCGCGTACGCGTTGTACGACCGGCTCCCATTGACATCAATGGGAGTCCGACCGACTCCGAGTCCGATAACATACGGACGCATCGTACTCGTTCGGTCGGACTGCACGGGTCCGATTCGGTCGGAAATCTCTCCGGGTCCGGCTCGGTCGGAGAAATTTCCGGCCCGAATCGGAATCGACCCCTATATTGTGTACTTAAAGTGCAATAAAGGATGGACACATTGCAATGTTGCCCATTTGGAATTCAAATGTAGGTTGCCTTATGAATTACCAAATTTATATCTGATATTTTTGATGCCAAAGTTATGAAAACATCATTCGGCCTAATGGTAAGATGTGAACACGAAATAACGAGTTTATTTTGGATATGTTCAATGCAAATGGATTTGGAAACATTATTCGGCCTATTGGGAAGATGTGAACAATTAGTGTTTGGATTATTGTTTGTGCTAATTCATATTGCATTTGGAAAATTGTGGTTGAAAGGTTTAGTTTATATATTTGGTCTTTATATTATACGCGATGTAAATGAGAGTGTGTATTTTACAAAATGTACTTGAGAGAAATAAAAGACTTGGGGGCATATTCTCAAGGAGCTATTGCCGAGTTAACGGCACTTTATCGCAGCCAAACCCACGATAAATTTATCACCCCATTCCCAAGCTGGTGCTAACAGCCCATAACACCAGTTTACCTGCGAAAGCAGTCACAAAAAACATCGCCACAGAGGAGCCTGGCAACTAACGCTAATGATATGCAGAGTAGGCGTTCCCTTGCTAAAAGCTGCGACAACACCACACCACAACATTCTCAACGACCAGCCAGATCGACGATAAGATCACAAAACATGCGCTAAGGCGCGTTAGCAGCAGGAAACTAACACCTGCTCCTACCTGGTGTAAAGTCGGGCGACAACCGGCACCAGACAAGGGAGCACAGCCCATAGCCACACATGAAGAACAACAGATGCCCTGGAGCAACCCATCATGCAGGCCTGTGCCCCAATAGGTCAACAACACCAACCTCCAGGACCTCACCCTCCCCCCCCCGGGGCCCTACCCCGAGCACCCCTAATCCCCCCCTATGGACAAAGATATTGCACATCAACTCCACAAAATCATGAACCAAACAAATCGCCTGAAGTCGCACAATCACAACACCCAACATACATGTGTGGCCAGAAAATTGGAAATCATACACCCATATCAAAATATCCAAACAATACGTTTATTACAGAACAAACCAAAAAAAACTATTCTGAAGAGGCATGGCGGGTTGTCTCAGGACATTCTGTAAGTCACAGCCTGCAAAACAGAAATCTGGATCAGAAGGTGTGCCATGCACCCATCAAAGTACAGAGAGAGAGAGAGCGAAAGAGAGGAAGAGAGAGGGAGAGAGAAAGAGAGAGGGAGAGAGGGAGAGAGAAAGAGAGAGGGAGAGAGGTAGAGAGGGAGAGAGGGAAAGAGAAAGAGAGAGGGAGAGAGGGAGAGAGTGCCAACACTGCGGACCTAGGCCTCACTGCTCACCTGCTGCTACCGGTGTGTCTCCAACCACGTACTGGTATTCACAGCAGTCCCCCAGGTCCGTCATCTGAAACAGTTTCCAGAGACACGAATGGCAGAGTCCATACAGTTGCACACGCCATCATCGCTTGCCTGCCCCTGCGCACACAGGCTGCTGCACCCCAGCCCCTCCCGCCACCCAGCGGTGATTGCCCACCCCTGCGCAACCAGGCCTCACTGCTCACCTTCTGCCACTGGCGTGTCCCCAAGAGGGCCCACCACGTTCCGGAGGGATCTCCAAGCCCGGTGCCCGCGACCATGGCACCCTCCACATCATGCAGCCCCACACCGCGGGCCACCAGGTCACACACCTGACTCTGGGTCTTGATTTTGCAATGGCAGAGACCACATCAGTGCACATGGCATCATCGCAGGCTGCACACCCGCTCAGCGCTTGAGGTGCCACTAACTCTGTGAAGCGCGACGCAACGCCACGTGGTGGGAGGGCTGCACTGCCCGCTGGCCCAGGCCTACACTGTGGTCCAGCAGGGCTCACACTAATCCTTGCCAGTCCAGACCGCCAGGACGGTGCATCATCGCAGGCTGCACACCCGCTCAGCACTTTGGGTGCCCCTATCTCACTGCACCGCAAGACACCATCCCGTGGCGGGGTGCCTGTGCCTACCGCAGTGTTTCCGGTGCCACCAAGTCTGTGCACCGCTAGCCATGGACCCTTAATGATTAAGTCCCCTTGTGCGGACGCCATCATGTCACCCCCGGCACTGGGCAATGTGAGGTGGCAGGGCCCCAGGCCCTCATGCACACATGCGAACTACACGGAGCCACCCAGTCAGAGAGAGTGGAAATGGCGTCCAGACAGTGCGCCAGGCCCTTTTTATTGCCAGGGTCACATGTCCTGTGACGCCAGTGCTGGATGGGTGTGGTGTGGGTGTACACCAGCCGTGAGGGAGTGGCTGTGGCATGCTGACAACTAGACCTGTGCAGATCCCCACAGTGAAGACCTGGGACATGTAGCGTTGTTGTCCCCCCCTGTGTGCGTAATCGGAGTGGGCTGTCCTGGCGTATGCCAGTCCAGCATAAGGGTGTGAACAATGACCCCGGGGCTCTGGGCGTGGTTCCGTCCTGGGCTGGACAAGGAAGTGACCAATGGATGTGTCTCCGTTGTAGTGTCGGCGCCACACGGACCGGAATCGGCAATTTGTCACCCTGTGACAATAGTCCCACAACATGGGCAACATGGACGTAAGGGGGAATCACTGACCCTACATTCATCCATACTTCCACACTTGAAAGATCATAGACATGACACATCTGTGTGGATATGAATGTTTATTACACATTGAAGGGAGTGTTGCAGCTGGAGCAGTACAGGGCCATGCCAACCCCACTTCACATTGTCGGCCCGGGGAGGGCCAGCCAGAGTCCTACAGGGAATGACAGGTACATCAGGAGAGGAGGAGTTCAGTCCGCAGTCCGATAGCTGTGTCATTGGTGACCAAAGAGAATATGGAAGTCCATGTCGAGGTACAAGGTGAGTGTCGGAGAGTGCATCAGGGGACAGTGGAAGGTGATGATGCAGAGGGCACAACCAAGCAGAAACAGGCCACATGGCGGAGATGAATGCTACTGCGTCCTCCTGACCACGAGGGCTGATTCATCCGCATCTTCGTCCTCTACTGTTGCATGTGCCTCACATGTGGGTGGGGGTGTACTGTCTCCAGCACTGTGTGGCACAGACACATCAGGGGCCGGAGAAATGGATGGGGTGGTAGCAGCAGCATGCATCAGCGCCAGGCCTTGTGGCAGCAATGCCATGAGGAGGCTCTTTAGGGCATTGAGGGACCCAGCTACCTCCCGCTGGTGTGCAGCCGTGGCAGCCGCTCTTTCCGCCTGCATCCGCTCCATGTTCTACATGATCCTCCACATGTGTCCCAACTCCCGGGCGAGATCGCTAGAGGCACTCTGGCTAGACCTTTGTTCTTGTTGCAGAGTCAGGACTCTGGCGATGTCAGCCATGGTCCATTGGAGAGCATGGAGCAGACTGTGGGTGTCCGTTAGGGACTGTGAGTGGTCCCTGATGGGACTTAGACACCCACATATGGCGTCTAGTTTGGCTGCCATGCGGTCGAACCCCACCTGCACCTGTTCAGCCAGCTTCTCCTGGCACCCCAACACACGGCGTTGGAAGGCCATGTGTTCGTCGTGGGGGTCCTGGGAGGCAGCCATGGTGGTGGGTGCTGCCTGCTGTGTTTACTGTGCAGGGGGGATTCCTTGTGGCATTTGGGCTGCCCTGATCCTGGAAGTGGGCTGCAGAGGCTCTCCACGAGCAGTTCGAGGGCGTCTGAGTCGAATGTGTGGTGGTCCTCTTCCTCATCAGAGAAGAGAGGTTCGGACTGCTCTGCAGGAGGTGTTGGATTTCCCCCTGCAATGTGAAGGGGAGATGCAGTTTAACATCGTGTACACATGTATGTTGACGCATTGTACATGTCTGAATTCAGACTGCATGACAGTGTACATTGGGACTGTTTGGGGGGAGCTGCCTATTTGATGGGGGACAGTGGACATTCCGACTACATCACGGATGTGAGTTTGTACTTGTACATTGTCAACTCACATTTCCCTGCAGTGCCATATGTTATTGGCCAGTTACTACGCACATGCGGTACCTGTTGTGTCCTCTGTTCTGTTGTGGACGTGTTGCGGTTTGTACCACCTCGTTGTCAATGTTGATATGCTCTGAATGTTATGTGTTTGTGCTGCATTTTGGGGGAGTCGCCCCTGCAGCTCTGATTTAGCTGCCCTTCTCCCTTCCATGCGGTGTGCCTCTGGGTTCTGTGCTTATGCAGTGCTGGGATGTTGCATACCTGTGTGCATTGGTCTCTTGGTGGTAGTTGTGGGTCTGGGGCATCTTTTGTCCGCAGATGTGCTATGCTTAATTGTGCATGTGTGCCATTGTGCCCATCTCCCCCCGTTCCCCCAGTCCCTGGTGGTTACTCACCCTCTTGCTGTTGTGTCCGGTCATGTTGAGCAGTGTCCAGTCCCCCGACTCCTGCCACTGTCTCCCCACTGATGACTGTGGAGACCATTTCCTCCATCTCGTCCAGCTCCTCCTGTGGCGCTGGACTCCCACCTCCAGTCTGCATTGCTGCCTTCCGGTTGTTTGCGAGTTTCAGCTTGCTTTTGCGCTTCACATCGTTCCAGCGCCTCTTGACCTCGTCCATTGTCCACTTCAGCACTCCGACTGCATTCACCTTGTCCACGATGGTCTGCCATATTCCATTTTTAGTTGCCAGTGACACAGTGGCGGTGACGAACAGTGATTGATGGTGTTCTATCACCTCTGTTATCAGTGTGAGAAGTTGGCCTGGTATATGCTGTCCACTAATTATAGTGGGCACCTTGCACCAGTCCAAACAACCCCTTATTGGAGATAGGTTAAAGACAACCTTTATTGAAAGCTATCCTAGTGGTACCTATGGAGAGCAGCCTTCAGGCTAAGTCTTGGAGGAATATAAAGCAGCTTGTTTTACCAGTCTATAATCTCTTGAGTGACCAAATGAAAGAGGACCACACCAGGTATATATATAAAATATAGGTATTTAGTCTTAAACACACCCCTCGAGTCTCTTTATGAGGCTAGAGTTCGAAGTACATAAGTTACAAGTCAGTTATCAACAGTAATAGCACAAATACACGTTTGAGCCCTAGGGGCGTACCAAACCATATACCAATAAAGTGGTATAAGAACCACGACTGAGCTAGACACAAGGCCTAGAGCCTGTAGAAGTGCTTGGCCCTCAAGGAACCACCCAAGGTAGTGACACAGGGGACCCACGGGGGAAGCGTGCAGTGTGAGAACACAGCCGCGAGCCGCCGTTGACTTCGGATCACTGACAGAATATCGATTACAAGAATATCGACCTACAACAATATCGAAGTAAAAATATAGAATGCCAAAATATCGAATGCCTATCTACAAACAGGTAAGTACAAAAATATCGAATCCAAAATATAGTTGTAAAAAATATAGTTAGTCAAAATATCGAATTTTTTAAATATCTTAAAAGTAATGTAAAATTAATGAAATAATATATATAATTAACTAAAACATACTTAAAAATACTTAAATAACTTTAAAATTAATAAATAATTAATGTAAGTAAAAAAAAATAAACATACATTTTTATTTTTTAATACATATATATATTAACGTAATATTTATAAAAATATTCAATATTTTTAGCGTAGGATAGCGGGAGGGTAAAATTTACTATTACCACTCCAGTGAGTGCAACAGTAGGGAAAGCATTGGATAGCGGGAGGGTAAAAATTACTATGCCCACTCCAGTGAGTGCAACAGTAGGGAAAGCGTTGGATAGCGGGAGGGTAAAAATTACTATTCCCACTCCAGAGAGTGCAACAGTAGGCAAAACGTTGGGTAGCGTAGGGGTAAAAATTACTATTCCCACTCCAGAGAGTGCAACAGTAGGGAAAACGTTGGATAGCGGGAGGGTAAAAATTACTATTCCCACTCCAGAGAGTGCAACAGTAGGGAAAGCGTTGGATAGCGGGAGGGTAAAATTACTATTCCCACTGCAGTGAGTGCAACAGTAGGGAAAGCGTTGGATAGCGGGAGGGTAACAATTACTATTCCCACTCCAGAGAGTGCAACAGTAGGGAAAGCGTTGGATAGCGTAGGGGTAAAAATTACTATTCCCACTCCAGAGAGTGGAACAGTAGGAAAGCGTTGGATAGCGTAGGGGTATAAATTACTATTCCCACTCCAGAGAGTGCAACAGTAGGGAAAGAGTTGGATAGCGTAGGGGTAAAAATTACTATTCCCACTCCAGTGAGTGCAACAGTAGGAAAGCGTTGGATAGCGTAGGGGTAAAAATTACTATTCCCACTCCAAAGAGTGCAACAGTAGGGAAAATAATGATTTAATATTTTAATAAAAATAAAATAATTATCAATACCAATAAAACATTAATTAAAATGACTTACCAATTACTAAATATTTAATAATTAATTCTAAATACCAATAAATATTATTTCTTAAAAATTAATTACCTATTAATAAAAATTAATTACCAATTAATGAAAATGAATTACCAAATAAGAATTAATTAACAATAAATTAATAATTAATACCAATAAATAAAAATTAATAATTACTGATTTACAATTAAATTACTTCCCACCCTATTCCCCTATAAACCCACAACCCGCTCTGAATAATAAATTAATACAATTAATATAATTATCAATTAAAAAATTTATACAAATTAATTACCAATTAATAAAAAATAATTACCAATTAATAAAAATTAATTACCAATTATTAAAAATTAATTACCAATTAATAACAATTAATTACCAATTAATAACAATTAATTACCAAATAAGAATTAATTAACAATACATTAATAATTAATACCAATAAATAAAAATAAATAATTACTGATTTACAATTAAATTACTTCCCACCCTATTCCCCTATAAACCCACAACCCGCTCTGAATAATAAATTAATACAATTAATATAATTATCAATTAAAAAATTAATAAAAATTAATTACCAATTAATAAAAAATAATTACCAATTAATAAAAAGTAATTATCAATTATTAAAAATTAATTACCGATTAATAAAAATCAATTACCAATTAATAAAAATTAATTACCAATTAATAATTAATTAACAATGAATTATTTATCAATACCAATAAATAAAATTTAATAATTACTTAATTAAATTTAAATTACTTCCCACCCTATTCCCCTATAAACCCACAACCCGCTACAGAACTAAAACGCACAATTAAATTAAATATAATTAATAATTCCTAAAAATTAATATTTAATTTACTATAATTAAATTACTTCCCACCCTATTCCCCTATAAACCCACAACCCGCTACAGAATTAAATTACGCAAAAATTAAATAACATAAAATTCATTACTTTAAAAAATTAAAACATACATTACAAAAATAATACATACTTTTAACACATATACTAACACTTAAAACACTATAAAAAAATTCGATATTTTTAACAACTATATTATGACTGTCGATATTTTGACAATAGATATTTCTTACCTGAATTTCGATATTCTTAACCACTATATTTTGGCAATTCGATATTCTGTCCATTCTATATTTACAACTCGATATTTTGGCAATTCGATATTTACAATTCGATATTATGTCTGTTTACCGTTGACTTCTAATGGGAATGTCGCGGTTGGAGTTTTAAAGAAAAAGGACACTTAGAGGAGGACTTGGAGCAAACCCCTTTAGAACTAGGTTGTTCTAGAGTCTATACCCACTGGAGCACCAGAGTACTCGAGTTACCTCACCCAGGGAAGCCGGGTGCATAGGTGTCTTTCGGGGTCGGGTTTCGTCGTCGTTTTCAATGGCGATCTGCTGCAAAGTGCTGCTGGCGACCAAGTCGAAAGTGTTCGGGTGGATCCAAAGGTGGATCGAAGATCTGAAGAACCTGAAAGCAGAGGGGACAGAGTCTGGGTCACTAGCCAGTGACCAGGAAGGTGATGAGCAGATGCCCACCGATGTTGGGTGCTCCAGGTAGATTGACGGTCGTCTTGAATCTTCAGCCACGAGGTCCAGGAGGCGTCGACGACAACCAGGCGCTGGATTTGAGCTGTCCCACAACGTCTGTCGATTGCTGCAGTGTCGGCGACCGAATTGGACCCAACAAGCCTTGGCAACGGCAAGTCTTGTGGAAATAGAAGAAGGACAGTGGTACAGACCAGCAAGGTCTGAGGGACTCACCCAGCAAGGGTACGTCAGGGCACGTCTGGAGCAACCAGGAAAGCCCAAGCAGAAGAAGACTTGCCTTCGAAAGGGCCCACTAGCCAACGGACTAGCGACCGCGAAGGAGCCTCGAGTGGACACACTTGGAGCTGGCCTGCAGGACACTCGTGGAGTGGAGGCCAGTGATCTTCGGTGCATTCGGTGCTGGAGGCGGGGGATACTCGGAGCCCAAAGCACAACTTCGTGGGAGACCAGGAAGAGGATGCACTTGCAAATGTGCTCGGTGTCCAGGGGTCACGGTTCCATGTTACCCACGATAGCTACGGGCCTCAGCTTTGCTGGGGACTCAGAGCAGCCTTGGGGAAGTCTGGAAATCTATCTCTGGTGATGCAAAGACTTCGGCGTCCGGCGGGAGCTTCAGCGATGCAGACCGGACAATTGCTTCTTAGGTGCCTGCCAAGCAGGGGAGTCACTCCTTGACCCCAAGGGAGATTCTTCAGTCCTCTAATCTTCAGGTAGAGCGTCGAAGGTCCAGGATTCAGTGTCAGAGTTTCGTCCAGGGTAATCTAAATTCCTAAGGACTGGGGTCCCATACTTATACAAAGTTAGGGGGTTGGACATACTCTGGGGACCCACCTATTGGAGGGTCAGGGAAGAGGGGTGGTTACACCCCTTCCCTTTGTCCAATTTCACACCATAGCAGGGGCAGGTAGCCCCTGCAACCGGTTTGAACTGGCATATGCACAGGGACACCAAATGTGCCCCCAGTGCAGGACTTCAAAGCACCAGAGGGTGCTCCCGCCCAGCCCCAATACACATTATCCTGTCTGGGGAGGTGGTTACACCTCCTTGGGACAGGAAACCTATTGTCCAGGCCTCCCCTGCCGGAGTTTCAGTCAGCAGCAGGAGGCCAGACCCGTGTCTGTGCCAGCGGCATCCATTTTGTGATGCCAGGGCTCTGGAAAGAAGTTACCGGGTAGCCAGGTGTGTACATGTCTCTCCCTCTAGAAGGGTGGAATGCTACCACCGCCGCCAGGACTGGTGGGGGGGTAGTATTCCAAGATGTTTGACACCAAACACGACATGTTTTGGTGCAGCCAGTCCAAAGTTAGCATTGTACAGCGAGGATATAATGCACTTAAGAGTATATGGTCAGGCTGTACCACAAACAGCATCAGAGGAGGGACTCCGAATGCTGCAGAGGGGCTCTGCTCATGCAGGGGCACCCTCTCACATAAAAACCCTCTCACATAAAAACCAAGCACTCTGCCTTCAGGATCGGTAAGGCCTGCCATAGGAGTGACTTATAGGTTTGTATGTGTGTGCAATGGTAGTGATATAGGTAGCCCATACCACTGTAAGGGGTGCATGCACCACCTTACCCAGGCTGCAATGGCAGACCTGTGGTGTCATTTTGGATGGCCTTCCAGGGGTGGCACAATACATGCTGCAGCCCCTGGTAGGCCTCTGAGGTACCTATGCCCTGGGTACATAGTATACCATATACTAGGGACTTATAAGGGCACTCCAGATTCCAATCAGAGATGAGCCTAAGGCACATGGAAACCATTTTAGAGAGGAAGCAGCTAGGCTGGGGTTCTGATTAGCAGGGCCCCAGCCAGACTAAAGTCGAAAAACAGTGAAGCATCAGAAAAAAAGTGGGGGTACCCATGTGAAGCAGATCCTACTCTCCTACACTACCCCCCCCCCCAACGTAGGGACATTAAACTAACCTTGACCAGTTGAGTCTTCATGTTCTAAGTGGAAGTACCTATAGAGTCCATCTGCATTGGCATGGTTACTCCCAGGTCTATGTTCCACTGTAAAGTCCATCCCCTGTAGGGAAATGGACCACCTAAGCAGTTTGGGGTTTTCACCCTTCATTTGTTTTAGCCATAGGAGGGGCTTGTGGTCTGTTTGAACAAGGAAGTGAGTACCAAACAAGTATGGCCTCAACTTCTTCAGAGCCCAAACCGCATCAAAGGCCTCCCTCTCTATGGCTGACCAACGTTTCTCTCTAGGGGTCAGCCTTCTGCTAATAAAAGCTACTGGCTGACCCTGACCTTCATCATTCAATTGTGACAGTACAGCCCCTACCCCCAATTCAGATGCATCTGTTTGGACAATGAACTTCTTTGAGTAATCAGGACTCTGGAGAATGGGAGCAGTGCACATGGCCTGCTTCAGGTCATCAAATGCCTTTTGACAGCTAGCTGTCCACTGAACATTTTTGGGCATTTTCTTGGAAGTTAAGTCATTCAGGGGTGTTCTCTATTGATCCATACCCCTTGACAAATCTCTTATAGTACCCAGTCAGGCCTAAGAAGGCTCTCACCTGAGTCTGGGTAGTTGGAGCAACCCAGTCCATGATGGTCTGGATTTTGCTCTGCAATGGTTGAACCTGGCCTCCACCCACAAGGTGGCCCAGGTACACAACCTGACTCTGCCCTATCGGGCACTTGGTGGCCTTGATAGTGAGACCAGGTGATCCTCCCAGGTGGAGCTAAAGACAGCAATATCATCTAGATATGCTGCACTGTAGGCATCCAGACCTGTAAGGACTGTATTCACCCACCTCTGAAAAGTGGCAGGTGCATTCTTCAGACCAAAGGGCATTACCACAAATTGATAATGTCCACGAGGGGTTGAGAATGCTGTTTTTGGCTTTGCATCATCAGCTAGTCTGATCTGCCAGTAGCCAGCTGGCAGGTCAAATGTGCTTAGATACTTAGCTGAGGCCAAAGTGTCTATTAGCTCATCTGCCCTTGGTATTGGATGGGCATCAGTCCTAGTGACTGCATTGAGACCCCTGTAGTCCACACAAAACCTCATCTCTCTTTTCCCACCACTGGTGTGAGGTTTTGGCACAAGGACCACTGGACTAGCCCAAGGGCTATCTGAGGGTTCAATAACTCCCAAATCCAACATTTTCTGGACTTCTGTCCTGATACAGTCCCTGACATGGTCATGTTGCCTATAAATCTTATTTTTAATAGGCAGACTGTCCCCAGTGTCCACTTCATGAGTGCACCAGGTGGTCTGACTTGGAGTCAGAGAGAACATATGTCTGTACTGATTAAGCACTTGTCTACAATCAGTTTGCTGCTGAGCAGTGAGGCTGCCTACCAAGGCTACACCATCCACTGACCCATCATCAGGGTTCTGTGAGAGCAGGTCAGGGAGTGGGTCACTCTCTTCCTCCTGTCCCTCATCAGTAGCCATGAGCAAGCCCATGTCTGCCCTGTCCACATATGGTTTCAATCTGTTGACATGGAGAACCCTGTGGGGACTCCTGGGTGTTCCTAGGTCTACTAAATAGGTAACCTCACCCTTCTGTTCAACAATGGTATGGGGTCCACTCCACTTGTCTTGAAGAGCTGCTGGGGCCACTGGATCCAGCACACACACCTTCTGTCCTGGCTGGTAAACAGTCAGTACAGCCTTTTGGTCATGCCAGGCTTTTTGCAGTTCCTGGCTAGCCTCAAGGTTTTTAGTTGCCTTTTTCATGTACTCAGCCATCCTGGAGCGGAGACCAAGTACATAGTCCACTATGTCTTGCTTTGGGGGCTTGAGAGGTAACTCCCATCCTTCCTTCACCAAGCACAATGGACCCCTGACAGGGTGACCAAACAAAAGTTCAAAAGGGCTGTAGCCAACCCCCATTTGAGGCACCTCCATGTATGCAAATAGAAGGCAGGGCAAGAGTATGTCCCATCTTCGCCTAAGCCTTTCTGGGAGCCCTTTAATCATGCCCTTTAAGGTTTTGTTGAATCTCTCAACTAAACCATTGCATTGTGGGTGATAGGGTGTGGTGAACTTGTAAGTCACTCCACACTCCTTCCACATTGCCTTCAAGTATCCAGACATAAAGTTTGCACCCCTGTCTGATACAACCTCCTTAGGGAAGCCCACTCTTGAGAAAATTCCCAGGAGGGCCCTTGCCACTACAGGTGCTGTAGTGGTCCTAAGGGGAATAGCCTCTGGGTACCTGGTGGCATGATCCACTACCACCAGGATAAACCTGTGCCCAGATGCTGTTTGGGGATCCATGGGACCAACAATGTCAACCCCCACCCTTTCAAAGGGCACCCCCACCACAGGTAGTGGTATCAGGGGGGCCTTTGTAGTGCCACCTGCCTTGCCACTGGCCTGGCAGGTTACACAGGAGCGACAAAACTCCTTGGTGTCTTCAGACATGTGGGGCCAGTGAAAGTGAGGGACAAGTCTGTCCCAAGTCTTGTTCTAGCCCAGGTGACCTGCTAGAGGAATATCATGGGCTAGGGTCAATAGGAAGCCCCTGAACTTCAGAGGTATAACCAACCTCCTGGTGGCACCAGGCTTGGGGTCTCTACACTCTGAGTACAAGAGTCCATCATCCCAATACACTTTATGGGGACCACTAGCATTCCCAGCAGCCTAAGCAGCAGCTTGCTGTCTGAGGGGTTCAAGAGAGGGGCAGCTCTGCTGCTCCTGGCTCAGATCTGCCCTGGAAGGGCCCCCTATCCCCAAGAACTCAACCTGGTCAGGTTCAAGCTCCTCTGGGACAGTTCCTTCCTCAGGACTGAGATCATCCCCCTCAAGAGACTGATCTTCCTTCTGAGCCAAGGGGAAGGCACTGCCTTAACCCTACTACTCCTCCTCTTGGATGGCACTTGGTCCATTTTTCCAGGATCCAAGGCCTGTTCAGTGTTAGACATTTTGCTCTGTGACCTGGTCACAGCAAACACATCTGCAGGGATCCCCAGCATTTCTGCATGGGTCCTGAGCTCCATTTCTGCCCAAGCTGACGTTTCAAGATCATTGCCAAGCAAGCATTCAACTGGTAGGTCTGCACTTACCACAACCTTCTTAAGGCCAGTTACCCCTCCCCAGGAGAAGTTAACAACTGCCAGAGTATGGTCTGTTCTGACATTGCTAGCATTGGTCACTTGGTACATCTCACCAAGTATAATCTGCCCAGGATCCACAAGGTCTTGTGTCACCATGGTGACACTTTCCCCTGTGTCCCTGAATGCCAAAGCCTCTTTTCCATTGATCAATGGCTGTTGCCTGTACTTGCCCAGATTACTGGGACTCACAGAGGAGGTCACATCCATGCCTCCATCACAAACTAGGACAGCCTGAGTGAGTTCTCTGACTAGGCCAGAACTCATCTCATTACCCAGGGTCAACCCTACTAAACCCTTGGCTTGTGTACTCCCACCACCAATTGTAACTGCACTAGGGGGAACAGGTGCCTTAGGGGCATTGGTGGGGGCTGGAATAGAGTCTTTGGACTTGGTGCAATCCCTGGTCCAGTGTGTCTTTTGCTTACAGACTTTGCACCATGGTTTCTTTTGGCCTTTTCCCTTGTTAGACTGTGAATCCCCACCTGAAGAAGATTTTTGGGGGCCTTGTGAAGACTTCTGGTCTTTACCCTTCTCCCCACCCTCATCAAAGTTTTTAGAATCTTGCTTCTTAGGGTCACCACCTTGGTTCTGTACTTTCTGCCTCACCCTGGTTCTGACCCATTTGTCTGCCTTCTTTCCCAATTCTTGGGGAGAGGTCAGATCAGAGTCCACCAGGTACTGATGCAACAGCTGATTTTGACAGTTATTAAGAATCTGCTCCCTCATGATAAGATTGTACAATCCTGTGAAGTCACATACCTTACTGCCCATCAACCAACCTTCCAGAGCCTTAGCAGAACAATCAACAAAGTCCACCCAGTCTTGAGTCTGTGCTTTTGGGTATCTCTGAACTTTAACCTGTATTGTTCAGTGGTTAGGCCAAACCCATCAATTAATGCACTCTTCAAGACTTTGTAATTGTCAGCCTCCTCTTCTCTAACAGAGAGGAGCTTATCTCTACCTTTGTCTGCAAAGGAGAGCCACAAGATTGCTGCCCACTGTTCCTGAGGGACCCTCTGTACTTTACAGGCCCTCTCCAGTGCAGAAATCCATTTGTGGATGTCATCCCCACTCTGGTAGGGTGGGACAATCTTACTCAGGTTTCTATGGTCATAAGACCTTTCCCTATCTCTGGGGATATTGCTGCCACCATGGGACTCTAGTCCCAACTTTTTTCTTTGCCTTTCAAGCTCTAGGGACTCCCTGTCTATAGCCAACTGCTCTCTTCTGAGTCTCAGCTGAGCCTCTCCATATTTGAGCAGTCTCTCTTTCCTCTCACTGGAGGATTCCCTCCTATGAGAGGAAACAGAGGTCCCTACTGAGGTGTCAGAGTGGTTAGACTCCTGAGAAGGAGATCTAACCCTTCTTGGCACACTCTCAACTCTTCCTGGGGGACAAAGGGGAGGTCATTCTGATCCTCCTCCTCCTCCTCAGGAGTAGCTGGATTATCCAGGTCAAGGTCATTGTCACCTTCCTGGCCAGTTTCAGAGGTTGGGTCCTGGTTATTTTCATCCCTGGCCCCTTCCTCATCTTCTGCCCCACCCTGTCTGCCTACCCCTTCGGACCCTGGTAGTCTTCTGAGATCATCCAGCAGGAGTACCTCTATGAGGCGTTGGGTGTTGGCACTTTTGCCTGTCTTCAGTTTCCTAGCAGTGCTTAATGCTCTCAATTCCAAGAATGGGAGATTATCATACTTGGAGGGAAGAAGCCCATTGGCTTCTGGCTGGGACCCACTGGTTCCTGGCCCTGAAGACATTACTAGTGTGGTGTGGTGTATGCACTACCTACTCTAGTGTGGCCTACTAAACTCTCTTGAGTTGTAGAAAGGGTGTGCTATCCCTTAACACACAACTCTAAGTTCAGTAGAACTTACTGTATCCTAAGCTTGTTTTATATGTACCTAAGGTACCCTTAGTGGTTTTCAGTTGATCAATTCAATTGAGATTATCTGGTAAAACAATAGCAAGCTGGAATCCCACACGCTGCACACCAATGTGAGAAGTTGGCCTGGTATATGCTGTCCACTAATTATAGTGGGCACCTTGCACCAGTCCAAACAACCCCTTATTGGAGATAGGTTAAAGACAACCTTTATTGAAAGCTATCCTAGTGGTAGCTATGGAGAGCAGCCTTCAGGCTAAGTCTTGAAGGAATGTAAAGCAGCTTGTTTTACCAGTCTATAATCTCTTGAGTGACCAAATGAAAGAGGACCACACCAGGTATATATATAAAATATATGTATTTAGTCTTAAACACACCCCTCTAGTCTCTTTATGAGGCTAGAGTTCGAAGTACATAAGTTACAAGTCAGTTATCAACAGTAATAGCACAAATACACGTTTGAGCCCTAGGGGCGTACCAAACCATATACCAATAAAGTGGTATAAGAACCACGACTGAGCTAGACACAAGGCCTAGAGCCTGTAGAAGTGCTTGGCCCTCAAGGAACCACCCAAGGTAGTGACACAGGGGACCCACGGGGGACGCGTGCAGTGTGAGAACACAGCCGCGAGCCGCCGTTGACTTCTAGGGGGAATGTCGCGGTTGGAGTTTTAAAGAAAAAGGACACTTAGAGGAGGACTTGGAGCAAACCCCTTTAGAACTAGGTTGTTCTAGAGTCTATACCCACTGGAGCACCAGAGTACTCGAGTTACCTCACCCAGAGAAGCCGGGTGCATAGGTGTCTTTCGGGGTCGGGTTTCGTCGTCGTTTTCAATGGCGATCTGCTGCAAAGTGCTGCTGGCGACCAAGTCGAAAGTGTTCGGGTGGATCCAAAGGTGGATCGAAGATCTGAAGAACCTGAAAGCAGAGGGGACAGAGTCTGGGTCACTAGCCAGTGACCAGGAAGGCGATGAGCAGATGCCCACCGATGTCGGGTGCTTCAGGTAGGTTGATGGTCATCTTGACTCTTCAGCCACGAGGTCCAGGAGGTGTTGACGACAACCAGGAGCTGGATTCGAGCTGTCCCATGACGTCTGTCGATTGCTGCGGTGTCGGCGACCGGATTGGACCCAACAAGCCTTGGCAACGGCAAGTCTTGTGGAAATAGAAGAAGGACGGTGGTACAGACCAGCAAGGTCTGAGGGACTCACCCAGTGAAGGTAAGTCAGGGCACGTCTGGAGCAACCAGGAAAGTCCAAGCAGAAGAAGACTTGTCTTCGGGAGGGCCCACTAGCCAATGGACTAGCAATCGCGAAGGAGCCTCAAGTGGACACACTTGGAGCTAGCTTGCAGGACACTCGTGGAGTGGAGGCCAGTGATCTTCAGGGCAGTCGGTGCTGGAGGCGGGGGCTATAGGGAGCCCAAAGCACAACTTCGTGGGAGACCAGGAAGAGGATGCACTTGCAAATATGCTTGGTGTCCAGGGGTCACGGTTCCACGTTACCCACGATAGCTACGGGCCTCAGCTTTGCTGGGGACTCAGGGCAGCCTCGAGGAAGTCTGGAAATCTACCTCTGGTGATGCAAAGACTTCAGCGTCCGGCGGGAGCTTCAGCGATGCAGACCGGACAATTGCTTCTTAGGTGCCTGCCAAGCAGGGGAGTCACTCCTTGACCCCAAGGGAGATTCTTCAGTCCTCTAATCTTCAGGTAGAGCGTCGAAGGTCCAGGATTCAGTGTCAGAGTTTCGTCCAGGGTAATCTAAAGTCCTAAGGACTGGGGTCCCATACTTATACAAAGTTAGGGTGTTGGACATACTCTGGGGACCCACCTATGGGAGGGTCAGGGAAGAGGGGTGGTTACACCCATTCCCTTTGTCCAGTTTCGTGCCAGAGCAGGGGCAGGTAGCCCCTGCAACCGGTTTGAACTGGCATATGCACAGGGACACCAAATGTGCCCCCAGTGCAGGACTTCAAAGCACCAGAGGGTGCTCCCGCCCAGCCCCAATACACATTATCCTGTCTGGGGAGGTGGTTACACCTCCTTGGGACAGGAAACCTATTGTCCAGGCCTCCCCTGCCGGAGTTTCAGTCAGCAGCAGGAGGCCAGACCCGTGTCTGTGGCAGCGGCATCCATTTTGTGATGCCAGGGCTCTGGAAAGAAGTTACCGGGTAGCCTGGTGTGTACATGTCTCTCCCTCTAGAAGGGTGGAATGCTACCCCCGCCGCCAGGACTGGTGGGGGGTAGTATTCCAAGATGTTTGACACCAAACACGACATGTTTTGGTGCAGCCAGTCCAAAGTTAGCATTGTACCGCGAGGATATAATGCACTTAGAGTATATGGTCAGGCTGTACCACAAACAGCATCAGAGGAGGGACTCCGAACGCTGCAGAGGGGCTCTGCTCATGCAGGGGCACCCTCTCACATAAAAACCAAGCACTCTGCCTTCAGGATTGGTAAGGCCTGCCATAGGAGTGACTTATAGGTTTATATGTGTGTGCAATGGTAGTGATATAGGTAGCCCATACCACTGTAAGGGGTGCATGCACCACCTTACCCAGGCTGCAGTAGCAGACCTGTGGTGTCATTTTGGATGGCCTTCCAGGGGTGGCACAATACATGCTGCAGCCCCTGGTAGGCCTCTGAGGTACCTATGCCCTGGGTACATAGTATACCATATACTAGGGACTTATAAGGGCACTCCAGATTCCAATCAGAGATGTGCCTAAGGCACATGGAAACCATTTTAGAGAGGAACCGGCTAGGCTGGGGTTCTGATTAGCAGGGCCCCAGCCAGACTAAAGTCGAAAAACAGTGAAGCATCAGAAAAAAAGTGGGGGTACCCATGTGAAGCAGATCCTACTCTCCTACAATCAGGATCTTGTTTTCCTGCGGACTGAACTTCGTCTTCCTCTTCTTCTTGTCCTTGCCCTTCCCTGACCCCGAGGTCCCAGGCTGGTCCTCCGTGGGGCTTGTGGGGTTCTGGTTGTCCTCTGTACTTGCTCCGGCTGCCTCCATTGTGCTTCGCTGTTGTTTGGCTTTTGTTTGTATGTTTTTTTCTACTTTTATGGTGCATTTTCCCGCATGACGCGTGAGAATTGCAGGCCTGTGGCTGGTTTTCGTAGATTTTTGTATCGCGATTGGCATCATCGCTACTATTTTCGCGTTGGGATTTTGCGTTTTTGCAGCGTCGTGTTGTTTTTAATGCGTTCATTTGACGCGTTGTCCTGTGACTATCGCATGGTACCACCGTGTTGTGAATACCACGTTGACACGGAGTTGTTTTCCCGCGATGGACTGCAATGTGTGGGGTTGCGTTAAGCTACACTTGCGGTAGTTATCACACATTCTTGAGAATATGCCCCTTAATGTAGTAGAAGAATGTAATTTAGAAACTGTAGATAGGTAAACACATAGTTACACATGTTCTAAATAATGCTCAACGCTGATTTTTATTTATTTTTACAATGTAATTGATTGGTTTTTTTCCCCGCTGTTGTATGATGATCTACATTGAAATCACTGTGTATGGTGAAATTCAGTAGAATCTGAGAACAGCATAAAAGGGAAACTGAAAATGTTATGTATTTCTAAAATTAAGTTGTGTTCTTAAAACTATAATATTATATTCGATAACAGTTTTTCTTCTTATTTTTTACAGACGGTAATGGTGAAGTTTGAAAAGATTTTAAATTCAGTTTACAACAAAACTATTGTAAAATAGTTCCACTGAGTTTTGTATCTACATTAGTAAAAGAGGTAAGATGAAATAATGTAATAAGCATGATAATGTGAAATAATGTTTACAGCCACTTTTACTGCACTCATCCATTCCTTCAAACACTACCCATGCACTCACCTATACAGTTAGGCACTATTCCCACACTCCTCCAATCACCCAGGCACTATCCATGCACTTCTCTAATCACCTAGCCAGTACCCATACACTTATAATATCAACCAGACACTACCTATGCACTCCTCCAATCACCCAGGCACTACCCCTACACTCATGCAATCAGCTAGACATTACCCGTAACTCATGCAATCACCGGTATTACCTATGCACTTCTCCAATCCCCCAGACATTATCCCTGCGCTCATGCAATCACCTAGGCACTAACCTTGCACTCCTTCAATCACCCAGGCAGTATCTATGCACTCCTCTAATCACTTAGCCAGTATGCATGCACTTATAAAATCACCCAGACACTACCTATGCACTCCTTCAATCATCCAGGCACTACCACTACACTTACGCAACCACCTAGACATTACCCCTGCACTCATGCAATCACCCGGACATTACTCATGCCCTCCTCCAATCACCCAGACATTACCCCTGCACTCATGCAATCACCTAGGTATTACCCATGCACTCTTTCAATCACTCAGGCAGTACCCATGCACTTATAAAATCACCCAGGCACTACCTATGCACCCCTCTAATCCCTCAGGCCTACCCCTGCACTCATGCAATCACCCAGGCGTTACCTATGGATTCCTCCAATCACCCAGGCACTACCCCTACACTCATGCAATCACCAAAGCATTAGATAAGCACTTCTCCAATCACCCAGGCACTACCCTTGCACTCCTTCAATCACCCAGGCAGTATCTATGCACTCCTCCAATCACTCAGCTGGTACCCATGCACTTATAAAACCACCCAGGCACTACCTATGCACTTATGCAATCCCCCAGGCACTACCACTGCACTCATGCAATCACCCAGGCTCTACCTATGCACTCATGCAATAACTCAAGCACTACCCTTACACTCATGCAATCACCCAGGCACTAGCTATGCACTGCTCCAATCACCCAGGCACTATCCATGCACTCCTCCAATCACCCAGCCAGTACCCATGCACTTATAAAATCACCCAGGCACTACTTATGCACTCCTCCAATTACCCAGAAATTACCCCTGCACTCATGTAATCACCTATGCATTACCCATGCACTCCTCCAATGACCCAGACATTACCCGTGCACTCCTTCAATCACTCAGGCAGTACCCATGCACTAATAAAATCATCCAGGCACTACCTATGCACTCCTCAAATCACCCAGGCACTACCACTAAACTCATGCAACCACCCAGACATTACTCCTGCACTCATGCAATCACCCAGACATTACTCATGCACTCCTCCAATTACCCAGACATTATCCCTGCATTCATGCAATCACCTAGGCATTACCCATGCACTCATCCAATGACCCAGACATTACCCCTGCACTCATTCAATCACCTAGGTATTACCCATGCACTCCTTCAATCACTCAGGCAGTACCCATGCACTTATAAAATCACCCAGGCACTACCTATGCACTCCTCTAATCACTCAGACACTACCCCTGCACTTATATAATCAACCAGGCACTACCCTTGCACTCCTCCAATCACCCAGGCACTACCTTTGTACTTATGCAATCACCCAGGCACTACCTATGTAGTCATGCAATAACCCGGGCAGTACCCTTGCACTCCTCCAATAACCCAAGCACTATCCATGCACTCCTCCAATCACCCAGACATTACCCCTGCAATCATGCAATCACCCATGCATTAGCTATGCACTCCTCCAATCACCCAGACATTACCCCTGAACTAATGCAATCACACATGCATTAGTTATGCACTCCTCCAATCACCCAGGCACTACCCTTGCACTCCTTCAATCACCCAGGCAGTATCCGTGCACTCCTCCAATCACCCAGAAATTACCCCTGCACACATGCAATCACCAAGGACTACTCATGCACTCCTTCAAACACTCAGGCAGTACCCATGCACTCCTCCAATCACCCACACATTACCCCTGCACTCATACAATCACCCAGGCATTACCCATGCACTTATATAATCAACCAGGCACTACCCTTGCACTCCTCCAATCACCCAGGCACTACCCTTGTACTCATGCAATCACCCAGGCACTACCCCTGCACTCATGAAATCACCCAGGCATTACCCCTGCACTCATGCAATCACCCAGACATTACTCATGCACTCCTCCAAACACTCACACATTATCCCTGAACTCATGCAATCACCCAGGCATTACCCAAGCACTCCTTCAATCACCCAGCCACTACCCATGCACTTATATAATCACCCAGGCACTACCCTTGCACTCCTCCAATCACCCAGGCACTACCCCTGTACTCCTCCAATCACCCAGCCAGTACCCATGCACTTATAAAATCACCGAGGCACTACGTATGCACTCCTCCAATCACCCAGGCACTACCACTACACTCATGCAATCACCCAGACATTACCCCTGCACTCATGCAATCACCCAGGCACTACTGATGCACTCCTCCATGCACCTAGGCATTACCCATGCACTCCTCCAATCACCCATGCACTATCCATGCACTCCTTCACTCGCCCAGGCACTACCCTTGCACTCCTCTAATCACCCAGGCACTATCCATGCATTCCTGCAATCACCCAGGCACTAACCTTGCACTCCTCCAATCACCCAAGCACTATCCATGCACTCCTCTAATCACCCAGGCACTACCCTTGCACTCCTCCAATCACCCAGGCACTATCCATGCATTCCTCCAATCACCCTGCCAGTACCCATGCGCTTATGCAATAACCCAGGCACTACCCATACACTCCTCCAATCACTCAAGCACTAACCATGCACTCTTGCAATCACCCAGGCATTACCCATGCACTCCTTCAATCACTCAGGCACTATCTATGCACTCCTCTAATCATGCAGGCAATACCCCTGCACTCATGCAGTCACCCAGCCAGTACCCATGCACTCTTGCAATCACCCAGGCATTACCCATGTACTCATGCAATCACTAAGGTAGTACACATGCACTTCTCCAATCACCCAGACACTACACATGCACTCATGCAATCACACATGCACTACCCATACACTTCTCCATATATTACACTTGCCACAATTCATACAACACATACAAATTTGTCTATTTTTAACCAAATAGGCGGTTCTAAAAAGACATTTTTTTTTTCTTTTATAATTTTTTTGTATTTTTTCAACTCTTTTTTGTATTGTTTTGGTGTTTTTAAAAAAAAAAATGAAAAAATTAACAGAATCAACGGTGAAAACTTTGGAAACATTATGCAATAGAAAGTCATTGCAACAAAAAAAAAATAACAATGGTGGTTTTTAATAGCAACCACGATGGCATCCACCGATTGCTCACCATAGCATAGAACTTTCTTGCACTTTACACAACGCTGCTCCACTCCAGCAAATACAGGAATAATATGAGGTCTGGTAGTAGTTAAAGAACCTGATGATGTGCTTGGCCCTGCACCTTCGTCCTGAGTTGCCTGTCTTTGTAGGTTTCGACGCTGTTGTTCTCTCGTGAGACGTCGTGGATGTATGGTTTGAAGATGTTTCAGCATCGAAGAGGTGCTGCACGAATATTTTTTATCTGATCCACGTGAGAGGACCTTCTCGCAAATTGTGCACGCGACCTTACGTGCATTCACTTTCTTCTCCCCTGCTGGAATAGAGAAGAATGCCCATACAATGCTTTCATACCTTACTTTGACAGGTTCTTCCAACTCTTCTTCTTATGGTGGAAGCTGTTGCGCTGGATTTGAAGAAGCCGTTATTTTTTGATGTGAAAAAAACACCCCAAAAATCCAGAAAAGAAGTGAAAAACACAAGCGCTGTGTCTCTGTAGATGCTGTTGGACGAATAAAAAAAATTGGGTGGGGTCCTGCAAGTTCCAGAATCAAAAGCTTCTTAACCAATGAAATGCTTTCTTTTGAAGTCACATGGGATTCGCGCACCGGGCATGCAAGCAGCGTGCACCCGATGCGCAACCGACGCGCACCCGATGCGATTCCCGAAAACTATATTTAACAATAATATATATATTTATTCCAGTTACAAATAGATGATATTTACAATTATGTAAAATAATCTCTTGGTATAATATATATAATAAAGTTATATACATATACTTTTAAATCAAAATAATTTACGGTGGATTTGTGCACCTGGTGCTACCCCCGGAAATACGTAATTGACATTGCGCGGGATCAAGAACCGCGCACCCATCGCATACCGTACGCGTATCGTACACGACTTAACCAATATGGCGGCAAAATTATTGGATTCACACACCCACCGTGCCTGGTACACGATCGGCATGCGAATCCACTTTTTAAAATAAAAAAAAAAAAATGTAAATGCATATTTTAGAAAGGAGAAAACATCACATTATTTTTTTTAAAGTTTACAAATTTAAAAAAAGCATTTTTTGGACATTATAGTTAGAAATTAGCATTTAAAAAACCTTTGAAATTCACTGAAAAAACCACAGGTTTCAGGGACGTTATAGTTAGTAATTAGCATTTAAAAAACCTTTGAAATTCACTGAAAAAACCATAGGTTTCAGGGAAGTTATAGTTAGAAATTAGCATTTAAAAAGCTTTGAAATTCACTGAAAAAACCATAGGTTTCAGGGACGTTATAGTTAGAAATTAGAATTTAAAAAACCTTTGAAATTCACTGAAAAAACCACTGGTTTCAGGGACGTTATAGTTAGTTGGACATTTCACTCATACAAAACCAGAGAAATTTGGTCGTTATAGTTAGTTGAGCTAACTACAACTCGTGCCCCCACAATGCACTGCTGATGATATCACATATTACATCACTCATGACATGGTCAGTGACATCACTGATGACATCTCAAATGACATCACTGATGACATCACTGCTGACATCATCCAGTGACTGAGTGTTTCTAAAAAGTTTAATGAAACACAACAGAAAGGGAAGCCATGTCAAACAGTGTTTAATGCTTAATAGCAGGCAACTAGTCAAAAATATCAAAGACAATTGTCACTTCAACTGACAGGGGCTCGCAGTTAAAAAATGGCCAGTTGGTGCAGTGGACAAAAACATGCAAATCTCGATTTAGCATATGTACATTTTCACCCAATACAAGTCAATGTGAGAAGTTTATGTGATAATTACTTAGGGCCTCATTTATGAGGCCACCTGCGCCGTCGGAACGCCACTTTTTGTGACGTTCCGTGGCTCAGGAGCCTTCTCCATATTTTTGAGGCAGCATTAAGCCTTTTTTCGGCTTAATGCTGCCCCGTGAATATTGTCCCCTTTACCGCAGTTTTCTGCATTAAAAGGGCGTGCAATGGGTGTTGCTGGGGGCGTTCCCAGCAACATCCATGGCATTTTGACACTGCCCCAGGTTTACGAGAAATCGTAAATCTGAGGCAGCGCCAAAAACCTACCCCTCCCAAGGGGATGCATAAGGGAGGCACAACGAGGAAAAATATCTTTATTTCTCCTTGTTTTTCCTTTTTCTATGTGTGCTGCATTCTGCAGCACACATAGAAAAAAGTAAAAGCCTCTTTTGATTGTTTTTGTGCAGGAAGGTTTTCCGTTCTGCACAAAAACAATCATCCCCTCAACGCAGGCACCCCTGCACCATGGTGCAAAAGTGCCTGCGTTGGCGCACGGCAGCCTATTGTGCGCCGGCGCAGGGGAAAAGCATAGGAATGTGGCGTATCTCATATAAATGGCGCATTCCTGCCCTTTTCTTTTGCCGTAGGGCAGCGCTGCAGGAAGGCCTGCGGCGCTGCCCTACGGCAAAAACACATAAATTAGGCCCTTAGTCTCAACAGAAACATATCTAACATGCAGGTATTTGGAACTTTTCCTCCAAGAGAACGTATGCACAGCCTTGGAAGGAAGAGAGCGTTCATTTCCACAAATACAGACTGTATTCTTTTCTTCCCTTCCCTGGTTTGAAAACGAGGTTCGGGCTGCTGAAATGCAGGAGCGGTTGGTGGCATATTACATCGGAGAGCAAAAAAAACCCATTTTATTCATAAATAAAAAAAATCGCTTACCTTACACTGCCTGCAGCACGTCTTCAATGTTCTGCAGCACCTGTCTCCACCAGCTCTTTCACTGCTGTGAACATCCAGCCCTCACAGGGCATAGCTAAACACACTGACGTGCATGTTTACATAAAATCTGTGAAAGAATATACTGATGCTGAAACAGGTTTTGCGCTGGCTCTCGGGGGGAAAGACACTGGGTACAATTTGTATCATTTTCAGGGAGAAGTGGAGTCACTGGGAAGATGGGAGAGGTTACTCTGCAATGGCATGGTTGACCAGCACATACCAAAGCACCACCCCCTGGGAGCCTTGCGCCTCTGAGCTCACGCAGGGTCTCGGTTAAACACTCCTCTGATCATGCCTTATTAGGGCACTACGTCATACAGAGCCCTGGATAGCCTATGATTCACGAGTTTCATTCCCTTGAAGAAAGGTGGGAATCTGCTTGTCATCCTTCACAGGTCGATACAGTAATAGTTGGTCAAGTGGAATTTAACACAGGTTGGAACTTTTAAAAGATTTTCTTCCGATACTTGTACACGCACATACACATTTGAGGAATGATCCTGCCTGCGCAGTTGTTAGAGAAAAAAGAGATGGGAAGATGTTTGAATTAATTATTCAGATGCATTCCCGTTCATCCCGGATGCAAACTTCCTGGCTACAGACTCCAGCCTGAGGAACACGAAGCCCACAGCCAAATCTCTCATCCAATCAAGACGTTGCTTTATGAAGCGTCTTGATTGGCTGGAACGGGCTGGCTCCATGCTCCAAAACGCACTGGAGGCCTGTGCCTGCTCTCCAACCCAGCTGTCCTAGTCAGCCGGGTTGGAGAGGTTTGAATTGCACGTGTCACTTTGACCATAGCAAGGTAGCCGGCTAAACCAACATGCACACTTCAAACATAGGTGGCCACTCCTCACTGCTGCCAATAATTGGCAGCAGTGAGGCACTGGCCCCGCCCTGCCCTCACACTCACACTCTGTTTGCTTGCAGAGAGTAAAAAATAAAACAGTAATAAAATGTTACTATTTTATTTTTCACGCTTTCTGGGCAGCAGTGTGGGGGGTGATGCTCCTCCTCTCCCATGGAGGAATCACTGCTGCTAAAATGTGCAATGTACTTCACAAGACATATAGGGGCATATTTACAAGCCCCTTGCGCCACTTTTGCGCCGCCGTTGCGTCACGCATGTGACGCAGCGGCGACGCAAACCATGCGCCGCGTTGCGCTATATTTACAACGTGACGCATCTAGGGAGATGCGTCACGTAGTAAACCCTGCGCCACATGAAACCTGCGTCCAGGTTTCATGTGGGTGTGCCAGGCACGGGGGGCGTTCGCGCAGGAACGCCTCGGAAAAGTGACGTAGTGAAATCTACAAGATTTCACGCAGTCACTTTTCCGACGCTGGTGCGTCAAATCCTTACGCCTGCTTCAAGCAGGCGTAAGGATTGACGCACCATGTTAGGATAGGAAGGTTGGAACAGTGCTGGAGTTGCGTCACGCTTGCGACACAACTTCAGCACTGCGCCAACCTTCCGCCGGCTAGATGCGTCACGCATCTGCTTATCTCTGCGCCACGATGCGCGCAGTGTAAATGCGGCGCATCGGACGTGGCGCAAGGGTAAACTTGCGTGACGCATTTTCCCTGGCGCATCCCTGCTGATATGCAGGGATGCGCCAGGGAACGTAAATATGCCCCACAGGCTCCTGGACCTACCATGACTTCGCAAATTTGTCAGTGAATCCTATACAGTATAAAGCTCTAAATCAGAACAAAACGCTTGCTTTTCAGCCCCATGCAGGGTATTCATGCATAGAAGTGTGATATGCTGTCACACACTTCTTCTATGAACATACTGCATATATTTTTTCTCCTCAGAAATATTGCATTATAGTTCAACATTGTATTTCTTAATATTTATTTTAGGTGCATATGTCAGAGGGTGAAGTAGGTTGTGCAACTTTACCTTCATTCCTTTCTCTTTTTTTAGAGAGTGGGTGATCAAGGCACCCTTGTGACCATCAAAGCTGTGACAGTCCACACACATTGCAACATCACTGTTAGAAAGGCATCCTTTTGCTCTGTTCACCACCAGTTTTTACCGAATGATACTGGTGGTAACTGACTCTGACTGTGCCCTGGGTTCTGCTGACAGGCCCAAGCCAGTGATATGTTTAAAACACAACACATGTATAGGATGCACTATGTATTTGGCTACACTTACAATTGGCCTGACAGACCTTAAGAGTCCCTAATAGGTAATAGGGCAAGGGGGATTAATCGACCTATAAGCCTCTAGTAGATAATAGGGCATGGAGGTTTAGAAGCTCAGCAGATTTTATGCCCTTGCATGTGTGCACTGCTAAGTGGCTGTCTGTCATTTTAAATGCAGCCTTGTCTTGCAGACTGCCTTTACAAGTAAATTCTTACAATTGCCATGATCTACCCTTTAAGCCCCTAGTAGATAATAGGGCAGGGAATTGAAACTTCCTATAAGTCCCTAATATATAATAGGGCATGGAATTTTAGAGACCAGCAGCTTTGATTGCACTTGCATGTGAGCACTGCTGAGTGCCTCAGGTAATTGTAAAAGCAGCCCTGCTCCACAGCACTGCTTTTAAAAGTAAATTCACTGCAAATTCGACTTTGGTGTTATGGGCTCTTTAGAAGTGCCAATCTACATTCTTTATACATATTAGGTACCCCCCAGGTCTCCCCTTGGTGTTCCAGGGGTAGGGGGTCATGTAACTATAAGTAGGGTCCTTATAAAAGTGTTTTTTTTTAAACCCTGGTGAGGGACATCTGCCCATTTTATGTTTTCCAAATTGTAGACGCTTAGTCATAGGCTAACATTGCAATATTTTATGCATGCATAATTATTGCTAGGAAGGGAATAAAATATCATTCAAAGACTTCGAATAATGGTATTGATAAATTCAATAGGCTGCCCTTGTTGAATGTATTTGTCTGTAAGCCAAAATCCAGCCTTCCTACAGTCTTCCCCGATTGGTCAGTGTTAACAGAATTAGCCAGGTTGCCTTTGATTATTTGATAAGTGGCTTTCCAGGAGAGAAGCTTTCTGCTGGAAAGAGCTCTGCAGCTACACAGGAATGCCATAGCAGGGGGAGGGGTAATAAATCATGAGACTTCGAACGAGGACAGGCCTACCTATCCCCGTCCCCTGTGCCCCAGCCAGATAGCAGGCTTGAGGAAGGCATTTACAGATATTGGGGGGAGGAGAGCTATGGAAATGAGCCACACTGGGAGTTGGTTTAGTTAGCCCTTACTGCTCTGCTGTAATTTCAGCCATAATGGATTTTGGAAGAATAGTGCTTTATGGGACAAGAAGACGCCACACTTTGTAGAAAGTGTTCATGCGCCTGGGTGGCACCCTGCATCCCATAGGTCAGGGGTGCCCTCCTCTTGATGCTCAGAAGCTGAGAATAAATATGTGAGTGGTGCATAGCCTTACAGTTCAGCTGCCTGAAACTACAAAAAGAAGAAGGACTGTCCTGCTGTAATCTGGATCTGCACCCAAGGGCCTACACTCTGAATGACTATGCTTGCCGCTCACTCTGGTACTACAGCACTTGGGACTTTGCTTGCTTCAAGAAGGAGTAAGGAGTGGATTCCTCGCAAGCTACAGGTTAAAAGATCTCACCTGCATCATTCCCAGCCAGAGTCCCCCTCCTAGGCTGCGTCCAGTGGACTTTTTAAGGATTTGGCTAGGTGCATTGTGGGAATTCAAGTCCAGACCTCCCAAGAACCTTCTTGGAGTTTCCACACCCTAGGTGTTGTGTTTTGGACACTTGGAACCTACAAGGAGACCTTCTGGAAGGACTTCCAGAAGTTTGGAGAACTTTTGGGAAAAAGCTCCATTAGGTGACGACCCGACCGTGAGAGTCAAGCCAGCCATCTTCAACCGCAACCCAGCCAGGATTTAAGTTTTGTCCCACTGAAGGCTCCTGAACTTCAGACTTCCAGTATTTGAACAGGGCCTTGAGGAAAGTCAAGCCAGTGAACCCACTACAAATCCAGCCTGCTGTGGAGGGTCAAGGGCCCTCTGAAGAAAAAGCTCCAGAAACGTTTCTTAGTGTGAAGGTAACATTTTGACCGAGGCCTCCTACTTAGTGTATCCGATCAGAGCTCCATCGCAGTCAGCCTGAAACTTTGACTTTGTCCCGGTCAAGCTATTGGTTTATAAGTACAAGAAATCGTTTATTCTTTAAATATTCATATCTCCGGTTCTTTACATTGGATTTTTGTCGATTTGGTGTCATTTTTAAAGAAAAAATATTTCCTATTTTTATAAATTGGTGTGAAATTTTTATTGTGTATTGTGTCTTACTTATTTGCTGTATTGGTGTGCTTTACACTCCTGTCTCCTACGTTAAGCCTTATTTCTTGGGGTCAGCTAGCAAGGGTTGAGCAAGGGACTAATTTATAGAGACCCTTTTAAGGACCCAGTACCGTATTAGTGGACTTATTACTAGTGGTAGGTGCCTACGTATCCCTACCAATAGCCCACTTTCCAACAGTCATGAAATTGTCACTTTGTGCAACCTCAACAGACTTATGTAAACCTTCCACAGGACTTATGAAACTCCTCTATGACATAAGGGAGGAGACATAAAATACTTATGGAAAATATTAGAATCCATCTGCCAAAATCATAATACAGTACAAGGTTCCAATAGGAGAATATCATTGAAATTTAATTTTTATCAGAAGCTGTTGTAAATCTATTCTAATATGAATGGTCTTAAAGGGCAATGCGTAGGCTAATGATTATTCTAGCATCGAAATAAGAACTCGTACCAACTCCACACATTGACTATGTTTGTTCATTATCAGCTGAATTTTGGATTATTACCATTTGTGTGATAGCACTGGAATACCCTCCGCTTGTGCTAGTAGCTACAAAAATACTATAGTTTTGCAATGCCCTTAGAATAGTAACTGCTACAAAGGAATGTTTTAAGGCGATTCCACATTTTTGGTGATGGCACTACCCTATACATCCTGGAGTAAACATACAGAACAGGACACCAAGGATAGTTTTTGTTTCATTGTTTGCTAATGACAGGGTCAATTTGTACTGATGATGACTTTATGGACCACGTACTGAAATGCATCTATTTTTAATTTAAGTAGGCACTGACTCTCCAGCAAATAACCTCGACCTAATTGATTGCTTGTGTCTTTCATAAAATACAGGAAGCATATTTAGACCCTGCAAAATGGATTGCAATGTTCTCAAATGGGGGGGGAGTGGAAGAATCATCTATCTTTCAATGGATAACTCCTGACATGCTTAGCTTGATGCATTTTTGGCCCACGGATCAGCGTGTATGCATTGAACTTGAAATTAACCAGTTTGAATTTCACTTTGTCCAACTAAGGAAGTGTATATAGCATAATTGCTGATTTACCCATGCGATCCCACTTTATTTATGCCCTGATTATGAGTTGATCGGAGAATAGGTGAAATGTAATGCCTCCAATAAAACTGAGAAATTACTTGGTGTGGTAAGTACCACACCACGGAGAATTCTGAGTCCTCTGCAAATAGGGGTTTGCGGATGCGTTGAAATATAGTGAACCACTTATAAATCAGGGGCAATATGTTTCATATGTGTACAATTTGAGAGAGTGCTCTCCTTTGAGATGAGAAACTCATTTGGTTTCTATAGTAACTAGTTTCTTTGAATACTTTTTCTGGTTACTGAGGGGCATATTTATGAGCCCCTTTGCATTGTTCTTGCACCATGCAAGTGCGACGAAAATGTAAAAGGAGATTTATAAAACGACGCACGGCCCTGAGTGGCTTCATAAATCTCGAGTAATGCAACACAGCGCAAATCGCTGCATTGCAGTACTCTGCACCAGGGAGTTCCCTTGCAACAGCCATGGATTTTGATGCATTCCCAGATTTACAAAAACAGGTAAACCTGGGAATGCGCCAAAAGATACGCCTCCTCGGGAAGAGGCGTAGCGAGGAGAAATATCTTTAGTTCTCATTTTTTCCTGTTTCTATGTGTGCTGCATTTTGCAGCAAGCTTAGAAACAGGAAAAAGCCTTTCAGGCTTTTAGCACAAAAACAATCCTGCCGACAACACAGGCACCCTTGCGCCATGGTTCATGGGTGCTTGCATTGGCACTAATCTGTCAAAGTGGTGCCAGTGTAAGGGAAAAGGACAGGAATATGCTGTATTGGAAAAATATGCCACATTCCTGCCCTTTCACTGTGACGCGGGGCAATGGAGCAAGGTGACTTGCTGCAATGCCCTGCACCACAAAATTCATAAATATGCCCCATAGTTACTAAGGGACTCATTTACTCTCTGAATGAAGGTCTGCCGAGACCATTGGAGGGGCAGAGGTCTCATCTCTACCCATCGGAAGACTCCCCACCATATTAAGGGCTAGCCACTGAAAAGGCAACATACCTTTAGATTCAGTCTTCATTCTTTTTTTTCACAAACTCACAAAGTAGATTTTGTTGCCAAAGACATAAAGGCAGCGGTTCCCTCCATGGTTTGCACAGGACCACCATTCATCGAATGCTGAATCCGATCACTGGAATCAATCACTGGAAACTCCCCCAGTAGTCCACTCAGGGGTTCCCCAGCCTCTCAGTGAGTCTCGGGAATAGCAAGCCTGGTGAGAGAGCCACTACACTAAGGTGGTTCTCCCACTCTGCCACCTTATTTAAACCCCCCCCCCCAATTAATGTAATCCATGTGAGGGGTCGTTTAAGGACTAGTAGTGTCCTTTTAAATTAAGCCAGCTTTTCCTTGTTGGTGACTTCTGTTTCTTCGATGTCCCCTAGTTCCATGGAGCTAGTCCTCTACTACGACTAGATATACAAACTGAACACTGGCTCTCATCTGAATACAAGTTATGTGCAAAGGGGTCTCTGGACTGCAACACTGCAAAGTGCTGCAAAATTAAGTGTCAGATTGCAATTAGCCTCATATAAAACTAATACCTAATAAGGTAAGCTCCTGAAAACTTGTGAAAGTGAGTGCAGTGGGGTAACATGGAACTTGAGTGTGAAGTATTAAAAGGCATCTCCATTTCAAGAACATTAATGCCACGTTATGTTATGTAATGTTAACAGATCTTGTAGAGCGCACAATCACCAGTTGTTTCTTGGCACTAGGTGCATGTAATCTGAACAAAGAAAAACGAACAACTCCGCTAATAAGCTCGTCTAAAGAGCCAGGTTTTTAAATGTCCTGAAAGAGCTTAAAACGGGTGGAAGTCGTTGGCGTAACTGTAAGGAATTCCATACGACTGGCACCAGGACAGAAAAACTACATCCTTCCATAGGTATCTTTCTGAATCTGGGTGTAACCAAAAGATTAGATCACATTGAATGAAGTTCTTAGGTGTGAATGATCCTATTTGCTATGAAGTGTGGGCTATTATCTGAACCGACCCTAAATGGGAGACAGTATTCTTTAAATATAATTCTCTGTTCCATATGCAGCATTGGAGAGCCTTCAAAATGGGTGTAAAATGAAAGTTTCTTGGGCGATTATAAATCCGTCTGGTTATCTGATTTTGTATATTCTGCAGTCTGTGAATCATCGTATGAGGCGGGCCAATATATATGGAGTTTGTATGGTCCCACCTAGAACAGACTAGAACCATAATTACAGCTTTCAGTGCATCTTTAGTAAGAAACGAGGTCCTTTTCTTCATCTTTTTTTAACATAAAGATGCAAGTGGATATTACTGCACCAATCTGAGGTACCAAGGATTACTCTCCAACTAAGATTACACCTCAACATTTAGGGCCCAATTACAAGTTTGGCGGTCCATGGGACAGTCAGACCCCTGGGGACAGCCTGCGGCCATAGGTATCCACCCACACCCTCCGAGTGGTAAAATGGACCCTATATGGATTACGATGGCTGTGCCCTGGGAGTCCAGGGTAAACCCAGAGTTGAATACCTAAGACGGGCTAGGCAGGGGGTTTCTGTCGTCATAAGGTGGGTCTCTTGTAAGAGGAGAAAGTCCGCCCCCAAGTGTTTGGCCTGCTGGATGACTGCCTCTCATTTAATTTTATCCAGTACCCCCTCACTTTCCATGTTACGGTGCAGAGTTGACTCTCTGTACCCCCTGATGCACAAGTAGTCATGTATATTGATGGTAGAGAATGATCCACTCTAAGTGCTTTTCAGATGTGTTGTGAACAACTGGACTTCAACTGTTCAAGAAACCAAACAAAGCATAAATGTAACAACCCCATCTCCATCCTCCCCCATACTTCATGAAACTGGAAGCGTCTGTTACGGTATGCGCCCCTACTGAAATGCAACTGGGGGAACGGGAAGGAACACCACCAATGGTTCCCACTATCCCAAAGTCTAAAAAACATAACCTCTAGAAAGGATTCCTGGGAATGACTCTCTGAGGTAACAGCTTTATAGAAGGTGTCCTGCCTGGCCCTGCCCATATCTAGTACTCACAACAAACTCACTCCACACAACTGGCCCACCCAATGTACTCCGCATGCATAGCCAATCTAAATAGGTAGAGGGGGAGGCAGCATGCGATCCCCTTAAAGCTTGAATTTCAAAAGCAATAGAACAGTTGGAGAGGGATTTAACAATCAGTGAATCAGTCTCACATAGGACGACAGTCCCTCAATGATCATCATCTGTATGTGAACTCATCCAGGATGATCGAGATCTGTTGCAGCGCTTGGAAGTGGACTTCTTGGATTGGCTGTGCTAGTCGCTATGTGATGAATCAGAGTCTATTCTAGGTGGGTATGAGGTTTAATCACCACCGATTCCTCCATCCACAGGAAGGCAGCCTCCTGAGTATCGAAAAACATTGTCTGGGAATTGTACACTACTCTCAGACGTGCTAGATATAGCAGCATATATTGGATCTTGAGGTTTTGCATCTTTTGCTTAGCAGCTAGGAAGGAGTGCCTCTGTTGCTGAACCGTTCTAGTCAGGGAATATCATGATGTGGGCAGATTCATACACAAATATTTCTTGGCTTAACGCAGACCGCGTCCCATTCTATGTAGTTTAGGAGTTTCGCAATGATCGGTCGGGGTCTTGCACTGAATCGGGGCTGCCTCACCTTGGCCCGGTGGGCCAGTTCAACCACGAGGTATGATGACAGGCTCTTTGGTAGAACCACAGATTTCAGCCACTGCGTCAAGAATTGTTCCTCAGAGGAGCCTTTGCAACCTTCCGGGAAGCCTGGGAAGCAAAGGTTGTTGCATTGAGCGCGGCACTCTGCGTCTTCCACCCGTATGGCAAGCTCCTTGGTCGTAGCTGTTAGTGTTGTGACCTTCTGCTGTAAGATTGCCATTGAATCCTCGACCTCAGACACTCTTGTTTTTGCCTCTGTGATGCGGTCAACCGCCTTCCTCAACTTTTGGCCCAATAAATTCACGTTGGTTCCCACCACCCCAATCCTAGCCTCTAGGGCATCCAGTGATTGAGTAATGGCCACAAGCAAGATGGCATTGTCAGGGCAGCCCAAAGGGGATTTTGCACGGTCCGTACTGCCAGAGTTCGCACTTGTGTATTGGTCTATTGTGTTCTGCTTGGCTAAGCCCCGTGGAGGTTTATCCTTAGACATTGTGAGGGCCTGGGGGGTTGCTCCTGTCTACTGATAAATGGTTGCCCCCCCTCCTCCACTCCCAGGGCCGTCTGCCCGCATCAGCAGTAGGTTCTTGGTCTATCATTCTACTCTGGCCGCCCCAGCCACAAACCGCACCAGGGCCTAGCCTGGCCGCTTCCTCAGCTAGGGGCGAAAGGTGGTGCGGTACTCCCTAATAAAGCACCACATCATATCAGCCGTGTGGATGTGTGCACTATCCCACGGAGAGAGCCAAGGATTGGGGCACGAAATCACGTAGGCCCACTATCACAGCGCACTCCCGGCTGGGCAGTGCTTCCCTGGGCCAGAGCTGTCTTCCCACAGTGTCATTAATGGCCAGGCCTCTTCTATCTGTTGTCTGATCTGCGAAGGAGGGAGAGTAGGGGATTGGGGAAGCTGCTGGGGCCTTCCATGCTCTCCAAGTTGACTCTTAAGTGTCGGGAGGGCCCTCAGCCAATGCACGCCAGATATGCTGGTATTCTACAAGGCGGGAAGGGCACGGCGCCAACAGAACCGACGAGCCCCAGCTGGGGGGGCAGGCATACCGTGGCCGCCTATCTCACTCAGCCGTTTCCCCCGCCAGTAGAGGCCACAGCTTATCTTCTCCCTTTCAGCTAGGCCCAGCTGGCACCCCCGCACACAGCCGGCACGAGTCAGGAATCCTAGGTGTGTCAAGGGACGACGTGCGTCTCTTCCCTGGTGTGTAGGCTGCTTTAAAAGCCACCAGGAGCTGGGGCGGGGAGGAAGCTGCAGGGCCCGACTCTATCACACGGCCCGCAGCAATCTGAGCCACGTCCCATTGACCGAGTCCAGCTCCGGGCACCCACTCACCGTTCCTCCTATTCCGCCAAGCTAAGGAGTTCTTCTGGTGGCACCAACCGTTCTGACTGGGCCAAGAACACCGTCTGCCGAAACAGGCTGCACTGTGCCACTTTGCTTCTCCAACATGCTGCACTCCCAAATTTCAGGTAACTCTTGCTACCGAGATAGAGGAGCCACGGAGGCTAGAACTGTTGTCTCAAATAGCAAGGCAGGCAGGATTGTCGTCGGATGTTGATGTATCTGCCGGGAGCTTGTTCAATGCGCGTCCGCCATCTTGCCCTGGGCCATGCACCCCGTGGATGATACGTTTGATTGATTGTGATTGGGGTGGAAATTTAGATACAAATAATGGACATTTAGGCTTCAACACTTTTTTGTGCTGTAGCAAACTTGTACAGTACATCTCTTTCACTCATAAAGGGTAGTTGAACAGATTCTCAGGATGACCGGACAGATGATTTTGACAGGTTTGTACAGCAAGGTTCAACCTGCTGCCATCAGGCTACACAGGGTGGGAATAAAGACAGGTTTCCACGTGTAGTAGATGCCACAAGTGGCATTTTACCTTCCATGCCATTGGTGTATTACAGCACCATAAGCTATGGCCTTAAAGGAATGTTACATGTGACAATCATGATTTAAGCCAATTCAAACTTGTTCTAGGGGACAGAGCACATACAATGGGCACTAGACAGCAGTGTCCCAGTGTTAGAGCTCAAGATTACCAGCAAGTGATTCCCCAAAAAATGTAAAACTGGTCGATTATCCCCAAGCTGAATAAATGGTGTCAGGACCAACTTGTAGCATTCATCAGTAGATGGCTACTACCCAGGGAACAATGGTGGAGTACAATAGTGAGAAGCAATTGCAGGGGTCTGGTCTCTGAAGAAACTGAGAACATAACTGCTTGTCATTTCTGGGTTCAGACAGACCACAGACATCTTAGGTAGCTATTGTGGCTGCAATTACTTACAGGGTATGGAATTTATAATGCACCTCATTCCTGAGATTGGCAACACAAGTGCTGATGGTATTTCCCAGTTTTTCTGCCCCAGCAATGAGAACTCCCTGATAGGAGGGGGACCCGTGTTAGAAATGACAGTCTTTTGTCTGATTCTACTCCAAACTGTTTTGCTGGACTCTGTACACTTTACCCCTGCTGAATAGGAGTAAAGGTCCTGTGTTTCCCTTTTCATCATGATTACATTGGATTACACTTTAATTACATATTTAAGTTGCCTACATGTCCCTGGAATATGGTGTAGAAAATGCACCTGGAGCCTGGAAGTTGAATGCCACCTGTGGATTGCAGCACCTATTGTGCTATCCACAGATTTGGCCTTTAAAAGTTGGCTTTGGGCCTGCCATGTAACAGTCCAACAACCTGCCGTCAACCTCTCAACAGAACTCTTTCATACAGGTAGAAAACCTTGCATTTAAATATTAACATGTCACCCCTAAGTAAACCTTGCTGCCCACAATGTAGGGTGACAGGTATTTAAAAGTGGACCATGTGCAGAATTAAAGTTGGCATCTTCCTCCAGTAACTAGCCCTCAAAAGATATCTTCACTAGCAAGGCTGTAGCTGGATCCTGGAAAATGTCAAAGTATGGATCTTAAACTTTAATTTTTACCTTTTGATAACTTACAGTCTGTTGTTCATAATAATTAAAATCCAATTCCTTGGTGAAGCCATATATTTTTTATATATGTGGGAAAATAATTTTTAGAAAGTTATACTTTACCTGCCTGAGCCACAGTTCATCTAATTAGCATTATCCTGGGACAGCTGACCTGCCAGTCTTTCACTGACAATTAGGTGTGAAAACTAATCCCACAGTAGATATAGGTGGGGGTGGGGTTTTTCTTCCCCTTGCAGGAAGGAGAGTTGGGATGGGCTCAGGAACTTCATTACCTTGAAAGAGACCAGGGTGAGGACTGGCCTTTTCACAAGCAGATGTAAAGTGAGACCAAGAGAAAGGTAAGCAAGCCATTAATCCCCAGGCCCACGCTATCCAGTCTGACCTCAGGTTGAACTCAGTGGTCAGAAGGTTGCCCCCAAAGCCAGCTTGGAGAGGACTGCCCCATTCCCTGGCTACACCCCTGGTTGGACACATAGACTCATAGACTGTTTAATAGGGTGCACTGTGGGATTGTTTGCAGTAGGGCAAACAGGAACTGTTGCATAGTGGGTAGGGTTACCCCAGTGAACTTTTATCCCATCGATTGGGAGGAGCCAGGAGTCTTTGTTGCCCACTGGCTAGCGCACCCTATAAGTATGGCACCTCAATGAGCCCAACTCGCAATGCACTCTCACAGTACACATTGGAGATCACTGAGTATGGGGTTTTACAGAAGAATCCTCAGTTGTACAGTGCACCTGAAACCCAGCTGTGCCCTTCAGCATGAATTGAAATCTGACAGACCATTACTGTGTGTTGCAATACAGTGGCTGTTCCCACCTAAAGAGCTAGGACATGTGGCAAACACAAGGATGACCTCCAATACTTGTTACAATAGAAGGCGCAGGAGATGCTGAGGTTATCCTCTTAGCCTCACATGCTTGGCTCTTCCCACTACTGCACATGGGATCCTAAAAACAGCATGCACATCCCTCCATGTTCCGCTGGAGGCCCATGAGCAGCAGCAATGTGTTGGGGCTTACAGTTTTAGAGAAAATATTTTTTTTCATTTTTTTAAACTTTGAAAGTTTGGGCTCATCATGGCTCATGTCTATTTTATTTGTGTATGTTTATTTTATGAGTATTTGTTAGAAATGGGTGTCTCTAGTTGGCAGTAATATGCACCCTGTCCAAATAGGAATCCTTCCTTCTAGTCAGGGTGAGGGAGTTACACACCCAAGATTACCCCTGCTCATCCCCTTGGTAGCTTGGCATGAGCAATCAGGCATATCTCAGAGGCAATGTGTGAAGCATTTGTACATAAAACACACAGTAGCATGGGGAAAACAAAACAAATGGAAACCACACCAGGTTAGAAAAATAAAAATTCATTATCTAAACAAAATAAGACCAAAACAATAAAGATCCAACATACACAACTTAAGATATCACTTTTTAAAGGTTTAAGAAATTCAGTCCATAGAACTCAATGGATGTGCTGATTTAAGCACAAAGTACCTTTGATGCATAAAAAATCCAAGACGAAAAACATCCGCAAATGAGGGAAGCATTAGAAAAACAGCATTGCGTCAGTTCTTGAGTCCCAGGTTAATGGAGGCATCAGTTCTGCTGCACTCAGGAGAAGTGTTGGGTCGATTCCTTACTGCGCGGGGAAGGGATGTGTTGATTTCCAAAAGCAGCTCTGTATTGCTGGGCAACGCAGTGGAAATTTGGAGCACAGGTGCTGTGTAGATGCAGCAGTGAAACAGGCGCTGCGTCGATTCTACCAGCCACGGGCAGGTGATGTGTCGATTCATTCAGTGCACAGCAGAGCCTGCGTGGAAGTCAGCGCGGGGTCTCGAACATCGCAGACACGGTGCTTTGGAGTCGGGCTACGGTGGTTCTTCCAGCTGCGAAAAGGCGCTGCATCGATTTGTTAGCGGCACCATGGTGAAGCGTTGGTTTTTCAACCGCATGACAAGCTTGCGGCGGGAAAAATGGCACTGAAGGATGATGTGTGGATTTTCCGCTCTTAAAGAAGCGAAACCACATCCAAGGGTCCAGAACTGGAGTTTGCATCACTTGACAGCTCAGAATTCCCAGCAGAGGAGATCAAGGGAGCTGCAGATGAAGTATTTTATGGCTATGAGACTTCCAACAGGAGGCAAGCACACACAAGCCCTTGGAGAACTGGGAAAGTAGGATTCCATAAAGCAAAGTCCAGTTCTTTCACTGCTCGCAGACAGCAGCAGCAATTGCAGGCCAACCCAGCAAAAGGGCAGTTCTCCTCCTGACAGCTCTTCAGCTCTTCTTCTTGGCAGAGTCCTCAGTCCGGAAGTGTTCTAAAAGTGTGGGGTTACAGGTCCAATACTTATACCCCATTTTGCCTTTGAAGTAGGCATACTTCAAAGGATAGTCTTTCTAATGCACAGATCCTCCCTTGCTCTGACCTGGTTCCAGACACACTACAGGGGGTAGAGACAGCATTGTGAAAGGACAGCCCAATTCAGGTGTCAGTGACAAGTCCTCCCACCACTCTAGCTCAGGAAGGCCTATCAGCCTGGTGATGGGCAAGCAGGATAAGCAGGGAACACCTCAGCTCCCTTTGTGTGACTGTCTAGAGTGAATGCACAAATAGCCCAACTGTCAGTGTAAACCAGACATGGATTCCACAGGCAGGCAGAGGCACAGGATGGTAAAGCAAGAACATGCCATCCTTGTAAAAGGGGCATTTCAAACACACAATTTAAAAAAAAACTTTACAGAAAGATGTGTTTTTAAATTCTGAGTTCAGGGAACCCAAACCCAAAATCTCTATCTTTTCCCAATTGAAAGTTACACTTGTGAGATGTTACAGGGCATCTCTAATGATAACCTACAGGGGAGATGTGAGATGTTACAGGGCATCTCTAATGATAACCTACAGGGGAGATAGTCCTTGCTATAGTAAACAATGAATTTAGCAGTATTTCACTATCAGGAAATGTAAAACACACCAGTATATGTCCTAACCTTCACATACACTGCACCCTGCCCATGGGGCTACCTTGAGCCTACCTTAGATGTGTTACAAGTAATAAAAGGGAAGGTTTGGGCCTGGCAAGTGAGTGTACTTAAGCCAACCCATCCAGAAAAGGCAGCATTTTGCTGAATACAGACTACGGGCCTGATACGAGTTTGGCAGATGGGATACTCCGTCACACACATGACGGATATCCCGTCCGCCGTTTCATAAGTTCCATAGGATATAATGGAATTGTAATACAGTAGACGGGATATCCATCACATTTGTGATGGCGTAACACTGTCCGTTAAACTCATAATCAGGCCCTACATCTGTTATTTATATACATACTACACATCAAATATGGCACATGCTTGACACTGTGATGAAGATGGACAGAATTTGACAAAGGATTAATTTTCTATTGGTATGCCAGTCCATTGAGGGTAATGTTAAAAGGATAGGGTAAATATAAAATTATTGCTTATAGCTTTGGTGCAGTTTGATGAATCTACATCAAATGTGGTACACGTTTTGTAAGCTACATCCAGTGCAGGCATTTCAAATTCCCTTAAGATACAATGGGGGAGGGGGCAAAATTAAAGGAGGAGGTCAAAATATGTTTGACCGACTAATAACTTTGATAACTTTGATACAGTTTTGATTGATCTGCAAAAAATGTTGGTAGATTTAGCACTTTTAGCCTTCTCTTGTTATTTGTAAGCTTGTGCATATCCAGCACGTAGGGGAAGAGTAAAAAGATGGTCAAAAAAAGGTAATTTCTTAACTTAATAGAAGATTGGTAAAGTGTGATGCACCTACACACAATTCGCCGGAAGCTCTAAAGGTTTCATTTTCTATTGTATATCATGTTTTGTGCCAATCAATGAAAGGCGGAGGTGACAAAGTTAAAAGGGGCAATAACATTTTGAACTGCTTATCATGTAAGTCCTATTTGATAAATCTGCTTCAAATACGGAAGGTAGTTAGCAAGTTGTAGGCAGTGCAGGTATATCAAGTTTCATGCAGATCCAATATGGAGGCGACTTAAGGGAGGGTCAAAACATTTATATCTACTAATGACTTAGGCACTGTTTGATCGATCTGTACAATAGTTGGCAGAGTCTTAGAATGTTTAGTCTACTCTTCGTTTTGTCAGTTTGACACAGGTCCGCCAAAGTGGAGGTCGATTTCAGGGGGAGGGTATCACAGAAGTGCTCATCTGCTAACACATTTGGCACCATTTGAAGAATGAGCAAAAATGCATCAGTTGTTTAGCAGGGTTAGCTTTTTGTTAATCATACCATGTTTCAAGCAGACCCGTCAAAGATGAATGGGGAAAATAAAAGTATAATTTACTTATAACTATAGTGCTGTTTAATGAACCCTCGTGGAATGTGGACATTAGTAAATTAAGCTCAATTTAAGCGAGGTAGGCCATGCAACCACCCCTCTCTGTGCAGGGCCGAAGGAGGTTGAGTATACAGGCTGCCCAAGTCCCTTCACACAGTGCTTAATTTGAGCCGGTGGCTTCCTGTGCTCGGCACCGGCACTTAATTGGCAGCATCGGAACTTATGACAGTGGGCCACATGGTGGGCTGTTTGATTTAGAGTGAGTATAACAACAGTTATTTACTAATTCAACATACGTTAAAGATGACTATTACTTATCACCCATGCTAATCTGATAGATTTGGGGATCTGGAATAGCCTGAATTATCACACTTGTAGGAGTGTGATGGTTAGTAGTTGGGTTGGGTCTGTCTTTGGCAGCGCTGGCTGGGGGAATGGGTGGTGTAGGCTGCAGTGGCCTCCTGATGAGGGCCCTGGCACTTAATTTTTAAAAATAATTTAAGCAGTGCCTTCTCAGCTAGAATGTTTACATAGAAAGGTAAATGTCGCGCGTCATAAATTATAATTGAATTCACTGAAAAAAACTTAGCTAAAAAGCATTTATAGTTTAGCATACACACAACTGTACGAGCCCTGAAATTCACAGTTATAGGGCACATCGAACAATACACACCACAGGTCATGTCCCACCGTGCTCAGTAATACACCGCTTTGACGATGGCATGTAAATAAACAGCCTGTCTTCGAAGTGGAACATATGGCAGGGGCATGGGTTATAGTGTTGATTACTACAGTAACTATAACTGGTGAAATTTTTTGTTTTTTTTTGTTTTGGTGTTCGTCTAATCATAACTGACCTTTTACGATGCATATACATGTATATAGGGTGAGGTTATAAGCATTGCATAGGTGTAAGAGTTATGGTTTTCATGGTTATGGATTGTGGCGCTAACCGTATCACTATTGAGTAAAGTATGGACATAAAGGGGCAGATTTACAAGGACTGGCGCATCCCTGCATATTAGCAGGGATGCGCCAGTGAAGATGCGACATGCAGGAATACCCTTGCGCCACCACGGATGTGTCGCATTTACAATGCGACGCACCGTGGTGCAAGGAAAGTCAGATGCTTGTCGCATCTTCTGGCATAAGGGCAGCGCATTGCTGGAGTCATGTCGCAAGCGCGGCGCAACTCCAGCAATGCTCAGGGGCGCCCTATACCTAACATGGTGCGTCACTCCTTACGCCTGCTTCAAGCAGGCGTAAGGTTTTGACGCAGCATGGACGTAAAAGTGACTCAGTGAAATCTTGTAGATTTCACTGCGTCACTTTTACGGGGCTTCCTTGTGACGGAACGCCCACCCTGCATACATTATACCTGACGCAGGTATAATATAGCGCAGGGCTTTACAATGTATCGCATCTCACTAGATGTGTCACGTTGTAAATCTGTCGCATAGTGGCGCATTGTTTAAGACGCCGCTGCGTCACAGAAGTGACGCAACGGTGTCGTAAAGATGATGCAAGGGGCTTCTAAATCTGCCTCTTATAATGGTACTATATTTTACATACGTAACAATTTAGATAAATAAGACACACATTTATGGTTATAAGTTAAAAATCTCTAGACCACTTGCCGTACACTAAAAAATAGAACTGTGTATTTCTCTCAAGAGAAAGATGATCAAAAAGTCACTTTTCGAATTATCTGTACATCTCCAAAACAGCACTGGAAAATACTAGAAAGAACTGTCATGATGGTAACATCTCCATAACTCAGTTCCTCCAGGCATTAAAATCGGCTCTGTTAGAGGTTCTTCTTTTTGCCCTCTCAAGAGCTTCATTACACCTATTTACGTGACAAAGACACAGATAATTTAGTAGTCAATGGTATAGAGAGAAAGAATTTCTACTTCTTGAGCTGAACAACGCAAAACATTGAGGCATGAAACACTTACAACCCCTCACACTTGTCAGAGCCAGAGATGTCATTTATGGTAAAGGTTAACTGACTGCATTGCTCATTTCATACAGAAAGAAACCCGCGTAAAATAGCTAAAATATGTAAATACAACCCCCCACAGTGTAATAGAGCAATTAGTAAAGCACAAGAGACGAATTGAAATTTGAGAGTTAGCTATAGGAATTAGGCATGTTGCATTCTTTACTGAAAAATATAATAGCTGCAAGATCCCCAGCCACCATGCAATTGTACATCTCGCCCTATTGTTATAATGAATAAACCGTATAAATGTGTGTCAATGCTTGAGGGATGACAATGAATAAGCAATGCCTTAGTCATTCTTTGTTGTTTAAATAATGACTAATGTTTCAGTCAGGTACAGGTGGGAAATGTATTTAGGCATCGCCACAGTATTTCCTAGAAATAGAATCTGAATGATGTGTGGGCTCTGCCTTTCTAGAATAGTATTATAATTTAAAACAGAAGGACACATAAAACAATGTGATCTGTGTCATCCCTTTGAGATCGCTGTTTCAGACAGTCAATTTGCTTATGCTGAATGTGCAGTAGACAACCAGGGGGCAGATTTACAAGTAGTGACTCATCGCTGCGTTAAAGCAGCGATGCGTCAGTTTTCTTGCGCCTGCAGGAGAAACTCTTGCGCCACCATGGATGCGCCGTATTTACAATACGGCGCACCATGACGCAGGGTTTTTTGGCACATTGCTGGAGCTGGCATGAAAACCAACGCAACTCAAGCAATGCGTCATAATTAGAGGCGATGCGTCAGTTTTAACTGACCCATCGACTACTGAATGGGGACCAATGTGTTGGAGCGGAAAAAGGTGACAAAGTCACTTTGCACTCAAACATATTGGTCCTGGGTGTGACGCATACAAGTGGGCATAGTGCCCACTTGTATGTGTGACATCAGCATGTAATGTCACACATTGTGACATTACTTGCATATACTTACCTTAGGTGGCACACTTACCTCATGACTTGATTGCACATTGCAATCAAGTCACTACAGCTGCTGTGGTCCCTTGGGCACAGCCAATGCTTCATCCCTACGCCTGGGTTTGGCAGGCGTAGGGATTGTGACGCATTGGCAGCTCAGCTAAAGGCTGCGCCATGAAAAGAAAAAGTTGTAAATACCATTGCGGCATTTTCAAGGTAGGCGTTTCCGATGGAATGCCTACCTTGCATAAATTAAAATCTAAGGCGGCGCAGGCGATTTTCACGCAGGTGAAAACCGACGCAGCCTGTAGAAAAGTGACACATCTGCATCCATGTAAATATGGAGCAGATGCAGCGCCGCCGTTGCGTCAAAAAAAGTGATGCAAAAGCGGCACAAGGAGGCACAAGCGCCTTGTAAATCTGCCCCCAGGTGTTCATGTTATGTATCATGAATGTAATTTTTAAAGATTAAGGACTAAGGGGCCCATTACGATACCCGGCGTAAATAAATCCGCCAGGCATGGAAGCGGCAAAATTCCGCCCGCATACACCGTCTGAACACCGACCACGCCATTACGATAACACAAACCGAAAACCGCCATCGGCGGAAAAATCACACAAAATACCGCCCGCCATCGTCCGAGTCGGAGTCAAACCGCCCGCCACGGACGGAAACACGCACGACAACACAAAACCGCCCGCCCACACGGCCGACACACCGCACGTGAAATTACGATCGCACCGCCATGAGCGCGGGAAAACCACAAATATACCGCCCGCCAGCGCAAACAACGCCGATGCCAATCGACACGGCAGAAACCATGGCGCCCACGTCCCTGCACAGAAACCATCCGCTCACAAAACCAATAGCACACAACATGGCCAATAAGTCCACACAGCAAGGCACGCACAAATACACAAGCACAGTACACATCCCGAAAACACCCCCTGGACAAACAAAAAATACAAAGGCCAGAACACCAGACACAACACACCTGAAAACAACAGACCATGAGGACACACCCACATAGGTAAGTACAAAAGCAGCACTCCCACAGACCACAACCCCTTGCAACATTGCAAACTAGAGAGGAGAGGAGAGGACACAGTGACACAGCAAGGACAGCAGCACACCACAGAAACGCACACATCACAACCACCACCACCACCACCACCAAACACGGCACCACAAACCCCCTGCACATTACACAACACACACCGCACCAGCACCACAAACACCATGGCACCACAAAGAATGCCCAAGTTCACGCCCATGGAGCTGACGGTCATGGTCGACGAGATCATCAAGGTGCACCCACAAATCTATGGGAACATGGTCCAACACACACCACTAGCCACCAGAAACAGAATGTGGAACCGGATCGTAGACCAGGTCAATGCAGTCGGGACCCTGCCCAGGAACAGAGTCGAAATTAACAAACGGTGGAATGACGTCAAGAGCCTGGTCAAGAAGAAGGAGGGCAAAAACAGAGAGCTGGCTGCCGTCACTGGCGGAGGGAATCCCGCGCTCTTCAAGACCTTCAAAGCGTGGGAGGAGAAGGTGCGAGTCATCATACATCCCGAGATCCTCGCCGGATTAGCAGGGGAGTGGAGGCTGGTAAGTACAAACTAATGTATACCAGCACACCGCTATGTACTCACATGCACTACCACCATGCCACAGCTCCCAGGGACAAACACCCCCATGTCCAGCACACAATACACGACACACACATGCAACAGACACCACCACACACAGCCCAAACAGAACAACTGTAAGATGCGTGGGGACATGTGTACATTCAGCCAGCCACGTAACCACCAACAGGTCCCCAAATATGCCAGAAGCGCCACTAACGAGCACCCACCACACCCATGTGTCCGCCATAGCTGCACTAACCGACAAGTAACAGTTAAGTGGCAGGAACACAAAGTGCAGTGGGTGGGAGGGTGGACAGCCCAAGTACAACACACACCAGGTGCCTAGTCCCACAGTACAGCAAGGAGGAGCATCCCCCACACCCCACAGCCACGTGTCAGCCACCGCAGTGCACAACGACAGCCGAAAGGTAGACATCACGGTCCACAGCAATCGGTGTCAGTGGGTGTCCAGCCACCACTACGACCCACAACACCCCCCACCCCCACAGACCTGCAACATGGAGCACCCCCGCTTAGAACCATGTGGCATCCAGTACAGTGCACGCCCGAACAACCTGTAAGTGGGAAACTGGACAGGGCTGGATTACTGGAGGCATGAGGGCCGTAACACGACCAACACATGGGACATGTCACGTAGCAGACGAACACGCAGCACCGCCCACCGTCACGAACAAGTGAACAATGTGCACACGGACATGAACAACAGACTCACACCCCACATGACCCATCACAAACACAGCAACACCCAAGGAGCCACGTCTGCATGCACAAGCCACACTGAACATAGTACCACACGGCAGCCACTGTGCAACCCATCACACACAACCGAAACACCATTGAAGTCCAGTCCATGTAGCCCCCTACTGCCTGTCAACCACACACCCCACAACTACGCCTATGTAAGACAAACAACACTAGACGCAACAGAGCGGAACTACATAAATGCACACGAACACCACTGAACCCATCAAACACACATACACACCATGCACATACAACATACCATCCATCCCATCCGTCAGCCCCAGTCTCATGAAAGGCATGTCATCCGCACAGCTGCCACATATACAGCAGTCACGCTAAGACACATGCCCATGACCAACCATGTGCCAGAAGTCAATGAAGCGCACGACACACTGTGAGCAACAACACACAACATGGGCCCCCCCGAGCACTGCAGTGATGCACATGGCACAGGGCAGCACGCACACCAAGGAGATGGGACAACTGCAATACGTTGGCTGGCACACAACCAACACTCACTCATAACGATGCGTCCAATGCCATGTCCAGTAATCACAACAGACAGCAAATATGCAGGCCATGTCAAGCATGCACACACCTCAAACCATGCACTGTCATGCTGCCACAACACATGTCACGTTCGGCACCCATGGCTTACAGCATGTACCCCAAAAGCATATCCCCTCCCAAATGTGAATCTGGGGCATGGCCCCCATGTTGCCATATGGGTGCCTAAGCGTTCCATATGAACCCCAAAAGCAAAGTACAAACCAGACCCAGGATGGGCCAGGAGCCCGCATACACCAGAGTCACAATGAGTAGGGGCACAGCAACACACCCATCGGCATGGCCAATCCGTCCCATGCCACATGTGCACAGCACACAGTCCCATTGCCTAGCACACACAACTACAGATGCCACAGCCACACACTCGCCTCTGGGAAACCCATGTACGAGATTGCACGAACTGCCAATGTCAGACGACAAATACATACTTCGCCAGGTGCAACACAATAACAAATCTCATTCTCTCCACAGGTGACGAACTGCCGGATGCTGGGGATGGAGACAGCAGCCAGCACAGCCAGCCCACAAGCCCCCAACGAGGACACACGGATCTGGAGGATCTGTCCTCCTCTTCGGACACGGACCACCAAGCAGGCCCATCTGGTGTGGCAGGGCCCAGCCGCTCCCCAGGACCCCTCCTACCCACCAACCCATCATCCAGGGATGCTGAACAGTCCCAGCCCCCTGCTGCCACTGTCGTTGCGGCCACACCCACGGTCATTGCGGCCACTACCACTGCCGCAACCGCCACCATTGCCGCACCGACCACCACCGCCACCACCACCACCACGTCTTCGCTGGCACCAGCCCCAGCGCAGGTGGTGGCCCGGCCGACTGGATCAACCCTGGGAGCCACAGCGAGGACCGTGGTGTGCAATGTGGCTAGTGGGCAGGCCGGTGGCAGCAGGACTGGTAGGAGGAGCAGGGTCAGGGAAACGCCAGCCTCCCCTGGGAGCCATGCCCTGCCTCAAATGGCCAGAGTCCTTGGGGCCTATGAGGAGGCCCAAGAACAATGGGTCAGGTCTGCTACAGACACGCGGGAGGTGCTGGGGGTGCTGAGGTCCATGGACGCCCATATGGGCCAATTCGTGTCCCGTATGGACCAACTCGTGGACCTCATGGGCCAGCTGGTGGTGGCGGGACTGGTAGGAGGAGCAGGGTCAGGGAAACGCCAGCCTCCCCTGGGAGCCATGCCCTGCCTCAAATGGCCAGAGTCCTTGGGGCCTATGAAGAGGCCCAAGGACAATGGGTCCGGTCTGCTTCAGACACGCGTGAGGTGCTGGGGGTGCTGAGGTCCATGGACGCCCGTATGGGCCAACTCGTGGACCTCATGGGCCAGCTGGTGGTGGCGGTGAGGTCACAGCCAGGGACAGCAGCTCCCCCTCCGCCACCACCTGCCGGGGCGCAGGGTCGAGCAGCAGTGTCCAGTTCCCCTGCGTCCACAGCCAGTGAGCACACCTCAACCACCAGCATGTCGCAAGCAGGCACCCCCCCTCGCAAACGTGGAAGGGGCCGTCCGAAGTGGAAACAGATCTCCCGGGAGGACTTCGCACGCTCCAAACGCAGCCAGATTGTGCAGCATGCAGCACGCCACCACTATCTGGCACACCTTCTGTGGGGAGTATGCCAGTGCACCCCCGGTGCGGTCCAGGCACCTGAACCTGGACTTGAGGAGGCCAAAGGTACGCTCGACCACACGTCTGGTCCTCCCATGTGCCTCATTGTAGCGATCGTCTGCTGGGGTGCGAGGATTCCTCAATGGACTGAGCAGCCATGCCCCATTCGGATACGCAGAGTCACCTGGGTGTGAGGGACACAGAGAACCGTTGCTATTCCAACTGGACAGGGGACAGCATCGCACAACCAGCACGCTACACCACTCCACATACTCACCGACAATACAGCCACGA